>CM070100.1:19268986-19686486 GCA_036178185.1 Liparis tanakae
GATGGACAGACGAGTGTCACCGGCACACAGGCAGGAAAAAAAGTCCCGTTGCTTCACAAAAATGAAGAGTAAAGCCATGCATGCGACATTGCCCAGACCTAATGCATGTTTATGAGGTAGCAACTTACTTTAATGGCACTTGATATGTGCAGTCATTACGCAGTTTATATTTATAGGGTTATTCTGACCACGTTATTGTGGCTGGAAGTGGCTCCGACCAAAGATTCCAGTCATCATCAGCGAGAACTTTCTCGATACATCTGACAAACTCATCATGGGCGCCGACTCCCTCGCCCGCTCACGCCCAGACCGTCTCTCTCTCTTGACGGCTCCATCGTCACCCCCCCTCCACCCAGCTCCCGCAGCATTGGTATCACCCTCGACCCCACCCTCTCCTTCCTACCCCACGGCAACAAAACTTCTTTCACCTCAGGAACAGAACTACAAAAATGAAGCCTAGATAGTACACAAATGATTTGTATATTTGTTTTCTTTCAGGAGGATTAAGACATTTTAAAAATAGAGTATTTGACAGTGTGTATTACTTACTTTTAAAGGTTTTTATTACTTGCTTTTAATAGTTTTTATTACTTGCTTTTAATAGTTTTTAATACTTACTTTTGACAGTGTGTATTACTTACTTTTAAAGGTTTTTATTACTTACCGTACTTTTAATGTTTTTTATTACTTACTTTTAAAGGTTTTTATTACTTACTTTTGACAGTGTATTATTTACTTTTAAAGGTTTTTATTACTTGCTTTTAATGATTTTTAATACTTACTTTTGACAGTGTGTATTACTTACTTTTAAATGTTTTTATTACTTGCTTTTAATGGTTTTTAATACTTACTTTTGACAGTGTATTATTTACTTTTAAAGGTTTTTATTACTTGTTTTTAATGATTTTTAATACTTACTTTTGACAGTGTGTATTACTTACTTTTAAATGTTTTTATTACTTGCTTTTAATGGTTTTTAATACTTACTTTTGACAGTGTATTATTTACTTTTAAAGGTTTTTATTACTTGCTTTTAATGATTTTTAATACTTACTTTTGACAGTGTGTATTACTTACTTTTAAATGTTTTTATTACTTGCTTTTAATGGTTTTTAATACTTACTTTTGACAGTGTATTATTTACTTTTAAAGGTTTTTATTACTTGTTTTTAATGATTTTTAATACTTACTTTTGACAGTGTGTATTACTTACTTTTAAATGTTTTTATTACTTGCTTTTAATGGTTTTTAATACTTACTTTTGAATGGTCAGGGGACTACATATGCAAATTAGCTGAAGCTACACTGGTGTAGTCCATCGAATGGTGACATTTATGTTTTAACTGTACATGGTCCCTTTTAAATAAAGTTAATAATAATAATAACATCTGCATAAAGAACCCCAAAAATGTGACTTATTTAAAATGGTTGAATGAGATACCAAATAAAATTTAATAACAAGGGAAAGTTTTAGAATTAACTTAACTGTCAAAAACACCAGCCCCGAAAAAACAACAACTGTATTCATGAAAGACATGAACATGATCTGGAACTACTTTATATTCATTTGTCACACACGCACACACACAAACACGTACACACACAAACACGCACACACACACTCACTGTGAGATGTGACATTTCCCTGCGCTTGGCAGTGTCGTGCAAACATCTGCGAGTGGGGTTATTACTTTCTATAAAGGACTAGTTATTACTTTCTATAAAGGACTAATTATTTCCTCTCGTCCGCCACCGCCACCCCGCTGCGGCGTGCCTCGCCTCGCACGGCGTGTGAACGGCCGAAGCCCTTCTGCTCACTCTGAGTCGCGTGGACCGGGGAGCAGCAGACCTCTGCACGAGGAGAGGTGGGCAGACCTGAGATCTCAGGGACGTCGTGGGCCCGACCGTTGGAAGGGTTCATTGGTTCAACTGTGATTGATTCACAATATCTGATTACCTTCGTATTGAAAATGAGGAAGGTTATGTTTTGATCGTTGTGTATGTGTATGCGTGTGTGTTATTCGCATAAGTCAAAAAGTATTAAACCGAATCGCATGAAATTTGGTGGGATGGTTGGTTATTATCCGGGGACCATTTGATTTGATTTTGGGATCGATCGGGTCAAAGGTCAAGGTCATGATAAGGTCAACATATTCTTGAATCGCATGAAATTTGGTGGGATGATTGGTAATTATCCGGGGACCATTTCATTCGATTTTGGGATCGATCGGGTCAAAGGTCAAGGTCATGAAACGGTCAACATCTTCTTGCAGGGTTCTTACACATTTTGACCAATGGATTTCCATGACTTTTCCATGACTTTAAACCAAATGTCAATGACCACAACTGAAATCTCGGTAATAAATATGAACAATTTAGAACATTTTGTGTATTGAGAGCGTACGCCGTCTTATATTTTGAGCATCTTTCTTTAAAAAACATATTCATTATTTCAAACTAGGTGTGATCATGACAAATTTCCATTACTTTTCCAAAACTTTTATGATTTAAGTTTTTTTCCATGACTTTTCCAGGCCTGGAAATGACCTTTTTAAAATTCCATAACTTTTCCAGGTTTTCCATGACCGTAAGAACCCTGTTGACATGAAATTTGGTGGGATGATTGGTTATTATCCTGAGACCATTTAATTAGATTTTGGGATCGATCGGTTCAAAGGTCAAAATCTTCTTTTTACCATAGCACGGTCAATTTATATCCATTTGGCATGCAACTAATGCCAAAATGTTCATAATTCAATGCCCAATCTTGTGATATGTGAAGGTATGCGCTCTACCGAGTGTCCCCTTCTAGTTGTGCATGTTTTCCTGGGCAGAAGAGATGTAGCAAGAACGCCTTCACGGGAATTAAAACGAAACCAAAGTGCAGAGCTTGCTCCTCAAAAGGATGCAGACAGTTTTAAAAGTAGTCGGTATGGTTAGTAAGTAACGCCCGGCAGCAAAGAGACATACGCTCCACAAAAAGACTCATTGGAGTGATAAAGCGCTTAACAGGGTTCACACATTTTGACCAAAGGATTTCCATGACTGAGAAAATGTAGAATATAAACTATCAATGAGAATTCTAAAGCATAGAGTATATAACCGTAAATGACATAAATGAATGAGAGACAATAGTTAGATTCAAAGAATAAATAATAATAAATAATAAAAATATTAAATTAAATTAAATTAAATTAAATTAAAAGAAATATTAAAGAAGTCTTTTAAATTAAAGTGCGTTCACTTGCAGCGCGAAAAAATTTGCGAGTATGAAAGAGTGTATTCTGGCTTATATTTAGAGCGTAATTCTTTTAAAAGCATATTCATTATTTTCTAATTCTGTGTGAATGAACATGTGCATATAACACATTTCCATGACTTTTCCAAGACCTTTAGGATTTCATTTATTTTAAGGTCTTTTACAAAATGTCAAGGTCTTTTTAGAATTCCCTAACTTTTCCAGGTTTTCCATGACCGTATGAAGCTCGTCTTGAATATTGTCATATTTGATGCCACTGCATTCCTATGTTAATGTGGGCGTAAGATTCCTGTTGGACCGCCAGACTATCGGCCAGCTTCTTTCCTCATCCCCCATCATAAACATAGTTGTGTTCCAGGCACTACTACTTGCATTTCGTTGTACAACCTACGTTGTAGAACGACAATAAACACATCTTGTATATTTTGGTTGTATACCCACACCCTTATAAACCTCTCAAATAATTCATAATCGGATCCCGCATCCTCCGCAGGGAGAGATTTTATTGCAGCTCTGGGGGAAAACAACCATCAGGGCTGTTTGCCCTCACTGCCCCAACTCAGTATTATTTCCATGGGAGGGTAAAGCTGCGTTGAAATGACAGGAAACCACGTAATGACAGAGTGCCTCAGGTTTATATCCCAATAAGGCGGACGAAGCAGGGAGGAGGGTGGTGCACTGGTAACAGTGTGGTCATTGGTCTGGTCCAACATTTCCCTGACTTATACCTCGGTATGCACTTGTTAGTGTGCAGAGCTTATGTTTGACCAAGTGTTGATCAGCGCTGTGATTACGCAACAACATGTAGTGCCTCAAGACTTGATACTGCATTTAGTGTTTATAACAGGGTTCTTACACATGTTGACCCATGGATTTCCATGACTTTTCCATGACTTTAAACCAAATTTTCATGACCAAACTGAAATCTCGGTATAAACATTAACAATTTAGAAAATGTAGCGTATTGAGAGCGTACGCCGGCTTATATTTTGAGCGACTTTCTTTAAAAAACATATTAATTATTTCAAACGCGGCGTAAATGAACATGTGATTATGACAAATTTCCATGACTTTTCCAAAACTTTTATGATTTACTTTTTTTCCATGACTTTTCCAGGCCTGGAAATTACCATTTTAAAATTCCATGACTTTTCCAGATTTTCCATGACCGTAAGAACCCTGTTATAAGAAATGGGCATGTTTCTACTGACGCATTTTAATGCCCCTTTTGACTCGATTATTACATATTACAGGCTAATTATATAAATTAAGCTGGAGGATTGTGTTGTCATTTCCAAGGCGATGGGCAAAGTGGAAAAAAGAGAATAACACTTTATAAAAAAACACTGTCATTTTTAAGGCTAGCTGGATGAGCACACCCTTCAAGTTCTCATTGCATCAGTTTCTGTTGCGACCGGTGGGTCCGTGCTACACGCAGCATGTTGTGTGTGTGCGTGTGTATGAATATGAATGTGTGTGAGAAAGACACACACTTTGGGTACGTACCAAAGCAACTGGTTCCCTCCTCACTGACGAGGAATCCCTGTGGACACACGCACAGAAAACTGCCCTCTGTGTTCGTGCAGCGACCGCCGAGGCACAGAGATGGGCGCTCCAAACACTCATCTCCATCTGGACACACACACACACACACACACACACACACACACACACACACACACACACCAGAGCACACAACAAGGGACAACATCAGCAATCAGTGTCGCTCATTAGGACCACCTGTGGGGATGCTCTGATGCATTTTTTTTAAACAAGCAGCAGAGAGAGGACGCTTCATGTCACTCCACGGTTCAACCCAAAGACGGCAATGGTGAAATGATTTGTTTAATTTAATGGTGTTTAAAAATGCAGATTTTGTGTTAAAAGAATATTTCATTTTGAGTTTGGTAAAAAATAAAAATATATTATTTTTAATTAAAATGCTTAATTTAAAATGTAATTTATGTTCTGTCTTAAATCTTACAACCTAATTCACTGGCAGATCAAATCAACAAACAAAAGAAGAAGAAAAAAGATTGAGTCAGTAACTTGAGTTGTCTTCGCGTCCTTTGGAAACGGTTATTATGAAGTTGTTAACAGCCATATGTGTCACTTTGTTGTATAAAATATAAATGATATAATGTTTCATACTGAGATAAACCGTGGTTGTGTCTGTTGATGGAAAGATCTGCTCTGTTCATTCACCAGAAGATGCTGGAACAATCATGGACACATGGGAGGGAACTGCCTCCCACAATGGCCCACTGTCCTTGTCATGGAGGCTCGCTGAGAGCACAAAGAAGTGGTTCAGGACTCCTTGAGATTCGGCATGTTTTGGGCTGTATGCACACTACTGTCTTTCTCTTCACGCATATGCAAACATCAACACGTGCGCTTGTCTTTTGAGTAACAGCTTGGGCTGGATAAGAATCTAAAAGCTAATTAAAGCCCCTAGCAACAGAGCTGCGCTGTAAGCAGGGTTTGACATTCAAATTGCGGGTCCCGAGAAATAAGGAGCAGTTGGTTTGTGTTACACACATTTAGAGATTCCTCTCTGAATCCCCACAGTGTGAGGGACTAAGTCTAATAACATGTAACAGTTACAAAGAATGCATTATTTTTGCGCCGTTCGTACATGTGACAACAGCTTTTAAGAGATCTAGTCTTTTTATGCAGAACTTTGGTTCCCCTAATTTAGTTTGTCTGTTTTTAATTACTTTTTAATTTATTTGGTTTTTAATTTATTTGTTTACATTATTTTGTTATTTTAATATATACTTTTAAATGTAATATATTGTTTTACTATTCCACTTATTTTGCTTTGACTCTGTGGAGCACTTTGTAAACATTGTTTTTAAAGGTGCTATATAAATAAAGTTATTATTATTATTATTATTATTATTATTACGTGCAAAAACTTCTAGAAATGTTCTCCCTGACGGTTTTGTTTACTCATTTAGTTTTTATAAACTTTATGATTTATTGACTTTATTATTTTTAGGCCTGTGGAAAAATGTAATCTTTAGATATGACTGCAGATAGATTTATAAGAAATGAATGTAACTGATCTCTCATTTATTTAATGTTTAATGTTGTTTTTATAGGAAATAACTTTGTTGGTTCCAGGTTCAATATGCGCAATAAGTTCATTTCAATAAGTTTTGCAATAAACATTGAACCAGTCCGGCCCTCGCCTTTTTCTTTTTTCATATTTGTCCCACTGTGTATTTGAGTTTGACACCCCTTTAGGCATCGGTAATATTATGAGAGTTTTATAACCAGTTCAAAGTTCCTCACACTGTACCTTTAAACGGTCATGAATACACGGGGTGTCGTCCTCCTGACCCTCAGACGTATGACTCAATGGATGAACATGAAAAGGACAATTACTGGACTGGATTCCTCACCTACACAGGTGGTGTGGGCGTCATCCAGGCGGTATCCCTCATCACAGTGGCAGGTGTAACCCTCAGCTGTGTTGTAACAAATCCCCTGGCCACAAATATACGGGTTGATCTGACACTCGTCCACCTCTGGGCCAGAAGAGAGAGGAGAGTATTAATTAAACAGCAGCAGATTCAGAACGAGTAATGGGCCCCACAAAAAGTGGAAGCCACGAAGAAGCTCAAACTTATTCAATGAAGGAGAATCCTTAGTTTCATGTATTGTTTTTGTATTAACTGTCATTAACACAGCCAACCAGTTGCCTAGTCTTCCTTCATTGAAGTGAAAACATGAAAACATAGAGACAATCCCCAAAGTGAATAACTCGTACTGCGCAAGCGTCTGTATCTGCCAGAAGCATAAAGAGAACAGAGAGAACGTCTTACCGGCTGACTGGGTGGGAGCGATGTCCTGGCCCGCATTAGATGGGAAGATCTCCACTGGTGTGGGAGGAGAGCTCCTCTCAACCACTTCTAATGAATGAAAGAAAACACATGTGCATGTTTAACTTTGGCTTTTTAGAATTGTTTTATTTACAGACCACGGTGCACCCAAGGTGTGGTTTCCTCTGTACGGTCATGACTTATTCTCAATAATGCAACGCTTGTATTGTCCTCACGCATGAGAGTGCAGGTGCCATTCCATCTTTCAATCAGCAGTAGTTGTTCTGACTGAAAATGCAACGGTTATGGCCAATCTATTACGAAAGTACTATTGACATTGTGATTTTCTTTTTCTGGGAAATATATTGTGTTATAACATTCATTTGGTGTCAAGCAGCAAAGAAGTTGTAAATTTAGCCGACGTCCGTCCTGCGATTTGACTTTTATGCCCGACGTCAATACTGGAACCAGTATATATATATATATATACATATATATATATATATAAATATATATACATATCCGTTATATATATATATATATATATATATACATATCCGTTATATATATATATATATATATATATATATATATATTTTCCACAATGAAAATAACATTAAATTAATCATAAATACACTCTCTACATAGTTAATGTGGTAAATGACTATTCTCTGTTTTTTTATGAAATCTCTACAGAGGTGTATAGAGGCCCATCTCCATGTTCTAGTGGTACATTGTGTTATTGCCTTAGAAGACTAGCAGAGGGGTAGAAAATCCTTTAAAACCCTTTCTATGTTTGCGCAGCTGAAAACAGTTATGCTAGTAGTAGTGAGAGAAAAGCTATAAAACTGGCCTCCCTTTGAGCCACAACATTTCAAATAAAAATCGTTCTTTCCAACCTTGTCAATGTCTTGACTATAGTTTCTATTCATTTTGCAATTCAGTTGATAAGTAAATGTGTGAGTTTTCATGGAAAACACCAAATTGTCTGAGTGACCCCAAACTTTTGAACGCTAATCTACATATATAGAGTATGTGTGAGCCGCCGTAGGCGAGAAGGAGAATGACCTTTCCTTCCCAGGGAGACTACATGAGTGAGAACACTGAGAAGAAGAGCAACGCTGAATATTCAGTATGTTGAACCTCTGAGTAGAAGACCAGCTTCCAGGATAATGTGAGGCCGTCGTGGGCGGATCGTCACCCAAACAGCCAAAGAGCGAGAAAAAAAACATCATCTGGTCTGGAAAATCCTGAGTTCTGGTCAGATATGCTGAATTGAGGGTTAGAATTTGGCATAAACAACAACAAGTGCACGTTTTATGCTTGGTTTGTGGTGGAGAGGCAGAGCCGTGCTGCTGGACTAACAGAGTGGGTTTCTTGTTAAAGCTCGCTGATCTTTATTTGAATCCCACAGCACAGCTTAGCACTGCCGACTTCAAGAAGGATAACCCGCCATTCAGCACAATTATCTTATCCGTTCTCGCATCTTAATCTCCCACATGAGCGCTAACAGGATGACGTTGCACCAAAAAATGGTAGTGACTATACAGCTGATGAATTCCAGAAGCTAAATGTTGCCAACAGGGGTTTTATTTGGTAGTAGGAAGGTAAACCTACTGTCCGTCGTTATGAAACTACAAACTAATACTAAATTAATCTGCCATTCACATTGATCATTGTGGGATGCTTACTGCGCTTTTCAGTGCTCAGTTATTTAATAATTATCGGTTCCCTGACTAAGTTTTACACAATACGCACATCTTCTGCTTTTTGGTACATGCGTTGTAAAATTAATCTCACTTGGGGCTGTTGGACCAGTTTGGCGATAGATGGCAGACACATTATATATTCTCTTGCGTGGATATGCATGATAATTAACCATCACATAAATCTATAATTATGTAAATATCAATCTGGCTTTATCCAATACTCTGGACTAGAAATGAACATGTGACTCATCACAAAAGCTCCAGAAAATAGTCAAATCCATCAGTGAGGAAGCTCCATTGTTCTGAAATATGATTATAGAGAAGTTAATGAATACAAATACATGTATTAATAACAAGTTCTTCTAATTCCCGAGTAACAAAAGATCACAGTACAGGTGGCCTTTTAGGACATCAGACTACACTTGTCAGCAGTTGAATCCTTTGTACTTTCTGAGCTGCATTTATAATTCTTCGCTGTACTTCTTCTCACTTTAACAAACCGTAGCGTGCATTTTTCTGCGTACATTTTTTTCTTACATTTTTTCTGATATTAAACGTGTGCTAGAGTCAGAATTCCAATATTACAGCAGAACGTCGAGTTTGACTAAGTGCTCTGAGCTGGACCAGCTGTGTGTAAGATGTCCTAAACGGCCAACCACAGAGTGTAGAGGGTAGTGAAGCAGACACCTGGGTAGGCGGCATTGATCCTGACAGTGGATACACCTGGAGATAGCTGGGGCTGGACAGGTTCAACTACTGGCCTATCACTAACCACCGGAACTACCAGCTCCTTCAACGACAAGACACAGACCACAATACCAAATGGACAGGGTCAACAGAGTACTGTATGCATTACTTTCAGTTCATGGTTTCGGCTCTGCACACTGCATCTATCATGCAATACAAGCGTTATGCTATTAAGCAGATTAGCGTTCAGATTGCATGGCAACTGACTGCAGGGGAGAAAAAAAACAAAGAAACAGCTCAGCAAGCAAGCCAGAGAGCTACAACGCCTGCCTCTTCTGCAGGAACTTCTGTCCGGATTTTTCTGTTGACTGGCAAGGACTTATATCAGGGTTCATACACATTTAGACCAATGGATTTTTATGACTTTAAACCAAATTTCCATGACCAAACATGTTGTGAAATCTCAGTGTGTACATAAAGAAGAGATAAAATGTTGTATTTAAAATAACAGTGAGTACTTTTACATGTGTAGGCAAGCATGGTTACATCTACACTTCCCTGGCATAGTGGATTATCCCGAACGCTGTTGCTATGACCACCAATCTTCTCAGTTAAGGTTTGTTCACTCATATGAGAGCGTATGCCTGCTTATATTTTGAGTGTCTTTCTATTAAAAGTATATTAATTATTTCAGATTCAGCATAAATAAACATGTAAATATAACAAATTTCCATGACTTTTCCAAAAATCTTTGGGGTTTTATTTTTTTCAAGGTATTTTCCAGGCCTGGAAATAACCATTCTAAAATTCCATGACTTTTCCATGAGCGTATGAACCCTGTTATATCTATTTCTGGTACATACATTTCCATAAACACAAGCGTTGCACATTGCTCAGTGCTGACCAGCTCAAAGTCATGCAGCAACGTTGCTGACTGACATGCAAAAGGTGATTCTGCCAAGCCAGTCCGGCTGAGGAGTGTCCGTGTGCATGCAAACTGCTGCTACAGGTTGGCTCCTTAAAGCGCCCGACCTACCTGATCTGGTGCAGTTGTTGCGACTGACCACAGAAAAACAGATACAGAAAAACGTTGAAAGGTAAGTTTTAAGTTTCACGGAAAAATTCAGCTTTTGGTTGTTCAATGTCCCCCCAGGTAAAGGGTGTATATATACTGTATATATATATATATATATATATATATATATATATATATATATATATATATATGCCAATATTGAATTTGAAGCTCAAAAATGGTATTGCCAATGATATAGGAATACAACATTTACATTTACGCCCACTTCTGGTCTTCTATCAGAATATAGATACTGATGATTACGTCTCTCTACACCCCTAGTTTGTATACTAATAAAATTACCGATCTAGGTTGGTTTCAAGGTTATTGACAGGCGTTTCTATTATTTTGTCTACACCATATATACCTATGAGGGGGAGGAGTTATTGCATGATTAGTGAAGTGTACCCAATAACTGGCAACTGAGTGAATGTCATGATTTCCTCACATTCTCACCTATTCCCAGATAGTGTCCATACCCACAAATCTGAACAGCGTTTATTTCTGCAGAGTTGTATTATATAATATTGAAGACAAAATAAAATGATTGTGTGATGCTTCATTGCAAAAATACTAGACTGTATTCTTTTGACTAAATGCCATATAATCATTCACAAAGCCACTTTCCATGTTTTGACAAGGTCACGAAGGTCGCAGACCCCTTTCTCAAGGCTAAAATATTACAACACTAACAATAAAAAGGCACAAAATTATTATCTATTATTATTATTATCCAAAAACTAATCGGTACAGTTTTGGGGTGGTGGATTTCTATCAGTTTTTTAAAGGCCTGTCTGTTGTAATGCTAACATCAAGAAGCGGTTCTTGCCGGGTCAGAGGACGACAGCCAATGAGGCTTCCCTTTGGGAGATGCCATTGGTGATCAAGCATCATCATTGGTGAAGGATCCGTTTGAGCCTCTTATTAGTTCTTGGTGACAGCGATGGGGCGACTCACAGAGTAAATCCTGTCTTTGTTCAAGGTTAAACACCAAGATGTTGTTCTACTTCCAGCCCAAGCAGGGGACAGGGAGGCAGAGAAAGATCTGCTTCGTCCAGTTGGAGCCCGGTTTGGTCGATGTTGTGTTGAGAAAAGGATTGCATTAATCCACCAGCTGTATAATCCACAGTGGGGGGGGGGGGGGGGGCGGATTATACGTACATTTGAACCAATGACTGAAAAAAGGTGGAGCCTTCTACTGATCATCAAATGGTCACTTGAGGCTGGCGTCAAAAGCGAGCCAACCCTAAAGAGTGAGGTGAGCTTTATGACAAATCTCTTATTTTACCAGTCCATCTACATTCCAACCCTCACCTCTGGTCATGACCTTTGGTTAGTGACCAAAAGATTGAGATTGCGGATACAAGCGGCAAAAATGAGCTTCCTTCATAGGGTGGCTGGGCTCATCCTTAGAGATAATTTGAGGTGCTCTGACATCCGGAAGGAGCTTGGAATAGAGCTGTTGCTCCTTCGCACTAGTTGAGGTGTTCGGGGCATCGGATCAGGATGTCTTCCTGTAGAGGTTTTCCTCACACGTCCAACTAGTAGGAGGCCCTGGTGTAGACCCAGAACACACTGGCGTCTGGTCTGGGAACACCTCGGGGTTCCCCAGTAGGAGCTGGAAAGTCTTGCTTGGGAGAGGTGGATCTGGACCAAGAGACCCAGGCCCGAATAAGCAGAAGCAAATAGATGGAGCTCTGGATTTTGCACCAATTTCCTTAAATATGGATTATTGCAATTTAAAGTAAACTATGAAACCAAAACCCTTATCTCATCTCCAACTGATTTTGAGCTACAGACCTATTTTATTGACAAGAAAAACTGGATGTGGTGTGGTCAAGTGGTCTGCAGCCTGGGCATCTTCCTTTAAAAAAATGCTTTGGTCATAGAGTGATCGTGGTCCACAATGGACAGGAAATGACTGAGGTTACCCACGAGCAGCTGGAAGAAGTTATGGCGTGAAAAGATGATTGGGCTACTTCTCTCACTCTCACTCTAACTCTTTGCAACCCTGACTATAGACCCAGTGTCTCAGAAATGGAGACACTCGGATGCTATAATGTTGAAGCTGCACCAAGGTTATTATTTGTCATTCCATTCCATTAATCTGTATTACAAACATTTAACAACAGGCACACAAGCAGTCAACTTAAACTAAATCAACTGAACATGCATTGGTAATGTTGGATTGTAGGAACTCACCTGGTATATTGTCTTCTGGTTTCCCAAAGGCCTCCACTGGTCTTTCTGGTGTTGGCAGTGGTCGGGGGGGTAGTGGTTCATTGGGCTCCTGGTAACTGATGACTGGCTTATTGACTGCTGGATTTGGTAGGACAGTGTAGCCCAGCCCACCCGGACAGATGTCTTTGAACTTAGCTACGTGAAAAAAAAAATACAAGTGAAAACAAGTATTATATTTATATATTTTCAATGGTAAAAATTTCAATATTGTTGATGTTAATGTTAATGACTTCATGATCTCTGAGATTACGGTATTCACAGCTACATGCTGCAATGATTCTGACAATACTCATTTTAACTTGTAATAATAATTTGAGTTCATGTCAAACTCCAAAAGTTGGGCACTAGAATAACATTTTTGAAATGTTCTTTGAACGTTATAAGTCAGCGTTTTAAATTGGCTCAAAACATGACCTGCAGCGACTGAGTTCAATAACATAGTTTATTCCCATGGAGGAAGAATTCACTGGCATCACATTGCACTGCACATTGTATTATAGTTCTTAAAGTTTTCAATAGTCCAGTTTTTGGAATAGGAAAGGATCAGTGTCTTTCCAAACCTAACATTCTCCCCCAAACTTACCACAGCTGATACACCTACAATACCTGGAGACACTCAGTGTTAAAGACAAATCTGGCTTTATATTGTAATTTTCTACATAACACTACATTGTGTCAGAAGATGGCCAGGTTCCAACCTCCGGAAAACTTTTTTGCCCGGATAAATGGCCAGACGCTCAACAAAGTGGTCGAGCTAGTGAGCCAGTTTGAGCAAGGAAAAGGTCTCATTAACCAGCCAGGAACTAATGCTTACTGTTCTCAAGTTAATGAAGTAGCATACAAACACAATGTGCAATACAGTGAGAAACAGACAAGGGCATCAGAAAAGGGGCCAAAGTGAAACAAGGGCAAGGTGTTAACAATAAGGGACACAGGCCATAGGTGACACGCGTGGCAGAATGCCATAAGTATAAAAAGGCTGAGGAATTTTGCAGCAGTATACTGCCCCCGTGTGGTCAGCGACGTCACTGCACTCCACAACGGAAGAGACCGTAGTCCCATTAACAAGGACGTTAAATCTGCCTGTGCAACATATTGAAATAAACTTTACAATTGACACAGGGGCAGATACGAGAATAAGCCACGACATCTAGTAGCCCAGGGGACGGAGTGAACTGTAAAGATGACTTTACAGCTACTACTGTGCGGAAAAAGCAAAAGTTCAAGTTTAAAGTAAATGTAAAAAGCAACCCGCTGAGGCGTAATGTAGCCATCGCTATGGACTTTGTCAAGCGAATAGAAGCGATCGAAAACACAAAGCAGTTTAAGGTGGCCAGTCCAGCAGGTATAGGCAGGCTGAAGGTAAAGCCAATCAAAATCAGATTGCAATAGGACGCCTACTGCATGCGGGTTTCAGTACCTTTGCTCCCTAAAGTAAAGAAAAAATGGTGTGGAGTGAAAGAGCCAATCAAAGAGCCGATAGTTGTTATGCCCAAAAAGAATAAAGACCAGCCAAGGATATGCGTCGATCTAAAACAATGCAAAAGTGTTTCCCCTTTTGGATGCAGCAAGTGGTTTCTGGCAGATACTAGTAAACAGAGTGCCAAACTTCATAACTCCCCGCGGATGGTATTTATTTAATAGTCTGCCATTTGGAATCACAAGTGCACTGGAAATCTTTCAACGTGAAATGACTGAACTCTTGAAAGATCATGAAGGCCTGGTGATTTACATCCTTATTTATTCAGACTCTGAAGAGGTCCATGAGATGGGGCTCCAAAAGATTCTAGACATACTGGAGAAAACTGTTTTTTATCAACAGATATCTCCTGCATCAGTGACGACTCAATTACCTTGGACAATGTATTGATGGGCATGGCATTCGGCCAGATAAGGCCACCGTCAAGGCCGTCACTCAGCTGGAGCCACCAAACAATGTCATTGGTCTGAGAAGAAACCTGGGTATGATACACTACTTTAGGTAGGTACCGGTCTAATCCCTCAACGACCTACTTAAAAATGATGTCACATAGGCATGGACTACAGAGTGCTGTATCAAGAGCCCTTTATAAGGTAAAAAAACATTCTATGATGTGAGTAAACCAACCATTATCAGTGCAGATGCATAACAGTTTAGTTCCAGAACACTCACTCATGCTGAGCAATGCGATGTGCAAATTGAAAAGGAGTGTCTCACTACAGTGTGGGCATGTGAGAAGTTTGACATGTACCTCTATGGCCGAGACTTTTTACGGTACAGTGTGATCACAAGACCTTTATTCCCTTGATAAAGATCTCAACTCAGTGCCTATGAGGTGTCAGAGACGTTTCCTACTTACGTTGTGTTACAACCCTGCCACATGTGACGCAGAAACAACTTTTAGCAGACTCACTGTCTGGACATCCCCGGGTTACTAGCCAGTGATATAGAGGCCTATGAGAATGCGGTCCATGAGTCATGGCCTATCTCATGAACCAAGCTTGACATGGTCAAACAGCAGACCCTACAGGATGCCAAACTGCAGATGGTTCAACACTATATGATGACTTGATGGCCCAAGTATGCTCTTAAGGTTACCTGACAAGGTAAAAGGCATATATACTTCTAGACATCAACTCACAGTTTCAGAAGGACTATAATTATAGAATAGAAGTGCAATGGATGATGAGGCCTGAGGTATTACAGCGCCCACATGATCGGCATCAAGGTAATGAAGTGCAGGGAGCGTGCTCGGTGTAGGGTGTGTTGCCTGGAGTAAGGAAGCACATCCAGGAAGCTGTCAGGACATGTATGGACAGTCAGGTGAACAAGCCAACGCAGAAAAGAGAACCCCTGATCACTACCCCGCTACCTAGTCTACATATGTGAGCTTAACAAACAGAACTACTTGGTAGTTGTAGACTCTTTCACAATATAAATAAATAGCCTACCTAAAGGACATGTCAGGCCAGTGAAGCGCAAGCTAAGCTGAGGAACATCTTTGCTAGATAGGGGTGCCCAAATTAGCTCGTCATAGACAATGGCTGGCAATGTCTAGGCAGAGCTTTCATGCAGTTCTTTAAGGAATATGAATTATGACACATCACATCCAGCCATTGCCATCCTAAATCAAACAGGGAGACTAAGAGAGCCAAACAGATCCTGAAACAAACTGACCCCTTCTTAGTCTTCATGGTCAACAAAGCAACCCTGTTCCAAGCCACAGGCTCATAGAAAAGGTGATGTAATGTAATAAATATTTGAGTGGAGTGCAGAGTGGAGTGATCAGGTGGGTGATGTCTGTGGATAGTCCGTGGACCGAACCTGCCATGGAAATCCAATGTCTCAGTATTCGGTGTTGGCAAATGTACAACAGCCTCAGATGCTCATCTTCTACATAATACTACAAGTACCAGGGGGTCAAAAGGGCTGTGGGAGAAGTTTGGGGTGGAGAACTGCTTAACCTCACTCAAGTGTCAAGTGGTGAAAAAAGCACTTTGAGGAATTCTTAAACCCGACCGACGTGTGGAGAAGCAGAATTGAAAGATTTAAGGAAAGCCCAACATACGTCCCTGGAATTGTAAAATTCCCCCTTTGTGTGAGGGGATCATGAAAGCCATTTGTATAAATCATTTTAGAACCATGAGTATCTGTACAATATTTAGTAACAATCAAACTAGTAGATTGTGAATTTTGCTGGAAAGCGTCAGGGAACCAATTTTTCACGGAAGGCCTTTATTTCTAATGACGCAGAGTTCAATCAGTTTAGTTTAGTTAAGTTTGCTTTAGTTAGTTGTCATTAAGAAAGGATACCCGTCTGACTTGACCTTACCTGTTCCTGGAGGGGGGCATTTGTCACAACGAGGGCCCCAGGCTTTACCCACACTGCAGCAGCACAGCTGTTTGCTCAGGTGGGTAGATACTGGGTGCAAACATTGCCTCCCTGAGCTGACCAAACGAAAGCAAGCCCCCTTCTCCTCTGGGATGGCAGGGGTGTTGGCTAAAGCGTTGTGTAGAAGGGGGGAGTAGTGCACCAGAGTGTGGAAGGCACGTACATGGGGGGGGAAGAGAGAACAGAGTGGACAAATAAAGAGGTCCCCTTCACCAAAGCAACCTTCCCATCTCACCTGAACAGAGCGTTTACCACAAACACACATATTTCTAAAAGCAACACTAGTGCATAGAGAAAAATACATGTTAAAATACAGAGTTCAGACAACCACGTGTTGTGGAGGCACAAACAACCACATTCAAACAAATGAAGCCAAACACAAAACAGAAGGAGCACCTTCAAAGCGCAGACATATTGTGGGGAAAGATCCAGTTCATGCTAATGCTTCATGCATCAGAGTCAAGCGCTGGCTGTGATCGGAGGCATGCAGGAGGGATGGGCTCATCAATTCAATAGTCTAACGTCACATCTCATACGTGTTATTCATTGGCAATCTCACGCAACTGGTTCCTCTCGTGTTTACGCAGCCGTCTGCATCAGCTCTGCGCAGGCTTGAGCCTCAGCTGGGAAGCAAGACAGAGGAACTTCTTGGGTATTGAGGAATATTTTAGTGAAAACAATCAATAAAAAAGGATTTTATAAGAGTGAATCACTGCAACCGTGAGAGCTCCTTTAGAATAGAGTTATAGATGAGTACAAAACAAGACTAATGGGTCCGTGGACAGACACACACATCAGCACACACACGACCATCACCCACAATCAGCACAACTAAATAACACAGACAAATAAATAGCTCTATTTCTATTTCTTTTGACGACATCTGAAGAAATGAATTCTTGAGATGGCACATGAGGTTGAAACCATGTTATAGCTTTATGAACAGAAACATTTTTATTTAATTCATGTGGTTATGATGGCAAACATATTCTAAAAGATATTAATGATTTTTCCTTTATACTGAAGACTCTTTTTACCGCCATCTGAGTGTGACTCACTGGCTGACCTGGAGTTTACCAAACTGCACTTAAAGGACTTTGAAAACACGAAGAAAGGGATTCTGGGGTTTAATGAGACACAAAGTCAGCTCTTTTGTCTCCATGCGCTACATTTGCCAAGAAACAGCGCGGTGGTTGCAGAATCCTGCTATGGGTGTGTTTTTATTATAAGGGAGCCACCATCTGATCAGGATTTAGTTTCACTGGAAACCAAAGAAAATGCATTAATCACATCTTAAACCACCTTAAACCACCTCCATCTGTAACAGTTTAGCTCCACACGCTTCTGTTATTAATTGCTTTCATCCTGTCTGCCTGTTTCACTAACTATCACGTCGTTCCAGATCCTGCTTCCCATCTCGTTAGTCCAACTCCCTTCACCTGTTCTCTCACCTGCCTCTGATCACCTCGTTAGTGCCTCGTTCCCTTCACCTGGTCCTCATGCCCGTCTCACCTGTTGCCCATTCCCTCGTTAGTCCCCGTCTACTTAGGTCCCCTCACTTGTACGCGTCCTGTGCCAGATTGTTTAGTATTCTTCCTGACCAAGCCTTCCAGCGTTACAAATTGTATTTATCTGTTCCCGTCTGTTTTGTTCTTGCCGGTACTTGGAGTAAAGATAATTGTTTTCCAGTTCTGACTCCTGAGTCCTGCAATTGGGTCCACCTTAATACTCCCGTGATACCATCACACCTTTTCAATGTTGGAATCAGAAGGGCTGCATCCCAAAAAAAATCCAAAACAAAACCCGATAATCACGATGACGGTCGTGATTGACTCAGTGTACTCACACGGTGAGAAAGTAGACCTGAGCTCTTTTTTTAAATTCTTAATACAACTACAGTACTTCTGTGAATTTGCTTTAAATCTGATTCAAATTTTGGCATAATATTAATAATATTTATTTTTCGCTAACTTTAAATTGAATTTATTCAAAATCTACATGTTAATATCTCATTAAAATAATCATGGAGCTAGCAGAGGTCGCCAATAACAAAACTGCAGTGTAATTTCTTTCAAGAAATGTAAGGACCTTTTCTCTCAAATGTCAGCAGAGAAACGACAGTGAACGCTGGGCGAACTATTTGGATGCTTTACTTCACCCCCATAAGTGAATCCAAGATGGCACCAATTTCATTGACTTGGCTGCATCCACTACGGCCAGAAGTCGGACAAGTGGCAACAAATTAATGAAGAGTTGAAGCACGAATCGTCGTGTTTAGTAAAAGTCACTTTAGTAGGCCTGATCGCAATTATTTGAGCTGATTTCAATTATTTACCATACTGTTATTGTAAATATTCCAGATTTAAGGAAATATAAAGTCAGTGTGAGAAATATCACAACAAGAAGCATGCACATTGGGTGCATTCCTTTCAGCTTTGTTGAGGCAAATAAACCTTTGGACAAAGTTCCAATGCCTGGAAGAAACCGTTGCTGCTTGATATCAGTTTGTTTGCCTGGAAAATAGCATAATTATATTGTTGAATGTAGTCAATTAAAGCATAGCTCGGAGATGATATGTGTATGTTGTACTTAGCATGCACATTATAGCACAAGCACCATGATTCAACTACTGGTTGTTATTTGAGGAAATACGTTTAGGGTTACACTATAATTGTGACTTAAAATGAAAGACATAGATATTCTTTCGTTAATCACAATACCTGGCCACTTGCCTTCATTAGCCATCCCCCAATCACTTTATCACACACACATACTCACACACACACACGTATGGAAACTGACAGCACTGCAAAACCAGGAGCACACATGCTCATTTAAGGAAAATTGACGACTGACACTGCTAAGAGACGACATAATCGAGTTCAGGATTGATCCCCGATGATCTACTCTTCCTCTCTCCCCTCTTCACATAAGAGCCATGAGGTAAGTTGGGTTTGGCTTCATCATCTGCCTTGCAGTACATGCTTGAGAGGGAATCTGATCATACAATGAATACCATGCTTTCATCCATGCACTGTTTTTAAAATGCGTATTATAAGACACACATTTCAGCTTCAGCAGCATTTCGAGCAGCCACCTGCCCCCTGCCCACCTGTACAAGCACAGCCGGGCAGGTGGCAGACGAAAGAAAAAAAAGAAACTCATATTTCCCATGTCGCCGTCATTAAGTGACGCCGAATATCAAACTCATGGGGAGGATTTTTTTTGCACGAGCAAATCTGCACATCAGAGACCAGCATGCAAATGTGATAGATTCATTTCTGTTAATACAAGCTGTTTTGCTCAGTCCGACACTGAACTGTTGGCTCGAGGTTTGAATGTTAATCAATGAGAAGGTGATGGTAGAAAAAAATATGTTTAGACTGTAGGACTTACATATACAAGTGGTGAGTGTGGAGTCAGGGACGTAGCCGGGTTTACACATGCACCTGTAGCTGCCCACGGTGTTCAGACAGTTTCCATTCGGACACACGCCCTGGAGCTGGCACTCGTCGAAATCTGTGAATCAACAACAAACACAAAACGCACTCAATCCAAGGGATTATCATAGGATCTCTTCACAATGCAAGACAGGAAAGAGAAATGTTCACTACTTTCAAATAAACAAAGCAACCCCCAAGATTGTCTTTCACAATGTCAGCTGGATTGTCTTCAGCATCAGAATAGAAACTTTTTATTGTCATATTACATATAGTTATACACATATATGAAACGTGTTCTCTGCATTTAACCCATCCTTAGTTATTAAGGAGCAGTGGGCTGCAGTGATGCGCCCGGGGAGCAGCTGGGGGTTCAGTGCCTTGCTCATGGACACTTTGACTTGCAACTAATGGGGAGAGCGGGGATCGAACCCACGACCTTGGGGTTGCAGGACGACCCCCTTACCCCACTGAGCTACAGCCACCCAAATGATCAGTTTTGATCATTTAATTTATACATTACCCCACACATCATAAAAGGACATTAAATAAAGAATACTATCCATCATTATTCATCACGCGTCAACATGAACTATTATGAGTTTTAGTCTCAACAAAGCCATCTCTTTTCTTTTATCTGTTGGCATAGGCTACATTGTTTTTTAAATTAATTTCTTCATAGGCCTACGTATGAGAACATTATTTGTGTAGCTATCACTGTCATTTATTTGATAAGATTATTGAAAATTCTAAGGAGAATTGATAGCTTTGTTGCTCTCTTCCCCCACCGTTTTCAAGGCAAGCCCGATCTGAAGTCCATTTATCTTTTACTGTCGCGGGTTGTTTTGACTGGTTGTCAATCTCAAGAGGTCTTACCTAATACGAGCAGCTGTGAGACTAGAGGTAATTAAATCCACATCTATGACTCAACTGTTTAACGGCACTCGTTGTCATCCGCTTGTCAGTCGACAAAACATCTGCTTCAGCTTTTGAGTTGAAATGTACGACGACGCTGCTCATCCTCCAACTTGGAGCAGCTGCAAATGGAATTAGTTAAAATCAAGAGACCTCAGAGCCTGGCCGAGGCACTGGTATTGTTTAAAACACCTATAAAAGTCATGGTCGTAATGTGCTGAGCGAGTGCTAGAAAGTCAGACGCATTGCCATTTTGTCTCTACGTCTTTCGCAAGATGTCCAAATACGGTCACTTCTGTTCACTGGTTGCAAAGAAACAAGATGGCGACGGCCAAAATGGTCAAAACAGGAGTCCACAGAATCAAGAACTGACCGTCTTTGGTCTCGACCAAAATGTAAGGTGTGTAGAGCGTTTGGCGACTTCAAGTCTACCAAGAGAACTCTGACTTCTGGGTCAGAAAACCGGTCTGGGAAGACCCAAAGATGATCTCTGGACACTGAATGATAACTGGCAGTGTGTGAATAATGATTCGGTACTATCCACATCTTTATTCTTCAGCTATTCAAATGTATTCTCTATATTTTATTAATATGAATTAAGTATTTATTCTCCCAATCCATCTTAACTTTCACCTTGCTTTGAAATAAATGTTCTACTCTTTAAAGAACAAAGCATTTTTTCTTTCCGCCTTTTCACTTAACGCCTTTCAACTTCCGCCTTTTAGCATTATTGGTATACATAATGTTTAGGTATTGGATTTTTTGTTTAGTTTACAGACGCTTTATGTTTTCAGCAGTGTCGTGCAACGTCTTTGCACCTCTTTGCTTCTGTATCTTCAGCACTGCTTTCTTTGAAAGTGTCAGATGCCACCTCTTCAAAAGGAGACACTGGGATTTCTGTTCATCTGAACAGCGTTTCGGGTGGGCTGTTCCAGAGCTCTGTCTGTTTACTCTCGGGTCTGACCGTGTCAGCGCTCTTGCCCGGCCAGAACAATCCTCCCTAGTGGTTATTAAGCATGGCGAGGTCAGACTGATGAATGAATCATGTGTTTCTGTCTGGGTTTAGGGGCAGCGTCGGAAATACACGAGGGCAAAGGGCAAAACTGCCCCCAAGAATGTATAATATATATAATGTATATAATAATATAATATATATAATGTTGCCCATGATAGGAGAGGGCAAACAATGACCTCATAGTTTCCTCTAATAATTCTGATGATTTAATAGTGTTTTGTTTTTGTTCTTTGTTTTATCTTTCCTATCTGTACGGCCTGAATTGTACACAAAAGAATCAATAAATATAATTTTGAAATATATTAAACAAAGAAATATGTTATAGTTGTTAATGGTTGTTTAGAAATTGTAATAACAATTAATAACCAGAAAGAAATAAGAAAAACATTGAATATGATTGTCTGATTTATGTTTTCTGTTTATTTATTAAGATTATTATTTGTTGTTATATACTGTAAGCCTAAATAAGTATATTTATTATTATTATTGATATTATTATTATTAATATAATTGAACTATGATCAAACTTCAATAGTTTCAATAAAAGCTGGAGCTCTTACCTTGACAGTGAGTGCTGTTGGTTCTCTTGTAGCCCTGAGGACAATCGATCAGAGGAATAGCTGATAGAGAAAGAAAAGGCACACATTTTAGTCATTGCATATGTTATACAACATTTGTTGTTTTGTTTTCTGATTTTGGTGTAGCCATGATTCATCTGATCCACATTATATAGTGTGGGACAAGTTCTCTCGTCTGAATGTCAGTTCAACTTTTAAAATGTAAATATTTTATTTATTCTACATATACTTTAGGAACGTCCTAAAAATGTAAAAGAAGCATTATATAAATATATTTATATTAATTTAATGTATTTTTATTTATATATATATAACTTAATATATTTATATATATATATATATTTATATTAACTTAATGTATATATATATATATATATATATATATATATATATATATATATAAAACCTGTACTACCTTTATATATATTAACTTTAATATGTATTTATAAATAATATATATATATATATATATATATATATTTATTTATTTATTTATATATATATAAAATCTGGACTACCTTTGTATATATTATATCAAAACAGCTTGTTGTAAATCTGTATTTGGACATTAGGATAGGAGGCTGGAAAAGCACACTGGAATTACCATATTATATTATTGTCGTCCAGCAATGCTTTCTCAAACAAGTGGACAGCATCTTACAACCTGAATAATGTATCATACAACATCTTCTTTCCAACAACCCAAAGTTAATGCATGAATATTAACTTGAACTCGTGCCCTCCTATTGAATTGAAAAAAATACTTAATTGACCAATGGAGAAAGGATGAAGACAGCGAGACGTTAGTGATGAAGAAAGAAGTGTATTCATGAGAAACAGTGAGAAGAATTAGGGAAGGAATCAGGAGGTTGTAGAGCTGAAAGCTGCTCAGAACCAACCACAGGCTGGCAGCCAAGCTCCTACAGGTTAGAGATGTGGACAAAGGCACCAGTGGGGAGGTGGTACCCAAATACTTGCAAGCAGATTGATATTTCACTCAGCAAAAAAATAACAAGTCGATATTTGTTCGAGCGATCAAGCCAATCTATTTACCAGCTACCAGAGTCTCCATGGCACAATGGACTATTTCACACTATTTCACGATAAATCTAAACTCATGCCCCTGCCATTCCTGAGGAGACCAGAGGGAAGGACAAATCTTTGGCTTTGTAGAGACTCCCACTGAAATATGTGACTATAAACGCTGAAATGTTCCTCTCGTGGTGTTTATGTGGGCTATAAACTGCCACAAGTGACTGCTGATGAACGAGGTTTACCATATTTTAAATACATATTACGACCAAAAGTGAGAACCCTAAAAATGTCGGGTTTTCCATGAAAACTCACACTTTAATTTATTAAATTAATTGCAACATGAAAAGAAAATATAGTCAAGACATTGACAAGGTTAGAAATAATGATTATTGAATTAAATTAAATTGGTTTTCAAACTTGTCACTCAAAGGAAAGCCAGTTTTATATATAGCTTCTCTCACCAGCATAACTGTTTTCAGCTGCGCTAACATAAAAAGGGATTAGTAGGGTTTTCTTCCCCTCCATTAGTCTTCTAAGGCGATAACACAATGTACCATTATATCATTAGAGATGGGCCTCTATACAACCTTGTAGAGATTTCATAAAAAAACAAACATTTATAGGTGTATAGAGGCACATCTCAAGTGTTATCGCCTTAGAAGACTAACGGAGGGTTATAAAACCCTTGAAAAACATTTCTATGTTAGCGCAGCTGAAAACAGTTATGCTGCTGAGAGAAGCTGTAAAACTGGCCTTCCTTTGAGCTGGAAGTTTTATGTTCTATTCACTTTGTAATTCATTTGATGAAACAATGAAAAACATGATATTGTCGGGGTGACCCCAAACTTTTAAATATTTTAAGTATTTTATGACAGAAATTCCTTTGTAATAAAAATGTGGAGCAGTTTAGTTGTGAGATCGGGTTTGATCAAACGCCACAGGGGACATGTTCCACTCCTAGTTGTGTCTTAACTGTACGTTATCCCACTTCTTACAGAGCTACATACTCAATAAATCAATATTTATATTGTATTTTATTGCTTGTGCTATAATAGTGTCTTGTTGCTGTGCATGAAGATCAGATCTGTGACAGTAAGCGAATGGACGGTCGACTTTGTGAGCTTCTTATATACTGAGGTTCATTATAAAAATTCAATTAATTAATATAAAGAGTAACGTAACTAATTAGACTGAATATTATGTGATAAACAAAGAGGAGTAATACTTCATAAGTTACTTATTACGCTACCCGAGTCACACTGGAAATATTTAGAGACATTCCTGTGTGTGTAAAAACTTTCCCTCACGATGATGAAAATCAGTAACCGTTGAAAAGGAATTATACAGAGCACATGTTTGTTCAATATACAGCAGACACACACGCACACACACACATACACGCTTACACCAAACACACTCACACACATACACACACACACATTACACACCACATACACACACACACCAAACACACTCTCACACACACACACACCAAACACACTCTCACACACACACACACACACACACACCACATACACACACACCAAACACTCTCACACACAAACACACACACCACATACACACACACACACACACAGACACACCAAACACTCACACACACAGACACACACACTGCACACCACACACTAACACACACACACACACACAAACCACACCACACACCAAACACTCACACACATACAGATCCGACACACACAGCTCACACCCCACACTAACACACATACTCACACACACACACATAGACACACACACTAAACACTCACACACTGACACACTCACACAGACACACACACTGCACACCACAAACTCTCACACACACACACCACACCACACACTAACACACACACTCACATAGACACACACACCACACACTCAACACTCACACACAGACACACTCACACAGACACACACACAAACACCACAAACTCACACACACAAACACACACACCACAAACTCACACACACTAACACACATACCACACACTAACACACACACCACACACTCACACACACTGCACACCACACACACACACTGCACACCACACACTAACACACCACACACAAACCACACACACACCACACACCACACACTAACACACCACACACACACCACACACACACCACAAACACACACACTGCACACCACACACTCACATAGACACACACACCACACACTCAACACTCACACACAGACACACTCACACAGACACACACACTGCACGCCACAAACTCACACACACTAACACACACACCACAAACTCACACACACACACACACACACCAAACACACACACACACTGCACACCACACACTAACACACCACACACACCACACACACACACACACTGCACGCCACAAACTCACACACACTAACACACACACCACAAACTCACACACAGACACACACACACCAAACACACACACACACACTGCACACCACACACACACCACACACACACACACTGCACACCACACACTCACACAGACCAATAGCAAGGCTTCGAGGCGCTCAGCGTCTCAGCAATGTGTCAGCTAGGTGTCCCGAGCGATAAGAAGGAGCAACATAACATCTGAGGAAACATCTGTCCTCACATGGTTGTTTTGGACACTTCTGGCATTTGTGGAAACCCCAGGACGTCCCGACGCTCCCACAGCACTGCTCCTGCTTCGAGAGCCCGGGCAGAGCCTTCCCACACTGAAACACACAGACACACAGTTAGAGAGGAAGAAAGGAATGGAAATGAACATTTGTATTAGAATCAGGGTTCTTACACATTTTGACCAGTGGATTTCCAGGACTTTTCCATGACTTTTCCAGGACTTTTCCAGGACTTTTCCATGACTTTAAACCAAATTTCCACAACCGAATGTCATGTCTCGTCGTTTATGTTAAGTTTAACTTTTAGTCCTGTTTTCCATGTCCGCTTTTATTTTGTAGTAACTGTCCTCTCTCGTTTCAGAAACTTTATTTCGTGCCCCGGTGTTTCCTCGTTAGTGTGATTGTCTGCTCCACCCCTGATGGTGTCCACCTGTTCCCCATGTCCTCATGTATTTAAGTCTGTGTCTACCTGTGTCTCGTGTCACATCGTCTTGTCTCGAGTCTCTTATCTGGTCCGAATCATTCTTGTTAGTATAGTCTTTTGTCCCTGGTTTGCTTTTCCCAACGTAGTTGAGATTTTGTTTTGTACTTTATTGACGTTTTTTCCAGCATAGCTGAGATTTTCTGTTTACTTAAAAACCTTTTGATTGCTCTAAACCTTGAGTCGTGCTTTTGGGTCCTGCCTTTTGAGTCGTGACACCAAACTGAAATCTCGGTATAAACATGAACAATTTAGAACATTGTGCGTATCGAGAGCGTACGCCGGCTTATATTTTGAGCGTCTTTCTTTAAAAAACATCTTAATAATTTCAAACTCGGCCTGAATGAACATGTGATCATAACACGTTTCCATGACTTTTCCCAAACTTTTATGATTTAAGTTTTTTCCATGACTTTTCCAGGCCTGGAAATGACCATTTTAAAATGTCATGACTTTTCCAGGTTTTCCATGCAGTACGAACCCTGATAAAAGCTTAGTGACTGTCGGGGGAGCTGGTTCCATGTGAGATCCTCTTATTGAAGCACAGTTCTCCTTCAATCGGAGGATTGGCTCACTACTGCATGTCGATATGCCCTCGGGCGAGACCCTCAATCCCCAAATGCTCCCGTAACCGTGCCGACGCTGTGGGAATCTTAGTGACATTAGTCGCAGGTTACCTGACTTCCTGTTGTCTCCTGGAAGCAGCGACCCAGAGTGTTCTTGGAGGTGACCGGCTGGTACTGGGGGACCTGGTAGCCGTGCTGGCTGGGATACACGATGTTGTATCCGTGATGCTGGATCTTCTGGCTGCTCTCGGTGTGGTGATAGGTGTAGCTGGTGGAGGAAGAGGAGCCCGTCTGGGGACCTTTGAGCTGGTGCCCGTTGTTGTTGTAGTTGTCCAGCTGGGACACCTGGTGCACCTGGACCGAGGCCTCCGGAGGGTGTTTGATGTGGATGTTGACGATGCTGGGGTTGAACACTAGAGGAGCACGGCACACCGCCAATAACACGATTATTACAGTGTCCACTTTCATCTACTTATCCGGGGTCGGTTCACGATGGCAGAAGACTTCCCTCTCACCCACGACAACTCATCTCCTTACCTTATCTCTAAGGCTGAGCCCAACCCCCCTAGGGAGGAAACTCATCTCCTTACCTTATCTCTAAGGCTGAGCCCAGCCCCCCTAGGGATGAAACTCATCTCCTTACCTTATCTCTAAGGCTGAGCCCAACCCCCCTAGGGAGGAAACTCATCTCCTTACCTTATCTCTAAGGCTGAGCCCAGCCCCCCTAGGGAGGAAACTCATCTCCTTACCTTATCTCTAAGGCTGAGCCCAACCCCCCTAGGGATGAAACTCATCTCCTTACCTTATCTCTAGGCTTTTGTTGGTTACTTTCTTCAAAAACCTGCATGTGTTTATACACATTTTCGGCAATTCGCCACAAATAACCTCGGCTATACATTACTGTTAGTGACCTTCAATGCATCGTGGAGGTCTGGATCGTGGTCCATGCCGACTACCAACTATTATACACTCGGTCATACTCATTGAATGTGTTGTGACTAATGTGTAATAATTCCTTCTGGTCACATGACATCTATTGTTCTGTCTATCCTGGAGGGGGATCCTCCTCTGTTCTCTCCTGAAGGGTTCTACCCTTTTTCCCCCGTGAAAGGGTTTTTTATCTGTTTTTTGGGAGTTTTTCCTGATCCGATGTGAGGTCAAAGGTCAGGGATGTTATACATGTACAAATGGTAAAGCCTCCTGAGGAAAATGTGTCATTTGTGATATTGGCCTGTATAAAATAAACAGAATTAAACGCAGCCTCTTCAGGAAGTTCACTGATCAAAATAAAAGGAACGTTTCACTCCTCTTACATTTTCCCAACTGTCGGCTCGTGTCACAAGTTGTTTTCATTACATTACACGTCATTTAGCAGACTCTTTTATCCAAAGCGACTTACAATAAGTGCATTTCAACCAAGAATACAGAAAGTAACATTTCCTCAACATGGTCAAACTACAAAAGTACCACAATAAGAGATATTTAAGAGCCACTAAAGTGCAAATCTGTGTTTTAATCCAGATATAGTCGGAAAAGGTGCGTTTTCAGTTTCACTTTCACTCACCGGGGTTCTGCCCGTTGCTGTAGGTCAGAGGCAGCGTGTGCGTGGAGTGGACCTGAGTCTGGCCGAAGCCGACGGACGGCTGCTGGTGTCCGCTCTGAACCGGCATCTGGCAGAACTTCCCGGTGAAGTTGGGAGGGCACTGACACTTGTCCCTGGTGCTGCACTTCCCCCCGTTCATACACGGCAGATGACACACCACTGAGAAGAGGAAGAGGAAGACGAGGTGTGAGTTTGAGACGCTAATTAAAACGTGTTATTGAACAGGTGCTGAATAATTAAAGGTCGTCGTGTTAATAAACTCCGACGTCATATTAGTCCAGTTTGATGTCTTGATGTCATTTAGTTTCACGCTGCAACACACTCTGTGTCGGACTGGGCTCCTCCAAACACACACACGCACACACATGAACACACACACAAACACACACATGAACACACACACACATGAACACAAACAGAAACACACACACACATATACACACACACATAGACACAAACACATACACACATACACACAAACACACACACAAACACACCTGAACACAAACAGAAACACACACACACATATACACGCACACACAAACACACACACACACATAAACGCACACATGAACACACACATAAACACACAGAAACACACACATACACGCACACACATAAACACACACACACACACACACACACAGAAACACATACACACACATACACAAACATAGACACAAACACATGCACACATACACACACACACACACACACACACAGAAACACACACATACAAACAGAAACACACATAGATGCAACACACATGCATAGACACAAACAAAAACACACACATAAACAACAGACACACAGACAGAAACACATACACTTAGACACACACAAACACACACACACACAGACAGACGGAAATACACACACACACACACAGAAACATACACACAAGCATTTAGACACCAAGATTAAAACTCATACACACATACAGTACATAAACCAAAAAACACAGACAGACATACACACACAAACACAGACACACACAGTCAAAAAGAGAAAACACACACATAGACACACTCACTCACTCACACACACACACACACACACACACACACACACACACACACACACACACACACACACACACACACACACACACACACACACACACACACACACACACAGCCCACTGTGTTGATGTAAACCAGGTGGAGGATACTTGAGACAACACATGTTGCTGCTTTTGCCCCAGGACTCATCTTCACTGAATCCTTCAGTTCCCAAAGACCATGAACGCACCACGGCAACCAACAGGTGTTCGCCCCGCACACACACACCGGCTGCAGCCCTCGTCCAATCAGAGGGCAGCAGCAGCAGTATGGTGCCGCAGCAACACGGCCAGAGAGGAACACAGTGGTTCACTGTTCTGGGGCCAAAAGGCGTTAACACGAGAAACGAGGTGATGATACACACACACACACACACACACACACACACACACACACACACACACACACACACACACACACACACACACACTCCTTTCAATGTGCTATTGTTCCACACAAAATTGGCGCAACAGTTGTGTGTCGAAAATACACTGGAAACAGTGGAATCTGGACATTGGCAAACACATCTAAGTCCTGCTCCAGAAGAGGAGTTCAGACGCACAGACATAACAAAGTCCAGCTGATATCTCATCAGTCATTCCTCCTCTCCTCTCCTCCTCTCCTCTCCTCTCCTCCCCTCCTCTCCACTCCTCTCCTCTCCTCTCCTCCCTCTTCTCTCCTCTCCTCTCCTCCCCTCCTCTCCTCTCTTCTCCTCTCCACTCCCTCCCTCCACTCCACCCCTCCTCTCCTCCTCTCCTCTCCTCTCTCTCCCTCCCTCCCCTCCTCTCATCTCCCTCCTCTCCTCCTCCCTCCTCTCCCTCTCCTCTCTCTCCACTCCTCTCCTCTCTCTCTCTCCTTCCCTCTCCCTCCTCTCCTCCTCCCTCCCTCCTCTCCTCTCCCTCCTCTCCCTCCTCTCTCCTCCTCTCCTCCCCTCTCCTCTCCTCTCCTCTCTCCTCTCCCCCCCCTCCTCCTCTCCTCCCTCCCTCTCCTCTCTCCCTCTCCTCCTCTCCCTCCTCTCTCCCTCCCTCTCCTCTCCCCCTCCACCTCCTCCTCCCTCCCCCTCTCTCTCCTCTCCTCCCTCTCCTCCCTCCTCTCATCCCTCCTCCTCTCTCCACCCTCTCCTCTCTCCACTCCACTCCTCTCCACTCCTCTCCTCCCCTCCTCTCCTCTCCTCTTCTCTCCTCTCCACTCCCCTCCTCTCTTCTCTCCTCTCTTCCTCTCCTCCTCTCCTCCTCTCCTCTCCTCCTCTCCTCCTCTCCTCTCTTCTGTCCAAAGTCCTCACAGAGTCTGATGAGAGGTGACACAAGGCTCTGTGAATGGGAAAGTGAGTCACATGTCAACCCCCCCCCCCCCCCCCACACACACACACACACAGGTGTCCGTGTCAGCCCATATTTAGCTTTCTGCCTTAACCCCCCATCCCTTCATCATGATGGGGTTTTATGCATAACAGCCATTATACAAGCGGATACGTGTCGTTACTCAGAGGACCTGCATGCAGTTGATCTCTGTGGAGATTCAGGGCTGCATCGGTTAAGATTAATATTGTTGTACACGTTGTTGGCCAAGACAACGATAAGAGCTCACTCTGGGTCCTTTCAACTTTGTTCCTCTTCATTCTTTTAGCCATGACTTATAAATGAAATCGTTCCAACGAAAGACCTCCTACATTTCAAGAAAATGTAAACAAACTATTTAAATGTTCTAGCCCAGATCTGCGTGTATATTATATTGTGTGTTTGGCATGATTTAAATGGTTATTGTGCTTCTTCCCCATTATAACCGTAGGAATGACACTCAATCATAACAATGGCAATTTAGAATAAACTACAATAGCTTAAAACAGCAATTGAATAGAGATTATAGACAATAATCACTTTATTTATATAGCACCTTTGAAAACAGAGGACAGGCAAAGCAGCAAAACAAGACAATAAAACAAAAAAACAGAAAGCTCAACAAAGCTAAACTCTCCAATAGAAGAGTTAAACCCTGATTAAAAACAGTACAATAAATGAAACAATAAGAAATAAGCTAATAATTAAATTAAATTAAATGATTTAGTAAAAAAAGCGATCACTAATTCTGTACGCCTCCTCGGGCCGAGGGGTCCCGGTGCCAAAAGCATGGTCACCTTTGGTTTGAATCCTCTACTCTGCAACAGCCAGAAGTCAATAGTTTGATTAAAACAATACATATTTATATAAATGTTTATTCTTTAAAACAAATTGCGTAAATGAAAATATGAATATAGCTAATTTCCTAAAGGAAAGGCCTGTAAATAACCATTTTTAAATTCCATGTCTTTTCCAGGTTTTCTATGACCGTACGAACCCTGTTAAAAGTTAAAAGTGCAATATTTCCCTGTAGTGGACAAGAAGTATAACCTTACATAACATGGAAATACTCCAGGTATCTGTACATAACTGTGGAGTTATTGAGTAGCTTAAATATACTTAGGCACATTCCACCACACTAAAGTGTTTACAAGAGTTCAAACTTCCTGGAACCCGCCTCCAGAGGTCACGAGGTCCACCCCCAAAGTCTCACTAAGTACTTTGGGGAACACGGAGTAAGACTCTGCAATTTGGGGCTTTTAGTTTACGGTTATATAACCAGAAGAACAGAAGAGGAGACACAGCCAGCCGGGCTTAGAGACAATCAGACAGACGGATGAAAACTGGGCCTCTGTCCCAGGGACCATTTTTCCGCTGATTAGCCGGTGAAAAGCCCCGAGGCATCTATCTAACATATAACTAGACTTCACTTGCTTTGTTTTTTAACTGTGATATGATCGTTTTTATAATACTAGATCATCTAAAATGACAAAACATGTATATACTGTATACAGCTTTGAGGTTTTTTATTTTTGGACGTTGCGTCTCTGTTAATCGGCCAACATGTCATCGGTGGTTGCGGGCTGAGTTTGAAAAGCCCCTCCTCTTCCTCTCATTGTATCTTGAATCAACACTCCTCGCTAACCGCTTCTCTCATCGGGTAAGTATGATAAACAAGACGAGAAGATTCTGTCTTCCGTCTCGAGCCCTTTGAGCTCGGTCTGGACTGCAAATAGCCTTTCAGCTGGCCCGGGTCCCCCGGCTCAGGCCTCTATCGCTCAGAGGAAGAGGAAGGGAAGAGCCAGGGGAGGAATGAGGCGAGCCCGGACATGCACAGCCGACTGAAGCTCCGTTTCTCAGCCGGATCCTCGTGCAACAGGGGGTCGGGAAAAGAGTGATCAATGAAACTAAAATACGGTAAAATACTGTATTTCAAACTGATGTATAGATGCCTTTGTGCTGTTGGTGGAATCAAACAAGCCAGCTTTATTACAGGGCCGCCGAAGATGTGCACCTGCACATTGACCTTAAATCTTATGTGAAAGAAATGACTTCAAAAGAGTCTTTGCAAAGAAATATTTTCAAAAGATTATAATCTAATAATAACTTGAACCGTACAGTAATGTCTCCAGTTAAAACTAATAGCCGGATGTCTTCTTTTCTGATTTTTTTTTTTTTATCAAAGCGAAAGGAAGCTTCCCGCCATTCAGAATTTCTTTTTTCTTTTATGAAATTTATGAAATTATAAATAATATATATTATATATATTATACATATTATTATATATATTATGTTACATTATATATATTATTATATATACATATATTATTAAATAATATTTATAAATATTATATATATATATATATATATATATATATATATATATATATATATATATATCCTGTGAATTTTTTTTAATAAACACGGTTGGGAAAAGTTATTTGAAATACTTTGCCTGAGAGCCTGGTCTATGATTGGTAGTGCGATAATTCTTTGGATGAAAAGTAGCTCACCCACCAACCTAATGCAAGTGATTCTTATTCATCAAATTTAAAAAAAAACATTGGATATATTTCAGTGCAATTAAAATCATGACAGTGAATATCTGCAATGTTGAATCCTGTCTATAATATGTCAGGTAAAAACACTTTTTTACTGCATTCCATTGTCTTGGTGCCTGACAAGGAAGTTGAATGTAGCCTAATGTAATCTAACATTATATCATCTGAGTGTGCAAACCCTCTGAGGCAAATTTGTAATTTGTGATTCTGTGCTATAGGAAATAAACTGAACTTAATTGAATTGAATGCAGATGGTCATGCAGTGCAGTCCGACACAGTGTTTTCTCTCCATATTGTTCCATGGTGAAATGCTTCTTTCCACTAGTACAAAATATAAAAAAGAAAAGTTGTTGTCCAGTGTGACCACCTCCTCCGAGGTCATCACAGTGCAGATATGTGGCAATTGGTTCAAATGTGTCACGCTGAAGAAATTGATGATCTTAAAGCTAAATGTATTATTAAACATTAACTACACTTTATTCCAGTAAATAAAGAAAAGCCTTCCCCCTCCCGGTCACCTGCAGTTAAGAGTCTGCTGGGTTTTTTTTAAACGTCGTGCTCCAGTCTTACTAATTGGTTGAGCTGAGCCAGACAGGAATTCCTCTTGTTCCCGTAGAGCTGCTCCTTGTAAGGACCGAGGCAGGTTCAGACAGTTCTCCGGTCTGTGCAACACGTAAAGAACTCCCCCACCACTGCACAAGTTCCAAGGTCACCTGTGTGTGAGTGTTTGTGTGTGAGAAAGTGTGCGTGTTTGTGTCTGTGTTTGTGTGTGCATGTGAGTGTGCGTGAGTTTGTGATAGTGTGTGTGCATTTGTGAGTATGAGCATGTGTATGTGTGTGTTCATGTGTGTGTACGTGTGTGTGTGTGTGTGCATGTATGTGTGAGTGGATGAGTTTGTGTGTGCTTATATGTGTGAGTGTGCATGTGAGTGTGTGTGTGTGTGTGTGTGTGAGAAAGTGTGCGTGTTTGTGTCTGTGTTTGTGTGTATGTGTATGTGTGTGTTCATGTGTGTGCATGTATGTGAGTGGGTCTGTGTGTGTTTGTGCATATGTGTGAGTGTGTGTTTGTGTGTGCTTATATGTGTGAGTGTGTGTGCGTGAGTTTGTGAGAGTGTGTGTGCATTTGTGTGAGTGAGTGTGTGTATGTGTGTGTTTAGGTGTGTGTGGGTCTGTGTGTGCGTGTGTGTGTGTGCATGTATGTGTGAGTGGGTCTGTGTGAGTGTTTGTGCATATGTGTGAGTGTGTGTGTGCTTATATGTGTGAGCGTGCATGTGAGTGTGTGTGTGAGTGTGTGTGTGTGAGAGTGTGTGAGTTTGTGAGAGTGTGTGTGTATTTGTGTGAGTGTGTGTGTGTTCATATGTGTGTACGTGTGTGCATGTATGTGAGTGGGTCTGTGTGTGAGTGTGTGTGTGTGTGTGAGAGTTTGTATGTGAGAGTGTGTGTGTGTGTAAGAGTGTGTGAGTTTGTTTGTGTGAGAGAGTTTTTATGTACGTATGTGTGTGTGTCTGTGTGAGAGCGTGTAGGTGTGTGTGTGAGTGTGTGTGTGTGTGTTTGTCTGTGTGTATTTGTGTGAGAGTCTATGTGTGTGTGTGTGAAAGTGTGAGTGCATATGTGTGAGTGTGCATGTGTGTGTGTGTGTGTGTGTGTGTGTGTGTGTGAGAATTGGTGAAAACACAGGGCTCTCCAAGGCGACACGGTGTGGATCACTCACCTACTCTGAAGTTGGGTGCTGTCAGCGTGTCGGTGGCGCGGCCGTTCTCACTGATGATGGTGGTGGTGTTTCCCAGCTTGCAGTTGTTGTGACATCTGCCTCCGATGCAGGTTAATTTGCAGATGGTCGGTGTGAAGACCACCTTGATCCTTCCTGTATGGTTGCCCACTGGCACAGAGAGCATGGCAGAAAATAAGAGGGGGGGGGGGGAGAACACCGACGTGGGTTATTCTTTGATCCGTTGGAAAATCGTGAAATCACTTTCAAGTTGGAGCCCGTCACCCATCGACTGCCGAGGCTCCAGTCAAAACATCAACACTAAATGTACTATATAATTTTAAATTGAGAAGAGAAACGTGTGATGTGTCCCTGCTCCCCCCCACCCCCTCCCTCTAACTGTTTCTCCTCCTCTTCCACTGCTCCTAAATCCAGTGGCGCCTCTTAAACGGGAGCAGGCATCTAAAAAAAACAAAAAAAACATCTGTGACAGAGTCAGCAAACAAAACTCTGGGATGTCTTCTCATTCTTCATTATAAGTCTCTGGGAGGTGGATATTGGCATTTCGTGCATACCGAGCTTTATTCCAGAACAGGCGAACAGCAGACACGCCACCTTCCTCTTCTGCGCCTGCTTTCCTTGCTCTCTGGTTTTCTTCTCATTCCATCTTTTCATAGTTTTTACTGTCGAGGTTTCGCAAATCATTGTCAGAAACCTTCGCCCCAAATAAAGAGTAAGAGCTCCAAATATCCTTTGCTGTGAGTTCTGACTACGATCAGGAAGAAGATAGTCCTTTGAAAACCGAGCCCTCAGTTCAGACTGACAGGAGAAAGACACGAGTGAAGAGCTACTTGATCCCGTCTCATAGTATTTGACACATTTAGTTTTCCTCAATACTTTTTTAGAGCAATGTCTTACGTACATCTCTTCAGGTGCGTTGACATTTTTTATCCAACCATTCTTTTTCAACTCGATTCCCTTTTAATACCTCTCCGCGGTACGGTGGTTCTTGGCTTCCATGCCTCCGCCTGTCTCCAGTGCTCAGTGCGTTGTTGTGGCTGTCAGCTGTTCACACCGGTGTAGACACGTGGCGTACAGCCAAGCAGCCGGAGGAATGTTTTCTAAACCTGAGAGGCAGTGAAAAAAAACACTGGAAACACCCCCCAGGCTACCTAAACATGCACTAATAGATGAAATTTACTATTAACGAGGGACTTAATATCATGTTGTGGTTACAACCAAACACCAATGAAGAGGTGATTTCAGAAATGCCTCCAAGACCAAATATGGACGTCCAAGAGTTGAAGTCTGAACTTGGTTCGCAGAATTCTATTTGATGGGAACATTATTACTCAAAAAGAAATAAGAAGGGAAAAGGCACCGTAAGGGCGCCATCACACCAGACCGGTGCGCCTGTGGAGCGACTGCGTGCGCAACCGGGCGATATAAAACTTAATTTACTAAATGGATTCAAGCCGTGGTATGAGGAGGAGGAAAAAGGCCAACAAAGCAGAGGTTTTGGGTTCACAATATTTATTTTACTGCGAATACCACCATATATTCTGCGAATCGTGTCTCGATGACGAGCGCTTTCAGTGGTACATCCGACTGAGCAGGAGCCAGTTGGAGTAGTGTTTTGATTTAGAATTATAAAGCTCTTCGTAATTAAATATCGCTGATATGAATGTCTTGTTGGGAAAACAGGAAGGAAAGCCCACCTCTCGCTTGATCCGATTGGCTGCCTTGGCCGAGGGTGACATTGATGAGCGGTGCGCCTCCGCGCCTCGTGCTTAAAGTTTAGAGTACTTAAACTTTTAAAAGCGCCTGAAAAACGCTAGGAAAAAACGCACCGCGGGGCATTTAAAAGGCGCGCCTGAAAGGCGTACCTTAGGAAATTAATGGTTTTGTTGGCGACGTGTTTTTGAGAGTCGTCTCTGGTGTGATTTGAGCGCTAAGGTAGGGCCAAAGTGAGGGCTCTCGACTTCATTAAAGGAACAGTACGTGAGTCAAATGTAAACTAAAGGTTCCAAATCGCAGAGCCGGGAGCAAAAAGAAGACTAGTGGACGGGGATCGAACTGCCGATCCTCTTGATTAAGGGACGACCCTGCTCTACCACTGAGCAACATTCAAAAGTGACTTATATAATTTGCATCATACTGAGAGACACTGATTGTATTCTTTCAAACTCTTTGGTTATGTCTGGTAGTAACCTTTACAGCCTATAACAGCCTCCACTTTCAAGGTTTAATCAGGTAATCCCCGACCCTGACCCCAACCGCGACCTCAACCACGACCCTGACCCAATACTAAACCTTGACTAATAGATTCAATAAGGTTGGAACATTTGGTAAATAACTTCAAACTGACTTCAAAGGATAACGACTAGTGGAGGCTCTTCCCGATGTCATCTGTTAAAGTCATCTGGATTTTCACGACAGACGATGGCTAACTGACCACTGACATGCATGTCCTGTTCCTTCTGTGCCACTGTTGAAGCAAATAACTGGAAGGTTTAGGACTCAAATGACTCTGAAGATCAACAGAACTGTGACTTAAATTAAAACTCAACTATTACTAAACTAAACTATAATGTCAAAATGTTGTGAAGTGAAAATCACTGCGTCAGACATGTGTCTCTCCAGCTGAATGGACCAAAGGAGCAGCTACTGATGATATCTATGGCAATATTGGAGTATCGAGAATGTATCTTGACTTTTCTGGCCTGTCCCAAAAGGAGAACACCAATTTTCTATAATAATCTCTACAGAGGTGTATAGAGGCCCATCTCCAGTGTTCTAATGAGTTATCACCTTAGAAGACTAACGGAGGGGTAGAAAACCCTTGAAACCCCTTTTTATGTGGGCGCAGCTGAAAACAGTTATGCTGGTGAGAGAAGCTATACAACTGGCCTTCCTTTGAGTGAAGAACAAAATTAATATTGCCAATAAAAATCATTATATATAACTTTGTCCATATCTTGACTCTATTGTCGATGCATTTTGCAATTCATTTGATAAATAAAAGTGAGTTCTCATGGAAAACACAAAATTGTCTGGGTAACCCCAAACTTTTGAACGGTAGTGTATAATTTTGATTGTCAGTTGTGAGTCTAACAATGCTAAAGGAGTGCATTGCTGAATGAAAGAAGAACTCTATCAGCACAAATACAGGAGGCCAATGCTCCAGCAACACTTGTCGTAAAAACAACAATTATATTCAGTGCGTTTCAGCTTCAGGGCTACATCAAGGTGAATGGCGTGGAATGGATTAAGCTCAGCCGAAGAGGCTTTAGCTGAACAAAAGAAAAGATCCTTTAAAGACATGCTTTTGCATTTTTTTTTTACTCAACGGTTTATTTCCATGAAGCATAAACAAACACTTGTATGTTATACTACCGTTGGAGTCTTTATAAGTTAGAACTAGTCAGTGGGTGGATTGTTGTACCATTCCGTTCTGATTGCACACCATTATGGCGCTCATATTCGAGCATTGCGGTGATGGCTGGCAAGGTGATCCTCTCTGCCCAAGCCTTCAGAGAGGGCCAAGACTAATAACATTTGTCTGAGGGTGTTTTGGCGGTCTGGGAGAGCTGAGGAATAGTTGAGGGGAGACGGGGAATAACTTTCCCAGATGTGGCACCGAAGCCTGTTGCTGACAGGCTGTCTGTCGTGTGTGTGAGACAGCGCTGAAAGAAAGGCTGCGAGCTTCCGGGTTTAGGAGAGCAAACACGTCTGCTGCTTTCACAGAGTGCAGCGCTGGCTGCTTGCTGGGCAGAAAAGCAGCCGTGGTATTCCCATTAAGGCCTGAAGTGCTATTTCAAGATATACAAATTCACTGTCAGAAGGGAGGCCCCGAATTGACAGTTGCTGTGATATACTGGACCGGGGTTCCAGTGCAAATGTTTAGTTAACCTCCTCCTCACACACATACACACACACACACACACACACACACACACACACTCCTTCTTCCATCACACCAAGTTACGGATGGCCGTCGTGAGTCACGACAGTCCCATACACTGTCGCGGCCCCCCCACAGGTCTCTTGACTCTCATAAGTGAGTGTTGCATCTGCAAGAGGGACAGACTGATAAATGACTCGGCACACCTATCTACACTCTCAGTTTATGCTCGCTGGCTTGGTATTATCCGGAGAGGCGAAGCCACAGGGGTTGACTAAACCTTGCGTAAACAAGTTTTGACGGCTCCTATAGCTAACGGTGACGTTAGCCACCCAGCTGGATGCAGCTATCAGGGCTGACGTCTTCCCACGAAGGATGCATGTTGTGCGTGGGATAGCCTATATTTTATGAATAGGTACGTGTCATGACACAGGCTTGCAGGTGGTGTGATTCTTTGATCTTCCTATCTTGCGGATGAAGATCTAACAAATGTGATAAAGTGAGAGAGAAAAAATGAAATCATAAATCCTGCCGTTCCAGAGACCCTAAATTAAAAAGTGTCTACAAATGTTGGTGTCTGTATTCTGGTAAATGGAGCTGTACTTGTAGAGCACTTTTCAAGTCTTCCATCCAGTCAAAGCACTTTAACACATCATGACATTTTTAACCCGTTCACACTTATTCATACACTGGTGTGTTTGCGCCCCATTGCTCTGGCATCTTCAAACTGCTAGCTAACGTTAAACCTAGCTCGGGCTCTTATTTTGAAACTGGGTCTGGGTCACTGTGGCCATGTCTGGGTCTGCTGGAGTCTACAGTGCTGTGAAACCAAGCATCAACACGGTTCTGTCTGCTGACCTCCCCTTTAAAATCCCCAAGGTGTTCCGCTTGGCTGTGGCCAACCACTCAAACTGCAGTCTGCAGATTCTTTGAAAAATATTGACTTATTCATAGATGCATACTGGGCCCGTCTGACGTTGGCCTTGAATTCATGACAGACCGCAATAACCAACCACGAGCTGGTGAATTATAGCTGTTTTTGATCTGTCAAATATATAAGAATTTGACCGCCAACCAAACCTTTTTTCTCTAAATGATTTGGGCAACTCCGAAATAAATACGTGCCTCGTAGAAATGTGACTGCCACAAGCCAATGACATCCATCATAGGAACCTATGTCTATAGGTCTAAGTCTATAAATACATTATGCACATTGAAAAGTCCTGGGCAGTGGTCTATTCATGCCTTTGAGTGTCAGCAGCCGTTCAGCACTGGAAACTGTAAATTAAATATGACGTACTGCTGCGGAAAAGCTGTTTAGAGACTTCAATGTGGGTAGACAACAGGTATTCAGGCTCCGCTCTCAACAGCCCTCCCCCATTCAGACCTACCCAGACCCCTCTTGTCTCAGCAAATCGAGGGCTTCTCTTCCCCAGATGATAAAGTTATTTTATTCCATCTCCCTTTTACTCTCACACTCTGAAATTGCCCTCACAAAATGAGACTAATAACTCATTTTTGACAGCCCCAGGCAGCAGGCAATGCTTAAGTCTTTATGCTATTACCGCTGGAGCTGCAATTTGAACAAATCCTGTTACTGCCCAATTGCAATCTCCGTATTATCTCCACCTCTTCGCAGTAGTAGAGCAGATGTGTTTTGTTTGCGTATATGTGTGGCATGTGTATATGTATGTACATTAAGGTTGAAGGTTCTCCCGTGGCTTTTATAAAGGATTACTTCCTGGGAATGTATGACATTTTCTCTGGGATTCACAGGATGTCTCGCCGTTCACTAACTCGAAAACAGAATTAAGAATAGTTATTAATCAAATTTACATCCACATGTTGTACTGTTTTTCAAAATGTGGATGTACATTTGATTAACCCGTCTCAGAAAGTGCTTTTTCTTTTGGTGAAAGAAATTGTGACCATACGGAAACATGTGCTTATGGACTACTCCATGGAGTTATCAATGACTATTATAGCAGAGTGTAAAATGTCCTTTTTGGCTCACAGGCCAAGCTGGCTGGTAGACAAAGATGACAGCCAACCAGCAGCTTTCTCCACCACGTAATTTAGTTTCATAATGTACTTGCCAAAGACAAATTCAAATCCGCATTTGGTGACTGGCGAGCGTTCATTGTTTGACGTTGCCTAGAACAATGCAACGTCTCCTCATTCAACGGTTTCTTTGATATCTTTTTGATACCTTACCCTGACTCTGGACCTCAAAAAGGTCTCTGAATCTTTTAACGTGATTAGCATACAGTGTTTCGGATGAAAGTAAAAGGTGATCTGTAGGGAGGCTCACTCACCATGGATAGGGTTGTGTCCCACGGTCAGGGGGATCGGCCTCTCGGGTTGAGATTGGACATGTGACTGCGTGTGTGTGCTGTGTGTGTGGTAGTATTTGGGCTTGAGAACGTACTGCTGGTTCTGGCCTGGGTGCATGGGCATAGGCCGGATCCTGGAGGGGAAAGAAGAACACAATAAGTAGTCAAATAGGAACGAGCCGTAAACATTGTTCAGTTCCTATGCATCATTGAGTTGACCAAAGGGGGCAATCTCCCCAAAAGGTGATATATTATACCAAGTGCTTTCCCTTTGACAGCTGCTAGGAACCAGCTGCTGTCACTGGGGTGCAACCTGAAGGCCTTGCAGTGCAGCAGCATCTTTCTGACCTCTGCGACTATTTGTAGTACGTAATTGTAGAAGTGCCAGTCATGGTACGTGATTTGCTTTATAGGAGTTTTCATAAAAGACTTCTCCTCCTCATGTATTCTAAAATTGTTCTAGTTCTTCAAGATCAGTGGAATCAACAGCCACTTTCTTTTGCCGCCATTCTTATCAGTCCCATATACAAGAGACTGCAGCCACTCTTCTTCAGAAGTAGACAGAAACTAAAAAAAATGAACAGTCATGGGCGATGGTCTGTGGCTCAGTGGTCATCCTTTAATCAGAGGACCGGCGGTTCGATCCCTGACTAGAATCTCTCAACAATTCCTTGGGCGAGACACTTAACCCCAAATTGCTCCGCTAAACTGTGCCTAACTACTACGAAAGTTAGTTAACCCTGATGGGCAGGTGGCACTTTGCATGGTAGCTCCCCCCATCAGCATATGAAAGGGTGGATGACGTCATGTAGTGTTAAAAAGTGCTTTGAGTGGTCGGAAGACTAGAAAAGTGCTCTACATGTATCAAAAAACCTCCGTCAAACAGGACCCCTTGCCTGTGGACACAGTTTAATACAACGATTGGTACAGACTGCACCTCCCATGGGGCTGTAATGCTATAACGCTGGGGGAGTAGCTCCAGTCATTGAGGTCCAACACTGATGGGAGAAGCTGTAGAAACTGCAGTGAGCATCACAAGAATAGGAAGTCTATTTGAGCCCGCAGACTCTGACATTGGCTTGTGGTAAAAATAACAGTGAGCTTGAATATATGTACGCGTGTGCTAATCTCATCTGGGTTTGGTCAGCTGTTAGTGATTACAACCACTAGGCATCCTCTACTTCCTCTAATATTAAAAGTAATGGTGTGAATGCCTGAAGGTCATCTTTAAATTAGATCCTCAAAATCGGACCCATCCCAAACTTAAATCAGGCTAGGATGAACTATAGGCGGTAGTAGCTCATTTTTCGAGGAATAAGTACGGAATGTGGACTGGTAGTTAGAGAGGTCTCTGATCAAATCCTAGGCCCGTATCAGGTCCTTGTGCAAGGGACCAAACCCCCAAAATGTCTCCCATTAGGAGCTGAAGTAACTGCGATGTACTGCTCCTGATGCTCGGATGGGTTAAATGATGTGCTTGACAATAAAAGTTGATTTACATTATACTTAGTCCTACTTCTATTGTGTATTCCCACAGGTCTCAAGTCAGTGGGTTAATATGTCTTATACCAGAGAGCATCCAAGCAATTACAGCAAAAAGCCAATGGCAGTGAGTCTGCTTCTATTGACTTCTCTCTATATTTGGCTCTGTTAAGGTCAATCGCATTTCGGATCGTCCATAATTATCCTCTGGTCTATTTCCAGCCTGTTCTCATACTCTTTATTTCTGGATGGACCCCTATTGGGTACAACTATTGGATGGATTCCCATGAAAGGTCCCTAGAGGATGCTGTAAATAACGTTGGGGACTATACTGAATGTGATCTTGCATGTCTTTTAAAAGCCACAAACTTAGTTTCATCTTCCGTTTACGGGTTAGCAGGGCACTGGGTTCAATCATTGTCGCGGTCTATTGTCGGGGGTCGCTGAATAAGGGATGAGGCGTGTCCGTCAATATGCACACAGTTACCTGACTATTGTTTTAAGACACAAAATATTGTAATAGTTATTAAGAGCGGGCTAGCATACAGATGTCAAAAAACGACGTGTAAAATATCAAATGTATGTAGAAATATATTGACTGTTATCTTTTCTTCTGAGAAACAAATCATAGCACTGATATCTCTCTTTGAAGTATCTTCTATATGTACTTTTTGAAGTGCCCTGTCTTGTTTTTTGTTTGTTTAATATGAAAAAGACATATAAAAACATGTCAAAAAAAGATTTACGTAAAAACTAGCCCCAACTTCATGGCAAAGATTATGCGATTTTAAAACATACGGTTAAGAGGTCTCCAAAACATGATGATCATATAGAGGTTTGGAGAGTGCAAGAAGGGAGATGATAAACGTGGAGGAAGAGGTCATTTAGATATTTACATCTCCTTCCTGTGATAGGCCCCCAGCCACATTATAAATAAACAGAAAATGATAGCCTTGTGAATAGCTCTGCTATGACCTTGTGATGTCTTAAACAGATTGTATGTTTAGGTTGTGCAACCATGTGTATATGGTATGCTCCTTTATGATGATCAGTGTGTATGTTTCTTTACATGTTCTGGAGGCAAGACAACCAACTGCAGGACCCTGACCCCCATCACATGCACTCTGCAGGCATCACTGTGTGTATACGATAATCTTTTCTTAACCATAATCAGAAATCATACTCTGGGAAAAACAGTTTAGGATGATTAGTGAATTGTGTTCACATGGTGGACATGATTGTAGGTGTAGGAATCGTGTCGTGAGGGGCTGGCCAAGAAACAGAAATAGTGCGTGTTCCTCTATTATGAGAAGTGCATCAATCCAATCTATATTATAATGATGATTCATGTGTTTTTTGTTGTATCATAGAAGTGTTTCCTGTTGCAGACACAAATCCTTTAAATTAAGACGTTTTTTGGGGTCAGCCACTCTTTTACTTGCCAATCCCACATCACCTGACGGCCCCGCCCACCTTCTCACCTGTTCCTATTTCTGGCCCTTTTCCCCCCGTCTGATTGTCTGTGTGCTTCTCCCTGAGCTTTCCAGCCTCTTGGTTTCCAGCCTCTTGGTGGGCCTGCATGATCTTCTGCCTCTTTACTGTTCTCTGTTTGGTGGCCTTGTTTCCATCCCTGCTGTTTGTCCCTCTATCTATTTGGTTTTGGGTCCAAACCCAAACCTGTGGCCGTATACCTCTTGCCGTCTACCTTCACCTCTTTGTCACTCCGCATCTGGCACAGGGCGAACTGCACTAAGTTCTTCACATCCAAGTGCAGAAATAAACATGTTGATATTAGTGAACTTGTTTCAGGGTGGTTTCAACTCTCACCTCTCCGGTGATGGAGTGTGTTTTACTCCAACAAAAAGCAACGCAAAATATAAAGTAATTTCAATACTAATTGTGTACATTTTGTAGATGTTATGCTACCAGATCGACTACTTCTCGAGGTTTAGTCCTAAATGTGAAGCAAAAAAGAGCAAAACGGACAGAAAAGTGACAGCCAAACATAAGATCTCATTCCAGTCTCAACAAAATAGCTAGCATGACCGCCTGGTTGGCAATGACTGATCTTTTTTTAAAGAAAGACTTTGGAGAGTGTCCAAGGAATGGTTACAAGAGCCTGCTGGTCATAAATACCAGGGAGAAGATTTCACTCATTTCTACATAAACAGATCTGTGAGTCAGGGCTGATGGAGGGAACTGTGTGTGTGTGTGTGTGTGTGTGTGTGTGTGTGTGTGTGTGTGTGTGTGTGTGTGTGTGTGTGTGTGTGTGTGTGCGTGCACGTTCGCACTTTACTCGCGTGAGTTTACTCGCGTGACCATTTGTGGCTTTTCGCTTCACTCGTGCGAGGGGCGGGGCTTATCTCTGTGGCTTTGATCCGCGGAAACCTACCCTGCCTGCAGCTGATGTAAAAAGGTAAATTATCTGGATGTTCATGTGTTAAAAAATATTATTATGACAGTTTTCTTTACATCTTGTGTTTACAAAGGTAATCCATCTCTTTACCATCACCAGCCTGGAAGACAGACAGCGCTTCTCAGAGAGCGAAATACAGCATTAAGCTCATGTGATTATTCCTGGAGAAATAAAGCACGGTACTTACTGTTGTTGAATGTGCTGCTGGATGTAATGGGGTCTCACGAGCTGGGGGGCCGACTTGACGCTTAGCTTCATCCGGGCCATGTTGGATGGAGACGGGGCGGAGTTATAACCGTTGGGAGGAGCTTGCTGGGGTATGGGCCGCTGAGGAACCACGTTGTGGCCGTTGTTGTGTCCGTTGTTGTGTCCGTTGGTGTGTCCGTTGGTGTGTCCGTTGGTGTGTCCATTGGTGTGTCCATTGGTGTGTCCGTTGTTGTGTCCGTTGGTGTGCCCGTTGGTGGGCCCGTTCCCGGGCGGGGCCGGAAAGGGGCGTGGTGCCGCCGTCTTCTGTTCGCACGCCGTCCCCTTCGAGCCAGGATTGCAGACGCAGAGCTGAGGCCGGAGGCACATTCCTCCATTCTGGCATTGAGGGAGGCAGTTGGCTATAAGAAGAAGAAGAAGAAGAAGAAGAAGAAGAAGAAGAAGAAGAAGAAGAAGAAGAAGAAGAAGAAAAATCCAGAGAGAGTCGAAGGAGGAGGAAAATAAAGAGAGGGAAGAGAAACATGATGGAGAATGAACATGAGTGATGGTAGTGACTCAACGTTTTATGATTTTAAATGCACTTTGCGCCTCATTTTCCATAAGCATTGTTAGGTATTTACAACGATTAGATGAAAAGGATTCAATTCAGATATGTAAAGGTTATTTCGTCACCTGACAAACAAACTCTGGTGTGCTTGTGTCCTCATGAGTGTATTTTGGCAGTTGCTCAATAACAAGTGAGGTAAACATCATAACCAGAATGTAGATTTGTTTTGTCCTGTCAACGTTGTTTATGACATATTGGGTCGAATTGCGGTGATGAAACATAATCACAATCATGGTTGAATCAGGATTTGTTTTAATGTCCAAGAAGTTTGGGATTTGGGTAAATGTGATGGGTGCTTTCCACAGACCACACTGCCATGTTTTTCAATGCTGGACAACCAACTTCCATTTAGCCACATTGTATTCTCAATTGTAATCCATTTAATTGGCCAGATACTACCAAAGAAACCAGATGCCCTTTTATTAGTATTTATTATTTTTGTAATTTTAATAATGTATTAGTTGTATAGGAGAAGCACATCTTAAAAATTCCACCTCCATAACAAACTGTGAATTCCAAAAAGGCGTAATGCTGTACCACGAATATATATGCCGACACCCAAATCCACTATTTTTGTTTTGTTTCTTGTTTTTGTCGAGCTTATTCGATGGTTCATGAAACACTGAAATACCTGTCAATGCATTAAAAAGATCTGAACTGACTGTATCTCAAGTAACTTAAAGGATGAGTACAATAAAGCGCGAGTGTTTTCATTCTAAGGCCTACTTTATTATATACTTGGTCCGTTTGTTTTACTATGTTTTTGCATTATCCAAAAGGTCTGGTGTGTTTTTGTGCGTCTTTGTAATATGTATATCCAAATTCCAAAATGTAAAATTGTCTAGGGAGTTGTTACTCTCGAATTAAACTGTTTTATTGTATTATATTATACTATTGTTTTAAGATTACCACTAGAGGATTTCTGAAGTAGGACCTCTGGGTTCCATCCAATAGTTGTCAGCGTGAGGGGTGAGCATGAGGGAATCTTTATGCATAAACCAAATCTGAACTGAAACTGGTGCTTCAACGTCGGGCTCTGAGACAGGATAGTGAGTTATATAAAAACCCTTAAAGTCCAGCTTTGTGATAAGGAGCCAACATTTTGACATAAAGCAGTGGCAGTGGCTTAACTTTCCTGAGCGCAGTTAATAGCCGTTTCTCATAGGATGGACAGGTTCTGGGCATTGCTTGTGTTTAGCATGAGCAAATTGTTTAGGTTTTCCTTGTGTTTACAACCCTTGTTTCATTTCTCAAGACATCGTGAACACCAAGCGGACTCCAACCAAAAGACATCCCTCTTTTTCAGATGTTTTAGAACGAGTAAACCCAACTACAGGTGTGAAAGCCATCTCATTTCAGCACTCACCTTATATAGTAAGGCTGATAATGCACAACAGCATGTTCACACACACACACACATACACATACACACATACACATATAGCCTAATTTCTTCCCCGTGAAAGGGGTTTTCTATTTTTGGGGAGTTTTTCCTGATCTGAAGTGAGGTCAAAGGTCAGGGATGTCATATGTGTACGGATCGTAAAGCCTTTTGAAGCAATTTTTTTATTCTGGGCTACACAAAATGAACAGAATTTAAATTTAAATCAACTCAGTTTTGAGCTGATGTGCACAGAGCATGTTTATCCCTGAACAGATGATGAGGGCGTGTCCATTCATCAACTTCAAAGCCCGTCTCCCAGACAACACAACCGTGCACATGCATGCTTCGATATGTTTGGATAAAAACACACAAAGGATGCTGATTGCAGATAACACACACATCCGGACAGTTCTCTGACTATATGCATTCCTCAATGTAAGCACACTGTTATCTTAAATGTCATCTCACCAATACAATAAAGACTAAACCCAAGTCCTTGCGTATTGAGTGTGTGAGGTTTGCTCATTCTTGAAAAGGTCTAGAGCTCCAAATTGTTCTCACAAAGTCAGAAATACTAAAACACACAAACTAGGACACACAAACGCTCTGCTGAAAGCATTTCCCTCTGTCTCTCCGTTTGTCTGTGTGTGTGTGTGTGTGTGTGTGTGTGTGTAAAGACTGAATAAATGACTCAGAAAGAGGCCCTCTGTTACTCCCAAGGGTCGCTCAGGGTGTGTCACCTTCTTACTAGGCGTGTTAGTCTAATTAGTGGCTTTGAGATTTATGAAAATGATTAATGAAGGGAAAACTAAGAGGCTAATGAAAGACATCTGCTAGCATGAGGAAGTTCCCTCCTGTGTGGTGGTCCTCGTTTCTTCAGACAGTCACGACGTGCAACCGACGAACCAAGACCATCCAGACGGCTCGTCGAGCTGCATCGCGATGGTTTCAGATGCCAGAATGTTTAACGTAGAAGTCGGAAGGCGTTTGGTGCCGTTGTGTAACGTGGGCTCTTGCATTTGGATGTGAAACAGGTGTTAACACTTTTGCTTTAGCTCCCTAGTTTGTTTGAAGCCCCCTGAGACCCCGAGACGTTTGTTTACAACGCAGCATGGCTGGAACGCTCCAGTGGAAGCCAGCAATGCAATTACATTGTGACGCTGTCGCCCGAGTAGAGGAAATAGCCTGCGAGAGGAAGTGACGAGGGGCACCCCAAATGACTGCACTAGCACGGACTAGTGCAAGAAAATGTTCCAAGCTGTTTGGTATTAAGCCAATCACTGGTCCGGTATATCACACGTTACCTCTTGCCGTCGCATGGGACTCAGCAGTCGCTCCTGAGCACTAGAAGGCTGAGAAGAAGAGAACGTGAACGAGTGGAGCGACTCCTGCAGAGGTTACGCTCTTTGTTTTTTTCGGCCTGCATCTTTTGTTGGCTTCAGATCCCAAATATTATACATGTGTGGTGACCCACATACGAACTGTGAGAGACATTCACCTAAGAGCTACGGTGCCTTTAAGAGCTGGCGGGGTTTCCGGGGTCTGGCTCTTCGGTTTCCGGAAAGAGTGGGTGTGGCGCTGCCGCTATCGTGATGCACAAGTATTGTACATTTTATGTGGAGTTTGTGGAGTAAACTATCTCGACTGCAACTACGTCTCTGTCTCGCTGTTTCCCAACTCTACACATGTATCTATCTTTTATTAGATATATATATATCTTTTATATATATATATATATGTATATATATATATATATATATATAATATATATATATAAATATAATTTTAAATATATATATATATATATATATAAAAAAGATATATATATATTATATATATATTAAATCATATATATGTATATATATGTATATAATATATATATAAAAATATAATATATATAATATATATATAAATATAATATGTATAATATATAAAAAAGATATATATATTATATATATATAATATGTATAGGTATATATTATTTATATACACACTATATATAATATATACAATATACTGTATATATATACATATATATTTATATTGTATATATACAATATAAATATATATACAATATAAATATATACACACATATCCAAAGCGACTTACAATCATGTTACATTCATAACATGTAACGACATGACATTAGCGCAGTTTTAGTTTCCTTTGAGACCGATGTCTTGTCCCGCCATCCTCAAAAACATAAACACAAGGTACGCTTTGTTCTGTCTTATTCGATTGATCTATCTGTCTATCTATCTATCCATCTATCAATCTATCAATCTATCAATTTATCCATCTATCCATCTATCTATTGGCATGGAAATGCTAAAATTCCAGAACATTAACCACATAATATATATATTCTTACAGCAACATGGGTCCAAAAGAAAAAAAACGTGTCCCGGCCTTCTTTCAACATCTAATATCAGTTGAGTCACGCCTCTCTTCCATCGAGTGAATCATCCTCAAAGATGACATCATCGCTGCCCCCACAGAGCTCAGTTATGTTGGAGTTTTGAAATAACCCCACGGTTCTTTTTCCTCCTTTGGGCGAAGCTTTTCTGCTTTCTTTTCCGACCAGTGTAAATAGTCTTTGTCCCCCCCACCCCTCTCTGGCCTGCAGCTGAGGCTGCCATCTGTTCTGTGAGCAGCTTTCTCTCTCCGTCTCTCGGACGGAGGTCAGCGCCATAAAAGCCCAGTTCTGTGACAAGGGTGATGGACTAAGTGATGGTAATTTACTCGTTAGCCGGGGACCGGAAACAGCTCCGTCGTGTTGATGTCCTCGTCCCGTTGATGAAACCGGGCTCAGGGTCCCACTCCCTGCTCCCTGCGAGAGTTACAAAATACTTAGGGTGTGTGTGAGTGAGTGGGCGATCAAATGATCGAGTGAGTGAGTGAGTGAGTGAGTGTGCGGCTGTGTTTATGTGGTGGGGGATCCAAGGTGAGAAGCAGAAACAAGGAGGCATAATGATTTTCTTTGTGCCTTGATGTTAGGACTTTAAAATTCCAAAGCGAGTGAAAGAAAGTTGCCGAGACTCCAACAACCTTTTTATGTAGGGACAGATGTTCACGAAGTTCAGAAAATAGGTAGCAGTGGAAAGAGATGACATCGATAGATGAGGTATCGGTACGAGTTGAAAATCTATGGTTCTCACTAATGCTCGAGGCGAGAGGCACACTTATCTTTTCTTTTTCTTTTTATGAATTAAGTTGAATTGAATAACATAACATATTTCTGATCCTTCGACTGTACTGTGTATCTGACTGCACTATTTTTCCCTTTGTTGTACTATTTTTAACTGTTTGTTTCACGATATGTTTTGTATGTTTTTGTATGTATTGTATTTTGTCCTTTCTGTGGACCCCAGGAAGATTAGCGGTCGTTAAGGCGTCAGCTAACGGGGATCCAATAAATAAACTAAACTAAACCCGACCACACACGAGCTATTCGCTGAATCCACTTCCAGACTTTGACTTCCACGTTTAGAAACAACTCCAACATAACAAGGAGGATTCGACAGTTTCGTGAACGTTGTTTGCTTGCCTTACCCAGAATGCAATGCCAGTGCACCCTGGTTTTGGCCGCCTGCTACCAGTAGCTAACTAGCTACATCCGGAACAAATTGAATAAAAACACGATTCCAAAAACAGGAACTGACTGGCATGAACATAATGTCATGCTGGATGAATGAAAGGGGGGAAAAAGTGAATTCAGTCTGATTAGTCATGATTAGTCTGTGATCACGCATATCTGATGGATTCATAACATCCTGCGGGCTCATCGGCTGTGGACCTCTTCACATATTGTTTGTATTTCCTCGTTGAGTCGTTGCCTCCAGGTGCATTCAATCTCTGTATCTGCTTGTTTCAGGGTTCTTACACATTTTGACCAATGGATTTCCAGGACTTTTCCATGACTTTTCACCAAATTTCCATGACCAAACTGAAAATCTTGGTATGGAAAATGTTCATGTTGAGAACGTGCGCCGGCTTATATTTCGAACATGTTAAGTATTCCAAACTCAGCGTAAATAACACATTTCCATGACTTTTTCAAAACTTTTAATTGTTTAAGTTTTTTCCATGACTTTTCCAGGCCTGGAAATGACCAATTTGAAATTCCATGACTTTTCCAGATTCTCCATGACTGTACGAACCCTGTTATTTTTATCAATTCTTCATTTGCAAGCAGCCTTTTTTTCTATCTTCCGGTTGTCGTCACCGTAAAGGAAAGCCATTAAAAAGAGACCGACGAAACAACAACGACAACGACGATCTTCTCACTGATAATCAGCCTCTTGGGTTGAAAATGAAAAGAAATAAAGAAATGTATTCTGTATTGTAAGTCTTCTCTGCATTCGACCCATTCGTAGTTAAGGAGCAGTGCGCTGCAGTCAAGCGCCCAGGGAATAATGCGTGGCTTTATTACCTGAAGCACCAACACTACATTTTACAAGATTTCATTGAACACATCATGATACCCTATTAATTTCCGTCATAATGTAAGTGAACAGAACCTTTGTTATTCTCATTAACATTCTCAGAGACTAGAATCCCAAATGTGACAGGGAGTACATGTCATGGCCGTCTCGCGGTACCCTCCCTCCTCCCTTTGCTGTCAGTGCAAAACTGCGGTAACACTGTCCGCATGCTCGGAGGCCTCATTACCATAATAACACTATTTATGCAGAAATGAAACACAGACACTTCTATTGTTCCTCGTCCAGCCTCTCCATTGTGTGTGTGCACCTAGATTGATACGTTTCAACTCTTAAAAAATACAAAAATGTCCTCTAAATGCGGGACGTTTCCAAAAAATCCATGCGTAATTAGGTTTAATAGTCGGGGATCTCAATATTGACCGAAAATAATCGTGACTGTAATGTGTGCCCGCAAGAAATGGGTTTTTTGGACGACGGCACTGGGAATTGTGCAGAATGTATTGCGCAACATCAGACACAAATATGGCTCGCTGTGCATATGTAATTGCATCCTGCTGGCCATCAACCCTTATATTATATGAAACAACCAAGAACAGGATGTAATGACTGTAACCTTTCGAAATAGTAGTGGAAAAAAAAAGGGAGAAGGATGATGTGCGAGGAAAGCCGCAAGTCGGCATCCCATGAGTCACCGCGCTGTGGTAGGACGGGTCCTGGAGCGGGAGGCTGATCAAGGTGGGCCAGACACATGAGGCTGGAGGACTCCGACCTGTTCCAGGCCACATTGCACACGTTACAGCGTGTTCTGGGTCTGCTGTTGGTTAAATGGAGCCACTTATGGTGATCACCAGGGAGCCGTTCTCCTCGAGCTCCTCGGCCGTCCTCTGCGGGGCGAGCCCAGACGCCCTGCAAAGAACGCTCGTTTCAAATCGTTTGTGTTCACAATCGCATTCTTTCCTCATTATTCACAGCTCGTGACCACATGATGGCTGGAATTCGCCGAACTATCGGTGAGTCCACAGCTTCTTTACGGCGGCGGCGGCGTCTGGTCGAGCGTTAACTTAACGGTACTTTCCTTGCCTGTCCTTGTTTGTACCTCTTTTTTTTCTCACCTTTGACAAATAGGAAACTATTTAAAAAAACTGCCAAAAGGAGAAGATATTTCAACCTCTTCGCCGTGTTGCATAATCCACTTTTTTATAAGCTCCACGGGACGCTGAGCCGCTCCACGAAAAGAAGCACGGTCTGCAGACAGTCGGGAATAACAGATACGTCTCTTGGAAACACAGATGCACCGATTGAAACCAGACGCGGCTCAGATGAACTCCCACGACCGGACAGTCACTCACATTTACTCACATTAATAGTTCTACGTTGACACAGCGCGGCACGGACAGGAGATTCACAGACACACACACACACACACACACACACACACACACACACACACACACACACACGTGTCGGTAAGTGAAGAAAACATAAAGCTCACAATTTGTCAAAATTGTCAAAATGTAACTCTTCGCATTAACTCTCTCTGTGCACACACACACACACACACACACATACACACTACACTCAGGAGTGGAGAATTATTATTTAAATTAATTATTTTATTTGTATTATTTGTATTTATTTTCTTTTTTTAATGCAATCTATTCATTATTATCCTTTTTTCCTTGGAGTGAGCACCATGTGATGTTGTGTTGTTCTTTGTGTGTTGTACACGGTACCTGAATATCACGTGTAAGACATACAACTGATAAACAAAGGAAGTGACTGTATGAAAATACATATTGCTATGTTGTTGAAAAGTTTTTTTCATTCAATTTTTTCTTTAAAGTCCAGAATAAGTTGTGGAGGAACAAAACTGAAAAAAAACATTTGGATCAGTTGACTGAATCAAGACTCTTATCACGTTGTAATTGATTCCCATGCACATTGCATTATGGTGCGTTCAAGGAACAAAAAGACCTGTCAAACCCCTTAATGCAGTGTGGACATTCTGTTGAATTGTGTCGCTTCCATCCAGCTTTGTTAATAACATAATTTCCCCCCCAAAAATGCTTTTTTATTTAATTTTATTTAATAAGGTGTGATAGATTGTTGCACTTTTATTAGTCAACATTTTCTATGGCACAGCGGCGCATGCACATGCTAAGATCTTCACAGGAGACCTGGCTGTGACCGGATCAGGACTCGGGAGGGATTTGTCTTTATTACGCAAATTAAAAAAAGGTTTTGAGAGCAAATTTCTCGTTTGTAAGTAAATTAATTGATAGTTTGGCTGATGAAACTAGAATTTGCTGCAAATCAAAAATCTTCTCCTCGGCGTAACCTCCTGTCGGCGCAGAGAGCCAGCAGCCAGTCAAACCCACCAATAGGAACGCCTCGCTTCAGCAGCGTAAGCCCCGCCCACTACGTCCAAACTCAACTCGTAGATTTTCGTTTTGAGAGCGTTAGGTTTTGCAAGTTTTTTTTTTGAGAGCAAAGATTTTTCAAATTCTAGTTTCATCATCAAACTGAAAATTAATTCACTTACAAAGAAGAAATTAGCTCTCAAAACATTTGTTTTTGTTGCCGTAATAAAGACTCGAATCCACCTTCGTACGAGAGGAGCCGGGCTCTGTGTTCACGTCGTGATGCTCAGCGCTGAAACTCAGGAAAGGTTCAGCTTTTCCTGATGTTTAGAGTTTTTAATTCCCACAGAAATGTTGTATTGTTCCTTATGATGCAAAAACACAACAAATGCAGTACAGGAACTCACCACAGTTTAATTCACTACTTTAGTCTGTATTTATACACTACCGTTCAAAAGTTTGGGGTCACCGAGAAAATGTTGTGTTTTCCATGAAAACTCACACTTTTATTTATTAAATGAATACAAGATTAATACAAAATATAGTTAAGACATTGACAAGGTTAGAAATAATGATTGTTATTGTAAATATTAATGTTGTTCTTCAAACTTGTGGCTCAAAGGAAGGCCAGTTTTAGAGCTTCTCTCACCAGCATAACTGTTTTCAGCTGCGCTCACATAAAAAGGGTTTCAATGTCAAGGAATAATCTGTTTGTGGAAAGTGTAAAATAAAAAGTTATAAAAAAAGGGTTTCATGGGTTTTCTACCCCTCTGCTAGTCTTCTAAGGCAATAACACAATGTACCACTAGAACATGGAGATGGGCCTCTACACACCTCTGAAGAGACTTCATTAGAAAAACAGAGAATAGTCATTTAACACATTAATTATGTATAGAGTGTATTTCTGATTAATTTAATGTAATTTTCATTAGAAAAAACTGTGCTTTCTTTTCTTTTCTAAGTGACCCCAAACTTTTGAACGGTAGTGTGTATTTTCACGTGTTGGAAATGGCCTGCCGCTGCTCTCCGTTGTGCACGCCGTGTTGTGTAAAGACAAGAAAATGTTCCTCGGATCCTCGATCTCACGATAGTGACGGGCTCCGTCAGAGCCAGACTCCGATCCAGCAAACACCGGATCACGCACGGACTCCCGGAGCCCTCCAGAGAACTTAAGCAAGTCTTTCCCTCTCGACACTCCAACGGAGAAAAGCTGTTTACTTCTTAAATAACAAGTTGGCAATGTCTTGCAAACAAGAAAGTGATCTGACCAACGAGCCCGAGCCAAGAGCGACAATCCATTTCAAATCTGTTTCTCTTTCACTCTGCAACACGGGGCTCTTTCCCGTCAGACGGTATTAAAAGCTCTCCAGACACTGGGCCTCATTCATGACACGGACGTTTGCACATATTGCTCTTCACGTATGCATGTGCACACACAAAAAAGCTCCTGTAGGTTTTATTGATATTTTCTTCCAATTATACTATTTCTGTAGTACAAACTGTGTGTGTAGCTTTTTTATTCTGTGGAAATGACATATAATTTGCACGAGAATGTACGTATACATGACAACATAATTACATTTTCTTTGCTAAATCAAATTTAAAATAAAAACAATTCAAGGAAGACAATGCACTTACGCTTTGTGCAGCGCTGAGACCCCGGAGCTGCACTCCATCCGTGGCAGCACTGCCCTCCACAGACATTCACCCTGCAACAAAAGAAGAACACAATTTACATTTATAGATACTAAAACCAAAAAGTGCTAATGCAACTTTCTCTTTGCTCATCCAAGGTCACTATGTACCTTTGAGGAGCGACATTTCAAGTAGACCTTACATTAAATCACTGGCATTCATGTATTTTACTTAAATATCAATGCTTCTTACACTCAACAGCTTTTTGTTATTGCTATCTACATTCTTAACCCTCATGTTACCTTTGGGGTCAATGACCCCATTCAATGTTTAACGTCTCTTAAAAAAATTATTGACATCTTTGCTTCATATTTCATGACTTTTCCTAATTTATTCGGGACAACTGGAAAAACCTAAAATTCACATGATGATATGTTTTCAATGTCCTGAACACAACTTATAATAAATGAGTAAATTTGACCCCAGGCTGTTTTTCACTGTGTCAAACATATAAGAAATATCATCTTTTTTATTTATTTAAAAGGCTATTTAGGTCGTCAACAAACAAACATAACGTACCTGACACTTAAACTTGGGAAACATTATACATTCTAATAGGTTTTAATTGACCCCGAGGGTAAAAGATGTTAGTACATTTGAAGGTAACAGGAGGGTTAAGATGCAGTACATTTTGGATCAGAAATCCTCCACGTCAAGTTTAATCTGAGCTCCGTAGCCGAGTTTAAATCGCTGTCCACAAGGTTCAGGGGGTTCGAGACGAGTTACGTCATCATGTATAAATGTTCCATCATAGTTATCGGACTTGGCACCGATCGGCCGCTGGCCTCCTCACCGGATGTTTTCCAGACTCGAGTGCCGTCCCGAACACAGAGCTTGTGATATGTGGTCTGGCCTTGTGATACTAACTAGGACTGGCAGGGCGGGGCTTTCTGTGGAGCCGAGGCTGCCGAGGTGTAGTGTTTATTGGGGTAGGACTCTTAGCCTCGCACTAGCCAGCCCCAATCTCCCGGGGTTTTACTACAGAACTTTGGTTTGGAAAAGCTCCACAGAGACTTGATTGAGTCAGGCTGTTGAAAGCTGGACCAACCTGGGGAACTCACGACCACATCATCATCATCATCATCATCATCATCATCATCATCATCATCATCATCGTCGTCATCATCATCATCATCATCATCATCATCATTATCATCATCAAAGAGATCAGCTTCGATGACGTCAGACACCGCCCCTTGAAACATTCGAAGGGTTTATACAGAGTTCTTACACATTTTGACCGATGGATTTCCAGGACTTTTCCAGGACTTTTCTATGACTTTTCCATGACTTTGAAGCAAATTTCCATGACTAAACTGAAATCTCGGTAAAAACATGAAAAATGTAGAACATTGTGCGTATTGAGAGCGTACGCCGGCTTATATTTTGAGCGTCTTTCTTTAAAAAACACATTAATTATTTCAAACTCGGCGTGAATGAACACGTGATTTTAACACGTTTCCATAACTTTTCCCAAACTTTTATGATTTAAGTTTTTTTCCATGACTTTTCCAGGCCTGGAAATGACCATTTAAAAATTCCATGACTTTTCCAGGTTTTCCATGATCGTACGAACCCTGTTTAAAGATGCAAAAGGAAAGTGAACTCGGCAACACTTTTCGGAGCAGCACAGATAGCGATGCGGGTCTGCTGGCTGAATACGGGTCTAACAACCGGCGGCGCTCGACCCGTTCACGGAAGACAGATGTCGGCGGTTATTCTCTGGTCGTCGCTGTTGGCAGAGACTCCGGTCTGCACTGTGGTTCCCAGACACAGATAGATCAGTGAATCGAGCTGGAGTTACACTGGATATGATGGGTGATGGTTAATGCACAGCAACAACTTTACACTGAATTACGTCAAGCAATCCGCCATCAAACCGGCGTCGGAAATACACGAGGGAAAAACTGCCCCTAAGAAATAGAATTTTAATATATATATATATATACTTGTTTAGGCTTACAGTATATGAACAATTAACCTAAGAAATATAATTTTGGAGGTCACTTTTTGAAACTTGTGAAATAACATTTAACCTTTGTTAAAAAACAATATATATATATATATATATATATATATATATTCTTGTTTAGGCTTACAGTATATGAGCAATTAACATAAAAGTGCAATAATAAGAATATTAGGCAGTAATCTACAAAAAAAAATTTTTTAAACAAACAGAAAACATAAATCAGACAATCATATTAAATTGTATTTTTATTTCTTTGTGGTTATTTATTGTTATTAAAACACGTTCTAACCACTATTAACAATTAAAATTTATTTATTTAGAAAATTATTTTTATTGATTGTTTGTGGGTACCTAGTACAGGGAATACAGATAAGAACAAATAACACAAAAAAACTCAATTATCATAATTATTAGAGGAAATGATGGTGTGTGATGGACCACACGCAGCCCGGTGGCCTCTTGTCATTCTACTGCTTGTTATCCCTCTTCTTATTCTGTTGAACATTTATTTTATTTTTTTAAACACAGTGAAATCAACGGCCTCGTCCACCAATCAGCAGCGAGCGCCTGATGGACTGCTTGTATAGGTCGGGTGTATCTCTTTCCTCCAAACACTCCTGCATGGGCGAAACATCTCAAGTGCTTTTAGGATAGCCGTGTGTACACGACCTACACATTGTTTTTATCCAACTATTTATTTTAACATTTGTATTTAGTTTTATTGTAAAGAAATATTGATTATTCATTGCTTATTTAGGTTCTATTGATATGTTGGAAGAGCTTTCTTCTCATGATAGTTTTAGTTTAGTTCATTGTGAATGTTGTTTGAATATATTTAGTTTTAGGATTCCCTGATTGCGTAACACTGGGCACCTGTGGTTATATAAAGGTGTGTGTAGCTTCAGGACCAGCATGCACCGAGAGGGCCTCTGTTTTTTTAACATTGTGTTTGTTCTTTTTGTTTGTTCAGGAAATAAATTCTAAGAATAATGACATACGGAAATGGACATGACTTTCTTTTGGCTGCGTCAATTAAAAAAAACCACGGTGCTTCAGTGGTAATTTGATTTATGGTTTTATTTGATTTATTTGGACAAAGGGCCACTACAATTACAATGTTCTTGGTGGATTAAGACGTTTTAAAAGCCTGACGTGCGAAAGAATACTGAGCTGTCGGCTCTGTCATGTAAGCAGGGCCGTGCTCGGGAGAAACCATCAAGTGTTTATAAGAAGTGGACTTAGTCTCTGGCAATAAGCCGACGATTACGGCCGTTGCCAACAGAAGTTGTCATATTGGGAATGCAAAGTATTGAAGTATAGAGACGCCGTAAATGTACGCTAGAGAACATCTCAAGTCTACTTGACAGGGGTTTGAAAAGAACACAAGCATCCATCTTCCATTTTGTTTGGCTCTCGCTCGTATCCCAGCATGGATTTAATATATTTATTATGTTATTAATATAAAACACGTGAGAGACACCTGCAGACAGCTTCGGAAATACACGAGAGCAAAGGGCAAAACTTTCCCTAAAAAATATAAAGTTGCCCCTGATATCATGAGGAGAGGCAAGAAATGTCCCCATAATTTCCTCTAATAATTCTAATAGCGTTTTGTTTTTGTTCTTTGTTGTGTGTGTCCGATCTGTATTGTCTTTACTACGTAGGTACACACAAACAATCAATAAATATAATTTTGAACTATAAAAAAAGAAGAAATAAGTTATAATTGTTAATAGTTGTTTAAATAACAATGAATAACCACAAAGAAAGAAGAATACAATATCATATGTTTGTCTGATTTAAGTTTTCTGTCTGTTTTTTAAATAAAAAAATCTAAGAAAACACTTTGAATCTGTAGACTACTGCTTAATAGTGTTATTATTACCATTTGTATGACGATTGCTCATATACTGTAAGCCTAAAAAAGTATATTTAGAATTTTTGAACAAAGGTTAAATGTTATTTCACAAGTTTCAAAAAGCGCCCCTAATTTTGTTTAAATGCCCCTTGATTTCAGTGGGTGGGGGAAAAAATTGCCCTCTAAAAAAAGGTACGTTTCCTACCTTGCCTGCAGACCCTTCCCACCCTGGCACAGCCAGTCCCCCCCCCCCCCCCTTACAGCAACAGACCAGACCACTCATCAGCCAGAACACAGGAATAGATTCCTCCCACACGCCATCACTTGGCCCACAGCGTGAGAAACAATCTGCCTGCAGTAACCCGGCAACAACTGTAAAACATCCAAGAAGAGCACAGCGGGCGGGAACAGCGTGGGGTCGCCATGTTTTTCACATCACACTTTTATCCAGTTAATTCAAGTTTGATTCAGACCAAACTAGAGCTTACATCGCTAGAACCTTGGAATGATTAATTAGGCCTCTCGTAGTTTAGTGAAAGAGAAGAACTTAAATTCAGAATGACACATTTTGAGTTTATTTTCTTTGTTTCTTAAAAGACGACTTTGGCTCCATATATATAGATATATCTATAGATATAGATAGATGGGGGTGAACAGTCATCCCCAAGCACAATGTGAATACTTTTTTTATAATGTTAAAGTGGATTTAAATAACACACACCTACCGAGTTTGGTCCACATTAGTTCTATGAACACATATTGTTCGACTTTTGGATCAATAACAGTGATTTCTATCAGGCTAGCTGAACTGGAAAACGTTAAAAAAAAAATTCTGATGCCTAAGAAACGAGACGATACGAGAGCACACCTCATGTTTGAATAGGTAGCGAATGATTTTCATTGATTTTAAAGGCTCTGCAAACCCACTCAGGTGCTGTTGCAGGTGTTTGAACTGAAAGATGAATACAAATAAATCTGTTAATTGTTCTTTGTAAATTCCCGACAAGGACAAATTGGCGTGCTTTCAAAATAATTTCTTGATGGATGATCACAGTGTGAGTATCTGAAACCAGGCATCATGTTTTGAACAGGAGTTCTGGAGAAGACTTTTTAGAAATGCTGGAAAACTGCAGAGACATGTGCTGCAAGGTGGCGAATGGAAACCAATGCTCGCTATACATTTTATTTGACCTTATATTAAACTGTGTTGGCGTGCCAAGCGCAAGCAGGACCTTTGCTTCAGCCGATTTGTGGGACCGTTGCCATATCTCTACTCCAGCTCATCGAGATGTGATTGGATGGAGAAGAGGTGACTCACCGAAAAAGGGTTGATGTCACTTGTCTTTGAGTTTGGAATAATAACACATTGAGACACACTCATCAGCATTCACACATCCATGGGTCATTGAACAAGTCACACCGTGAGTGGGCGGAGCAACACAGATCTATTATGTCGACTGCAGTTATGCCTTCTACCAACTATTATACACTCTGTCATCCTCATTGGATGTGTTGTAACTCTGTAATGACTCCTTCTGGTCACATGACATCTATTGTTCTCTCTATCCTGGAGAGGGATCCTCCTCTGTTCTCTCCTGAAGGTTTCTTCCCTTTTCTCCATGTGAAAGGTTTTTATCTGTTTTTTTGGGTGTTTTTTCCTGATCCGATGTGAGGTCAAAGGTCAGGGATGTATGTTGTAGATTGTAAACCCCTCTGAGGCAAATTTGTAAAGTGTGATATTGCGCTATACAAAATAAACTGAATTGAATTGAACATTCATGATTGCCTTTATAAAGTCAAGCTTGTGCAACGACACATTTATTCTAATGAAACAAAGGTGTTATTGCTAAATATATTGTTAACAGATTTAATCTGTTTTTTGGGAGTTTTTCCTGATCCGATGTGAGGTCAAAGGTCAGGGATGTATGTGTACAGATTGTAAACCCCTCTGAGGCAAATTTGTCATTTGTGATAATGGACTATACAAAATAAATTAGTGCCACTGCAGTCTGCACGTGATGACAAAGGGACATGGTGCGTTAAGGTAGTTACCTGGACCCCCACCTGGTGGACACTTATCCCGCCCCCACACCTCAAGCCTGTGTTAACACACACTACCTTGCACACTGCTCATTGCACATGCACATGCACTTTTGCACTCCTGCCCTGTTTTTTGTTTGTATATGTAGAACTTATTGTGATTGTTTTGTTGTACTTATTGTGATTGTGTAGTACCTATTGTGATTGTGTAGTACATGTTTTATGTTCACTATGTTCTGTATGCACCTATACACCAAAACAAATTCCAGGTAGGTGTAAACCTACTTGGCAATAAATAGTACCATTCTGATTCTGATTCTGATTCCAGTAGCCCAACTAATAAAGCTTAGGGGTTACTTTTAAAACACTTTCACCCAAAGTGTGCAGCTTGTTTGGCCATGACATCACAGGAAGCCATTCGGTTCCTTCTCATTCCCCCTCACCAGCCTACATTCCTCCCTCCGGACACTTCTCCACATTTTCTTACCCGGACAGCTTCACGAGCTGCTGCTGCTGCTGCTGCTGCTGCTGCTGCGGGCTGAACTGCGGGGCTGTAGCCGCTTGGTTCCCCATCCTCCGGGTCCGGACCTGGCCGCCGAAGTTAGCGGTGAGCTCCACGTTGTACGTGTGCGGCCGCCCCGCCGCGCCGTGACGCGTGGAGATGGAGCTGACGCGCACCCCGCCGCCGCCGCCGCCGCCGCCGCCGGTGGCTCCGGTGGCTCCGCCGGTGGCTCCGGCCGCCCCCGGCCCGGGCTGCAGCACGAACAGCCTCCTGAAGCCGCCCTGGCTGTGCTGCTGCTCGGCGGACACACACACCGGGGAGAGGAAGAAGCCGAAGGAAAAGAAGAGGCCCCATCGTATCCCAGCCATATCCACACCGAATATGAAGTCAAATTCTCTTTTTTTTTGGTTAATTGAAAACTGTTGAGGGGGAAGAAAAAAAAATGGTCCAAGGTTACTTTCGGCTTCCGTGAAACACTCCTTTCTTACAAGCAAGGGAAATGACTGTATTCCTGAGCATGTCCCTGAAGGTAACACGGGATGTTAAAACACCTAATGAGCTAACGCTACCTCAGAAAAAAACGCAGTTTTTTAAAAACTTTAAAACGTGAAATGATAAATAAAGGGCGTGTACGCGTGAACGTATCTCCCCTCTTTCTGTCCTCCTACACTCACGGAGGCCTCCGAGCTGCTGCGGCTTTCCCTCGGAGCAGGATTGGACTCGGTCGGAACCGCCGGAGAACTCCAGGAAAGTTTCTCCGTAGGAGGTGAACGGAGCCGCTCGGCGCGAGCCAGCCTCCAGACGTGACGTCAGAGGAGGCGGGGCGGGGTGGGTTAAGAGGGGGGGGGGGGTACATTCGCTGAGAGTTTCTTGGGGCCCAAGGGTGTCACAGGGGACCCGAAACAAAGCCCCGCCCACACACAGGCTTACTGACTGACCCACACACACACACACGCACGCACACACACACACACACACACATTCGCACTCCAACCACAGACGCGTCAGTTGATACGGACTTCCAGTATAAATGTGTAGACTCACGTACAATAGACGTCGGTTTAGTTGCACTCATCCCTCAGCAGGTGGTGGTGGTCTCTCCTGCTACGGAAGCCCCGAAGGCAAAGCACTTTATTTATCTGCCTCCTATCAGTGACGTCACCACGGAATCACCCCCTTATATTATCAACACTTATACCACTATCTTGTGTTGTCATTATCTTTACAAATATTTTTGCGCGCTTCTATTTGAGTCCAAGATAACAGTTTTTTTTTCTGCTTTTGTTCTTCTTTTCTTTAGTTTATTTAATAAGGGTTAGTGCACATTGATACAAATATTCCTGTTTTTAAAGCATTACACCAAATAATTGACTGGCATTATTTTAAAATCCTGAGACAACTAGATGAAATCATCGTTTGACTTCTTATGGCTGCATCACCGCCGCCTGGTACAGCAGTTGCACCACCTATAGCGCGTGGTGAAAACTCCTCATCACCAGAACGTAGCCGCCACGGAGGACCTCGACACGCTGAAGTGCAGCAAGAAGGATTATCGGAGACCCCTTGACCCCATATGACCACGTGACCCCATGACCCCAGACCCAAAGTGTCCTGCCTGCTACATTGCTGTGGTTTTGGTGTGGTCGGCCCCATTAGCCACCAACTCAAGTAATAACTAGAACGGGCACTCGGTAGAGCGCATACCTTCACACATCACAATATTGGGCATTGAATTATGAACATTTTGGCATTAGTTGCATGGCAATTGCATACAAATTGACCGTGCTATGGTAAAAATAAGATTTTTACCTTTTCATGGCTTTGACCTTGACCTTTGACCCGATCAATCCCTACATCTAATCCAATGATCCCCGGATAATGACAAATCATCCCACCGAATTTCATGCGATTCGGTTTAATACTTTTTGAGTTATGCGAGTAACACACATACAAATAAATAAATAAATACATAAATAAATACACGGCTATCAAAACATAACCTTTCCGCATTTTCAATGCGAAGGTCAAAATGCTCCCAATCACTCATCCGGCACCTTTAAAGACACAATCATATTTGTAGCGCAGTCTGAAGTATGGTGAGGAGCATGACTTCCTTATAACCCTTTTATAACACATTTAATGCACCAAATAGTGGATTCGCGGGTGTCGTGCATACACATTGTTAATACATGTGATCCGTGTGAGTTTTTACAAATAACAGTTGCTTAACATACTTCCTCTGTAACCAAAATGTAAACATTTAAAACATATCTACATCCTGGATCTTTTGTCGTTTTTCGCCGACCACATGTCACCAAGCAGGCTCCCTCGAGCCGCGTTTATTTCTTTCATCTATCTAATCGCATCAATGGAGTAATAAGTGTACTCGTTTGGGTTGCGTGAGAAACTTCCAGACGTCCAAACCAAACAACTGTCCCTCGCGGATCTGGGAATGGAGGCCGATGAAATGTGATGTGAGCAGAACCCAGACACAGATTGTGAAACGGCTTCCTCGGGGAAGAGGGTGGAGGCTGGGAGCGACTTCGCCAGAGCTGGGTGGAAAGACAACGCGGCGCTCCGGGGAGGGCTTCAGCCACGATGCGTAATCACCGATGATGCAATGTTTTTAAAATGCGGGCAGAGAGTTCATTCAGTCCGTCAGCCAGAGAGGCTTCTTTCATCATGACACATGTTTGAAACAGGTGTAGGAAGGGTAGTTTAATGGGAGGGAATAAAATGAGGATTTATACGATGGAATAGTTGTTTGTGTTTGTTGTTTATGAGCCCAAAAAACAGTCGGCAATATGACCGGTAACTGGATGTTGGATTAAAACACAGATTCAATGTTTAACGTCTCTAAATAAATGATTGACATCATTTTTTTTGCTTTGTATTTCAGGACTTTTCCTAATTTATTGGGGATAACTGGGAACACATCAAATTCACATGATGATATGAAAAGATTAACACTTCAGTGGCATTTAAATAGCTCTTATTATGGTACTTTTGTAGTTTGACTATGTTGAGGAAATGTTACTTTCTGTATTCTTGTTATTCTTAGTCTGTACTCTAGGTTGATGTACTTATTGTAAGTCGCGTTGGATAAAAGCGTCTGTCACGTAGTTTAAAAAAAAAATATATTAGCCTTTATTTAACCAGGTCGGTCCCATTGAGATACAATGACCTCTTTTTCAAGGGAAGCCTGGCCAAGACAGCAGCATAGAAAAATTGCAAAAGTCACAAGACACAACAGAAAACACATAACACAAATAAAATACATAAAAAAAGAAACATAAGGCAACAGGACTAAAGCTCCGGATTTCCACCAAAAGGTGAGGGTAGGGTGCAGGAGTCAGTCTTATAGTTGAGGGTAGGGTCAGGGGTCAGCAGGTCAATGCTAGTTTTAAGAGGGTTTTGAGGGCCTGCTTGAATGATGAAAGGGTGGGAGCCTGGTGGATGTGGATGGGGAGAGCGTTCCAGAGGGGGGTGCAGCAGCTGAGAAGGCCCTGCCTTCACCGCGCTATGTGTTCATGGCGGGTCTTAAGATAGACAGATAATTGGGTCTTAAGTGTTCTTATTATTAGCTTCCGGTGACTCCAAGTGGCAAAATCATAACATTTAATAAATAATCAGGGTCATTCCACCTCAAAAGCATTTCACTATGACTGGAAAAAGAGGAAACAATTATATTTAGCAAAAAAATACATCTTATTAGGTGCTAATACAATTAAGACATGTTTAGTAGCATTGAGTTAAAAGGAATTATACAAAATATGCGGGTCACACACGGATTAAATAGCATTTAGCCACCGCTTTGACTGACCCTGTGATCTGATGTGGTGAATGCATGACACAGGCCCTGAAATACGTTATTATTTGGGGCTTCTTTATATTCCATGAGGCTGAAAATGTGGAATAAATGCCCCCCCAACCTGAGAGTTACTTCCCAAAGCATGCTGGGAAGACATCTGAAGTGATGAGAAAGCACTGACTGTGCCTTCAAGCTACCTGTCCAACACGCGGTCCCTGCTCCGCATTGCTGGAGCATTCCTCCGCTAACGCCACATCATCCCGGAGCAGCGGCGTTATTAAAGCGTGTTTGTCTCTGAAGCACTTTGCATTCTTATCGGTCTGTCGCAGCAGGCTTTCCCTTCAAGGCAGAGCCTCGTGTGCTGCGATAAAATGGTCCAGGCAAAATAAAACACGAGATCCAAATGTAGTGAAAAATAACAAGCGAGATAAAAACGAAAAAAACCTGAGCAACGGCGAGGTCATTTCCTGCTGGCTGAGGAAACAAATTGGAAGGAAGATTGTGGGATCCTCTCTGCACGGCAGCAGGATGAGCTGGCCTCCGACTGTTAGAGTGTGTGTGTGTGTGTGCGCGTGTGTGTGTGTGCATTCACCAGCTCTCGGGAAATGATCTTTCAGGGCATCAGCGTGCACTCTGGTTGTAAATAGCCAAACGTCTGCTGCGTGTTTCTGGGGAGAAGGATCCACCCTCAGTGGAGCTTCCTGAGGGTTTGTCCTTTTTTTTTTTTTTTACATTATGGGTCAAAACTTAAAAGACAGAGGTTGTCATATGTTGAAGAAAAATATAAAACTACAGATATGCTTCCGTTTCCATGAGTCAGCGTTCTGATAGTTTAACCTTTGAGTGTAACCTAAAGGCTGCCTTTGGAAGATATGCAAATTAGTTAATGCCCTTTATGTGCCATATATCGGTTTGCAATACGATGCATTGACATTAAGTTTCTTACACTGCCATATTTTCTCATTTCTTTTTTATATATACACGTATGAAATTCTTTATCAATTGTTAACTTTTTAATATATCGAACTGTAGTGTATTGTCATCTACAGACTATAATTGACTGTAGTGCATTGCTGCTGACCTTTGACCTTTTCTAATGCAATATTTAAAAAAATAAAAGCAAGCATTCACAATTTGAAATATTTTACTGTTTGATGCTTTACACTCTTGTGTTTACATTCCAATGTGGATATACAGGTATAAAAACATCACAATTACAAAAAGCGTCAGCTTTCCATTTCCAATTGGATCCCGTGCACAGGACACGCCTCCGGTCACTGCGATTGGTCACGCAGCTTCACGCTCAGCTCCTGCAGCGAGGCGACGACCTCCTCCAGAGCGGCGACTCCGTCCTGCAGCTCGCCGTGCAGCTGACCCGTCGCCGCGTCGGTGTGCATTTGCTGGAACCAAAAAAAAGATGAAATGATGATGTAATGCATATCGTCAACATTGTTCTTGAGCGAGTGATCTGGAGGCCGATGGAGGCTGATGGGGATGTGCAAGACTTATAGACAGAGTTCTTACACATTTTGACCGATGGATTTCCAGGACTTTAAACCAAATTTCCATGACCTGAAATCTCGGTATAAACATGCAAAATTTTGAAAATGTTGCGTATTGATTGCGTATGCTGGCTTTTATTTTGTTCGCCTTTCTTTAAAAAAACATATCAATTTCAAACCCGGTGTGAATGAACAAGTGATTATTACACATTTCGATGACTTTTCCCCAACTTTTATGATTTAAGTTTTTTCCATGACTTTTCCAGGCCTGGAAACGACCATTTTAAAATTCCATGACTTTTCCAGGTTTTCTATGACCGTACGAACCCTGTATAGAGTTCCCATTCTGAATGTAATGTATTAAAATAATGAAGCTGGTCTATCTAGCTACAGATGATTTACTAATTTCTTTAAAGTTGACAGCGAAATAATGTTTCAACTATTTGTCAGTACTTAATCAGCTTATCTATCCTCTACATTTTGTGGTCGACATTTCTTTTATCACACCGACGGAAGAGAGCAATACAAGGGGCTCGGCCATCAGAAGTGTGTGTGTGTGTGTGTGTGTGTGTGTGTGTGTGTGTGTGTGTGTGTGTGTGTGTGTGTGTGTGGGAAGAGAGAGAGAGGTACCTTAGCTTTGGTGGCCAGACTCTTGAGGCTGAGGCGGGTGGAGGAGAGCATCTGGAGAGCCTCTGTTGGATTACTTTTATTCTTACTGCAACTGATGGCCACTGAGGAGCAGAGAGAAGGATCAGAGAGCGCCTCACGCTGGTCGGAGGTTCGTTTTTTTTACCTTCGCATTGAAAATGCGGAAGGTAATGTTTTGATCGCTGTGTATTCATCTATTTATTTGTATGAGTGTTACTCGCATGAGCCGAATCGCATGAAATTTGGTGGGATGATTGGTTATTACCATTTGATTCGATTTTGGTATTGATCGGGTAAAAGGTTAAGGTCATGAAAAGGTCAACATATTCTTTTTACCATAGCACAGCCAATTTCTATCCAATTGTCATGCAACTAATGCCAAAATGTTCATAATTCAATGCCCAATCTTGTGATATGTGGAGGTATGCGCTCTACCCAGTGCCCCTTCTAGTTTAGTTCTTGTATTCGTTTCAGGAGATAATTAATATCAATAAGACTTTTCTGTTTCCGGCAAATCACGTCCGGGTCGGTGACTCACAGAGGACAGCACATTACCACTCTGTGATTGGGAATGTGGACGAAGTGTTTGTATGGAAAGAGTAAAAAAAAGGAATTGTAAACGCACTCCGGTCGTCTTCGCTGAACGTCGGTTTAACTTGGCGCTAAGTCGGAGTTCGGACTCTCTGGGTTCGCTCACCTTCGCCCAGATTCAGGGCTCTGCTGATCGCCTCCTTGAAGAGGCCGGGTTCTTTCTCCCAGCCGCCGGCCTGAGCCTTGCACCGATGGGCCTTAGACAGGAAGTGGAGAGCCTAAAGAACCACAAGGCCAGCGTCTCATTAGGTGGTGTCGCTGTGACCCGTTTAAAATATATATACACTAGCGTTCAAATGTTTGGGGTCACTTAGAAAAAAAAAAAAAAAAAGTACAGTTTTTTCCTATAAAAATTACATTAAATTTATCAGAAATTGTGTTATTGCCTTAGAAGACTAGCAGAGGGGTAGAACCACCTTGAAACCCTTTTATTTTTTTTAAATAACTTTTTATTTAGCATTTTCCACAAATATTAAGACATAAGACATTGAAACCCTTTTTATGTGAGCGCAGCTGAAAACAGTTATGCTTGTGAGAGAAGCTCTAAAACTGGTCTTCCTTTGAGCCACAAGTTTGAAAAACAACATTAATGTTTACAATGAAAATCATTATTTCTAACCTCGTCAATGTCTTGACTATATTTTGTATTCATCTTGTATTCATTTAATAAATAAAAGTGTGAGTTTTCATGGAAAACACAACATTTTCTCAGTGACCTCAAACTTCTGAACGGTCGTGTATTTATATTGCAAGCAGGTGATCAGAACCGTTCCATCGTGTTTTTACGGACCTTTTCGTTGTCGTCGGGGTCGTCTCTGCGGCCGCCTCCGTACAGCAGAGCGTACTGCTGCCACACCTCCCCGTCACTGCTGTGGCGGGAACTGATCCGGCCCAGCAGCTCCTTCAGGTTGGACCGGAGAGTTTCCGCCGGCACCTCCTGGCGGTCCGTCAGGTTTTCCACCACCGCTCTCACCAGAATCTGTAGAATCTTTCGGAGGGGGGGAAAAAATAAACGGCGACATCAGCATCACATTTGGGTTCAGAGATGAATCGCAAAGTCCTGAAGTTCCACGCCTGGCGACGGCGGCACGGGTTTGAATTCCACTCGCAATCCTTTAAGCGCCGTTAATTAAAGGCGCAGTGCGCGCCGCTGCCAGGGGAACCGATGAAGGAGCAGCGGGGGGGCTTATGGGAAACGTGGTTTGAATTTTCATAAACACTTGCCCTCTTGATGCCTTTGGCATAATCACCGCTGTGGTCTCCAATGTTTATAATAATTACGCCGCAGTCATCCAGAAATGATAGTCGGAGAACTCGCAGCTCTCTTCGTGAATTCAGCTGTAATATTTCTGGTTACGCCGCAAACGCCGAGGTCAAAGCAGGTGTTTTAAAACGGATGAAACACCTGCTTTCATTCCAAAAACATGCGTGTATGGAACTCGTTAATATGACACTAAACGGTAATTACAATTTTTGTTGAGCTTTTATAAAAAAAGGTCCAATATGCAACAATGAAAAGCAATCTCCCTGAAGCATTATGACCCACTACAAGTGTGTGTTTGTTTATATATATATATATATATATATATATATATATATATATATATATATATATATATATATATATATATATAAAAATAAATATATATATATATATATATATATATATATATATATATATATATATATATATATATATATATATATATATGGGACTAAATCATTGCACAAATTAGACATTAGTGTTAGGACCTTTGTGTTAGGAAATTCTCGCCAACTGCGGCTGGTCAAATTTTAATTGAATAACCCTGAATTTAATGCCCATGCAAGAAATTTTTTTTTCCGTCTTATTACTATTTAAAAACTAATTTAATGAAGTCTTGTGGGCAAATTAAAACATTCCCCCAGTTCATTATATTTGACTTCCATTTGATCTCCCTGACGGCGGCGTGATGCATGATCTCTCTGTGACGGGTAATAACATAAAATAATACCTGGATGTCCTTGTACTTCTCCCTGAGGTCCATCAGCCGGTGGTAGGCCTTGATGGCTTCAGCAAACTCCCCGATGTCGGTGCTCACGACCAGGAAGTTCTCCCAGATCTGCCATTGTTCGTAGTTACACTTCAGGGCCTCCCTCAGCGTACAGAAGGCTTTGTTCCTGCCAAAGGAGGAGGAGGAGGAGAAGAAGGTTAGCAAATAGAAGAAGAAGAAGAAGAAGAAGAAGAAGAAGAAGAAGAAGAAGAAGAAGAAGAAGAAGGTTAAGAAGAAGAAGGTTAATGAGAAGAAGAAGAAGAAGAAGAAGTAGAAGAAGGAGAAGGAGGATGAGAAGAAAAAGGAGGAGGAGAAGAAAAGGGAGGAAGAAGAAGAAGGAGGAGGAGGAGGAAGAGAAGAAGAAGAAGAAAAAGAAGAAGAAGGAGGACGAGAAGAAAAAGGAGAAGAAAAAGGAGGAAGAAGAAGAAGGTTAGCAAATAGAAGAAGAAGAAGATTAGCAAATAGAAGAAAAAGAAGGTTAAGAAGAAGAAGGTTAAGAAGAAGAAGGTTAAGAAGAAGAAGGTTAATGAGAAGAAGAAGAAGAAGAAGAAGAAGAAGAAGGAGAAGGAGGATGAGAAGAAAAAGGAGGAGGAGAAGAAAAGGGAGGAAGAAGAAGAAGAAGGAGGAGGAGAAGAAGAAGGAGGAGAAGGAGGAGGAGGAAGAGAAGAAGAAGAAAAAGAAGAAGGAGGACGAGAAGAAAAAGGAGGAGAAGAAGAAGAAGAAGAAGAAGAAGAAGAAGAAGGAGGAGAAGGAGGAGGAGGAGGAAGAGAAGAAGAAGAAAAAGAAGAAGGAGGACGAGAAGAAAAAGGAGGAGAAGAAGAAGAAGAAGAAGAAGAAGAAGAAGAAGAAGAAGAAGAAGAAGAAGAAGAAGGAGAAGGAGGAGGAAGAGAAGAAGAAGAAAAAGAAGAAGGAGGACGAGAAGAAAAAGGAAGAAGAAGAAGAAGAAGAAGAAGAAGAAGAAGAAGAAGAAGAAGAAGAAGAAGAAGTGTATATAGAGCTTATATTTTGACCGTCTTTCTTTAAAAAAATGTATATATATATTATTTCTAACTCGGCGTAACTGAACATATGACTATAACGACTTTTCCCAAAAACATTTAGGATTTTTCCAGGACTTTTCCAGGCCTGGAAATAACCATTTTAAAACCCCACGACTTTCCCAGGTGTTCCATGAGCGTACGGACCCTGTGGAGCGACGTTCCCGATCACACCGCAGCCGTGTTCATCCGGTGGGGAACGATCGATGAAGATTCATCAATCATCAGGAGCTGTTCCTGCTCTTTCCTCACGCCACGCTGCTGCGAGGCGTTTAGCGCCCGGATTAAAACAACACGGTCAGTCCTGCAGCGCCTCGTTAGGACGAGAGGTGCGTACCTTATAAATCTGCTCCTATTTTCTTTCCTCTTGATTAGTTATTTCTGTTGGAGAGGCTGTCGATGCGATGATGGATTGCTCGTTTCTCTTTCTCGTGAAGCTTTCCATCGGGTTAGAGTCGTCATGGCGACCCGTCACTAGCCTGTGACTCGGTGTTGATGGAGGTGATCGATGGGAGCGGCTCGTTGTTCTTAAATGCCGGCCGGGCCAGACATTGTGTTTGGGTCCTTAGTGTCTGTACACAAGTCTAGACCAGAAACACCCATACAAGCTTTAAAGTTGGGGATATTTCCCCCGGTTCAATCGGGGAATGTTATTTTAGGTGTTTTTTCGTTTTTAGACGGAGAACGGGGCTCAAGGGGCCACACACACTTCCACACACACACACACACACACACACACACACACACTCACTCACTTCTTTTTGAGGCGGATGTGGGCCGTGGAGAGGTTGTTCCACGCTTCTGCATTCTGACGAGTGGAGGGAAGGAAACGGTCAAGAGAGGCGGAGCCAATAACATAACGACAGTTATTGGATTAATATTGAAATTAAAGACACAGACACTTTAAATAAACATCGGCCGTAACGACCAGAAAGCCGACGGACGTTAACGGAGGAGAATAGAGCTGAAATATGGTATTGATGGTTTCATAACTACACAGGGAGTCACTGCACACACATTCTTTTGGGGGGGAATATGACAAAAGAATGTGATGTGTTTTTAGGCGACGTCACTTTTTGAATCCAGCCCTTATTGGAATTGAAATGAACATTTCTTTATTTCTACATTTGACCCGATAATAAATATTGAGATGCTATTCAATTGAGCGTTATTTATTTGAGTCAGTTGTTGACTCCATAGGGACGTTAATACGATATACATGGGAGTAAATCACAGAGTTAGACAAGAGTGTGACGCTCCAGACCTTTGCATGAGGAAACCATCTCCAACTGGACCTGGTTGAACATTATTTAAATAATCCTGACAGAGGAAAATACGTCTTAAGTATCCACTCATTGATGGCTTTCAGAGGGTGTTGAGAAGAAAGAGCATCGGCGTAGCACAGTGTGTGTGTGTGTGTGTGTGTGTGTGTGTGTGTGTGTGTGTGTGTGTTCTAGGATACATGAAAAGCGAGAGCTTGATGGTGCTGCTGCTATTTTCTCCGTGCACAAACTTGCACTTTTCCGCATCGCTGACACTGTGCGTGTGTGTAGCTACTTACATCTGGCTCGAGTCCCACACACCTCTGGAAGGCCCTGGCAGCCCCCTCGTAGCCCTCCAGGGCAAAGTAGGCACAGCCGAGAGAAAACCACACTCCGAGCTGCACACACACACACACACAAACACAAACACACACACACACACACACACACGGGGTGAGATTCAGTAATGGATTATTGTCATAGACCTCTTTGACAAGATGCTCACAAGCGCCTCACTTCACGAGTCCTGAGCGAATTCTGTTATTTTATTGACAAGTAGTATTGTTTAATCATTCAGCTTGTTTGATGTTTTTATATATACACACTACCGTTCAAAAGTTTGGGGTCAACGAGAACATTTTGTGTTTTTCCATTAAACTCACACTTTTATTTATTAAATGAATACAAGATTAATACAAAATATAGTCAAGACATTGACGAGGTTAGAAACAATGATTTTCATTGTAAATATTAATGTTGTTCTTCAAACTTGTGGCTCAAAGGAAGGCCAGTTTTAGAGCTTCTCTCACCAGCATAACTGTTTTCAGCTGCGCTCACATAAAAAGGGTTTCAATGTCAAGGAATAATCTGTTTGTGGAAAATGCTAAATGAAAAGTTATAAAAAAAGGGTTTCAAGGGGGTTCTACCCCTCTGCTAGTCTTCTAAGGCAATAACACAATGTACCACTAGAACATGGAGATGGGCCTCTACACACCTCTGAAGAGACTTCATTAAACAACAGAGAATAAACATTTACCACATTAAGTGTGTAGAGAGAGGATTTCTGATTAATTTATTGTCATTTTCCATTGGAATAACTGTGCTTTTTCTTCTTTTTTCTAAGTGACCCCAAACTTTTGAACGGTAGTATATAAGAATAGCTTTTTCTCTTGAAAGTTTAGTTTAATTCAATGTTGTTTTGATATATTTAGTCTTTTGGTCGTTCATTTGTTCTCTAATTGGGTAACACTGTGGGCACCTGTGGTTACACGTAGGAGTCGGCAGGTACAGGACCAGCATGCACCTGGGTAGGCCCACGTTTTGCTTGTTTTGATAAATAAAAGATCAGAACAACGGAATCCTGAATGGACAAACCACACACTCACGCAGCGCCAGTGGCCGAGTGTCCCGTACCTGCATGGTGTTGATTTTGAGCGACTGCTCGAAGCAGTCCACGCACTGCTGGAACTCCTTGCTGCGCAGGTGCAGCAGGGCTTTGGAGCGCATGGCCCTGGCGCTGCGGCGGCCCGACAGCTCCCACGCCCGGTCGTAGTACTGGTGCTCCTTCAGGATGTCGCCCAGCAGGCAGTACAGGCTGGGCTTCTCCTTCTTCTCCAGCTCCCTGCGGACGATCTCCTCGGACTGAGGCGGAGAGGAAGACGAGGAGGGACACGTTCATCGCGAGGGGAAGCACAAACGGGACGGCAGGAAGTAAGGTAATGATTCCTTCTGGTCACATGACATCTATTGATGTCTGATGCCCCGCCCACTCCTCCTCTCTCCCTCCATCTGATGGATCGTGGAGGTCTCCATCATGGAATATGCCTACTACCAACTATTTATTCACTCTGTCAGATTCATTGAATGTGTTATAACTATGTAATTACTGGTCACATGACATCTATTGTTCTGTCCATCCTGGAGAGGGATCCTCCTTTGTTCTCCCCTGAAGGGTTCTTGTGTAATTTTTTTTTCTATTTCTTGGGAGTTTTTCCTGATCCCATGTGAAAGGTCAAAGGTCAGGGATGTCGTATGTGTACAGATCGTAAAGCCCTCTAAGGGAAATTTTGAATTTTTGCTAATGGGATATACAAAATAAACTGAATTGAATGACTTTGTGAGGTAGTGTTGATGATCTAGTGGTGACCTAACATACACAGGGTTCTTACACATTTTGACCGATGGATTTCCAGGACTTTTCCAGGACTTTAAACCAAATTTCCATGACCAAACTGAAATCTCGGTATAAACATGAACAATTTAGAACATTTTGCATATTGAGAGCGTATACGCCGGCTTATATTTTGAGCGTCTTTCTTTAAAAAACATCTTAATTATTTCAAACTCGGCGTAAAATAACATTCCATGACTTTTCCCAGGCCTGGAAACGACCATTTTTCCACGACCGTACGAACCCTGAATACAGAATCAAGTGAAAGAGGCGAGGAGTAATAAAAGAAGGTTAAAGAAAACTCAAAAAAGGTGTAAAACACGAGAGGGAAAAACACGCGTCGGCAAAATAAATCACGGCAAGGATGAGGTTACGCGACCCGCGGACATTTAGACTCGTCGCGCCTCGCCGTGCCACGACACGCTCCGGCACTCCGGATCCCCCCCCCCCCCCCCCCCGTATCTCGGTGTGGATCGTAAAGTGCGGCGCTCCGACCGCGGCATTCCTCGGCTGAAGGAGAGCCGGAGCGGGCTGCTTCCCAGACACAACACTGTGCTCCCGAAGACACGACGCCGAGCTCGTATTACAGCGTGAACACCGAAGATAATTAACCACGCGCCGTCGTGTCCCCGTTGGCAACGCCGCAGAAATATAAGTTACGATAATAAGAAACACGCCCATCAGGGCCGTCGCTATGGGTTACAGATTCAAACGACCGCCCGGGTCTCAATCGCTCCGAATTCAAAGTTCATTGTGTGTAATCTCCGAGGTTGATTAGCTGCGGCCAATAATGCACATCATTGGTTAGACAAACAGGGGAGGACATTTACGGATTCTTTAGGGGGCAGTTCTTTCCCCCGCTGACTGAAATCCAGGAGCATTTAACCCTCCTGTTCTCTTTGAGGTCAATTTGACCCCATTTAATGTTTAACGTCTCTAAAAATATGATTGACATACATTTATTCGCTTCATATTTCATGACTTTTCCTAATTTATTGGGGACAACTGGGAAAACATAACATTCCCATGATGATATGTTTTCACTGTCCTGAACACAACTTCTTTGGGCTCAATTTGACCCCAGGCTGTTTTTCACTGTGTAAAACATATAAGAAATATCAACTTTTTTATTTATTTAAAAGGGCTATTTATGTATTGAACAAACAAACATAAAGTACCTGACACTTAAACTTGGAAAACAATATGAATTCTAATAGTAATCTGGAGGTTTTAATCGCTGGGGTCAAAAAGGGTAAAAGATATTAGTACATTTGAAGGTAACAGGAGGGTTAAAAGAAATTGGGGGCGCTTTTTGAAACATTAAATAACATTCAACCTTTGTTCAAAAATAATAAATATAATTATTTAGGTCTACAGTATATGAGCAATTTTCATAAAAATGGCAATAATGAGACGATTAGGCAATAATAAGACTATTAGAGATTATTATATTATTTAGATTTTTAACAAAAAACTAACGTAAAACATAAATCATATTATACTATAATACTGAGTCTCCTCCCCGACGCGGCTGTGATCTGGGATCCAGTCATACGTCCAAACATGAAGACGTGAGTCCCGTCTATATCGGTATGTATCGATGTGTACGGCCATCACAATGAAATGGTTCGAGACCCGCCGCGTAGCGGTGATAATCCGTGGCGGTCCAAGTTCCCGTGGCCTTCCTGTCAGCTGGAACCCGTCTGGCCTCCCTCTCCAGACCTTTTCCCCTTCCAGCAACACCGCTCTGTCTCGGCTCTCCGCGACAGTCCCGGGAGTCGGATCACATTCTTTGGTGTGAACTTAAACGAGCCACTCCATACACGGCGTTGCTGATTTTACTCATTCGTCGGCCGATTTTTTTTACCTGAAATGAGGCTTCTGCAGAATGTGCGTCTGAAAACCAGATCGTGCCGAGTCAAGCGGACAGAACGCGGCAGCTCAACATCTAAAAGGGAAATCTCTTGTTCCCGTTACCAGCATTAAGTCAGCGGCATGCGGGTTTTGGCGGTTTTATTCCTAGATGATGTTTCTGGTTCGGAACCATCGTCATCGCCTCTGTGTGCGAGTCCGGCTCAGATCTGTGGATAATGTCGCCTTTGTACCGTTTTAGGGGGAACACCTTTAGAGGCCTGCTCTTTCATGCGTACCGACGTTAAATTTGAAAAGAAAAATCATCTTTCATACTCCGCAGCACTCAAATTGGACTCGGGGCTGATGAGGTCAGCGAGAGTGAGAGTAACCCCTAAAGGCCCGGGTGGTGTTTTCAACACATTCCTTCATGCATCTCTGGTCTCACACTGGAGAACACAGAATAAGACGTGTCTTAAAATCATATTTTAGTTTCCCCTTTCCGTGCACACTCGGGACATAAGAGCCGTGTAATCATAGTTTGGCTCCCCCTTTTTTTTTGTTGCAGTGTCAAGAAGTCAACAAGTGAAGAAGTGAAGAAGATGAAGAGGTCTTGCGGTGCCTGTGTGTGTGTGTGTGTGTGTGTGTGTGTGTGTGTGTGTGTACCTTGCCATGTTGGCCCAGCCTCTCGTAGCAGATCACTACATCTTCCCAGAGCTCCAGCTTCTCATAGATGAGCAGAGCTGAACTGGTGCAGCCGAGGTCGGTCAGCAGGCCGGCCAGCTGTTTCTGTCGGGGGAGGGAACAGCGATCAGAGAGCACGAAGAGCTGCACGATAACAACGCTCATACGGATTTTTAGCATATAGATTGTTTACCTAGTTCACCAGCTGAGTTGGTTGCATGCGTGTTAAGCGTACAGATTAGAACGATGGACACATGGTCGTTCTATGGCATTCGGCCTGGGTGGGCTCAAGAGTTTCAAATATTGGATTCAGATAGTCGAGATCCCGAGAGGATGCATGGTTCCCGAATGACGTGCCCTAATAATATCCTCCAACGCTACCGTGATATTTAAAATACACGCACATGTTGGCGTTTTGCCATAGAATGGAGGTAGAGACGCACGTTTCAGTCAATGCTTTTGTGCGTGATTAAATTCTTGCCGAGCTGATGACTTCACCACCAGCCCAAAAGGTTTATTTAGCTCCAACGAGCGTGCCAACACACGCCCACTTAACACCCCACATCTCGAACGAGAGCACGTCGACATTCAGATTGGCTGCACCTCGTCACGGAAAACTCGATGCATTTCCTCTTGGTTTCTAACAATGAGGAACATTCAAATGTGGAGTGTGCTTTTAAAAAATAAAAAGCGCTTGCTACCTGCACGTGCCATCGGGTCGGGGGTTTGCAGGAGTAGAAGCTCTTGAGACGCTCGGCCGCCGGACAGCTCTGGTCTTCAAAGTGGTCGACGATGGCCTGGGAGGGCAGACGGGAAGAGAAGAGAAGAGAAGAGAAGAGAAGAGAAGAGAAGAGAAGAGAAGAGAAGAGAAGAGAAGAGCTCGTTGTGTGACGTCGTTGTTTGGGTGAAACCGTTTCATGCAGACAGGTGACGCACCGTGTTTTTGTTGAACTGCAGCACATTAACTGGACATTTTGACAAAGGAGAAATCGAAACCAGAGGTGTCCAGAGGTTAAGTTGAAGTGCATTTATACAAAACAACAAGAGTTCTTCATTAGAAAAGGCAAAGCGGGATTCCTTTCCGGCACAGAAAGACAAATATAAATACAGATCCCATCTCATCTCCTTACCTGGGTTTGCATCATGGCTCTCTCGACACATCGGGAATGTCCTTTTTCCAGTTTGGTCCTGAGGCACAGGGCTGTGACCACGATGGCCCAGAACTTCGGCTGAGACAGAATACACTGCAGACAGACGGGGACGAGCTTTAGGACACGGACAATTCAAAACAACTCGCAAGCTGGAACTACACGGGGTCCAATTATGAGGATGTCACAACGTCAGTGCTGCATCAAATGGAATTTTATTTTTTATTATTTTATACATTTGAAGGTTTTAGAATAAAGCTTCAAATATCTGTATTGTAATATTTCCCTCTAAATAAATAAATAAATAAATAAATAAATACACAAGATCCTCAAAAAAAAAAATTCACAATCAATACTTTTGATAGAAAATTAAAATATGCAAATTAGTTAGTTTTTTTGTGATGTTCAGAGAAACAAGTCATCAACGGATGCATCTTTGCAATTGCATGCATCACCTAAATAAGGAAACTACAAATGCACCTGAATCGGTTCACTCCCATATCTGACCGTTTTCTGCAGCGATGGATGCTTTGCTTTTGCAAAACTGTCGCAAAGACAATAAACAAACACTTACGGACGTGAAGGCCAGGAGTTCCTCTTCAGTCAGTTTGTGGACAGGGTTATTCTTCTGGAAGTCGGTGCTGCAAGACAAGACTCGAGGTCAACAGACGAGACATTACGAAACACGTCCACAGCTATGCACTTTGTTTCCCCCTGGATATTTAGTATTTGTATTTAGTTTTGTGTTTTATATTTATTTTCATTGATGCTCTGATGTGCACCGCTGCTGTGATTTTTGAAATGTCCCCACTGTGGGACGAATAAAGGAACATCATCATCATCATCATACGGCTGTGCCATCCTAATGTTCCCAAATCCCACAAGTATGTCACTATTCTGTATATTCATGCCAACAGTTGTTCCTGTAGTTCAGGTTACACAACTGCTAGATTAGCATTATATATAAAATGAGTTCCTCCGCTCACCAGAGGCCCAGGATGACGGCCTGCTCCTCGGCGCTGAGGTCAGGCAGCTCGAACTCGTCTGGTTCTTCTAGATTGATCTTATCCAGCCGGGTTTCGTCCCCCAGACTGTAGTCCTGTAAGCACAGTGAGGATAAGATGTGAGCAGATATGCTGCAGCCTAACCCCCCCCCCCCCCCCCCCACAAGAAGAGCCACAGAGTGAGATCCACAATTATATAGCTTTGAGTAATTGCTTGCAGCCACATCCCATTAAAAAAATGTTGTTTAAATAAAATAATTGGGGCCAGAACTGTGCAAGAAGCGTAATCAGAGTCGCCTCCCTCTCTTGTTTGGGTCCATCACTGCTTGAGGAGCTGAAGAGAACAGATTTTATATTTTACAGTTCTTGTTACTCGTTTCAAGAATTATTTTGTTCTTCATTTTTAGTGTCACCCCTGTTCTGAGCTTTTTGATCTCACTTATACATTTCTTTTAAACCCTCTAGAAAACAGGTGTCAAACACGAGGCCCACGGGCCAAATCCGGCCCCCCACGTCATTTGATGTGGCCCCTGGCGGCTTGAAAGACACGTGATCACCTTTTCTTAAAGAAATTTAAGACAAATATCCTGCGCTTTTATTTTGAAAGTTTCGAATGAAATGGATTTAAGTTATAATATGAGAGAAATGTTCTTATGTACAATATTTCTACCCTTAAATAAACAATAATCAAATGCAAAGAGAGTTATTTAACTATATGTTTGAGTAGTTTATACCGTGTTAGTTACAACCGGCCCTTTGAGGGCAGCCATGATGCTGGTGTGGCCCTCGGGGAAAATGAGTGTGACGCCCCTGCTCTAGAAGAAGCCTCAAAGTGGTAAAGTAGTGTATACATTTATTTATTTTAAAACACATCCCAAGAAAGACGACGGCAGGAACACGGACCTTGGGCAGGCTGGCCTGCGGCGTGGGGGCGGGACTGGCCTCGTGGTCCAGCTGGCCGAGCTGGTCCTGCTTTCTCTTGACCTCCAGAATGAGCTGAGCCAAGTACTTGTGCTGGAAATGGGTCCGTTTGCCAAGAGCACCTTGAGTGGACCAGACACGGCATCGGTTACTTTCAATCAAGGCATCGGTCACGACTGGTGAGCAGACGCCAAAAAGGATGCATGTGATGGATGACTTAAAATGACTTAAGTATAAATAAATAAATGCATGAATAAATATAGAAATAAAAAAATAAATGCTTAAATGAATGTTTAAATAATTAAATAAATACAAGAATAAATGTATAAAATACATGTGGACACATAAATAGAGATATAAATAAATTAAGAAATACAGAAAGGTAGAAATACATTTATTTAATGATGTCCTGTTGAGTTATAACTTATATTTATTAATTTCTGTATTTATTTATTTATAGATTTATTCTTATTTATTTAATTAAGCATTTATGTATTTATTCCTGTATTTATTTATACCTTTATTTATTTATTCCTGTATTTATTTATACATTTATTTAAGCATTTATTTATTTATTCCTGAATTAATTAATTTAAGCATTTATTTATTTATTCTGGTATTTATTCATGCATTTATTTATTTATACTTAATTAATTTTAAGTCCTCCATAGCGTGTATGCCAGCGTTTCCTCCGCTGCAGTTCACTTCACTGAGCCCGCGGCGCTGTACTTTACGCACCAGTCAAGTTGATATCCAGCCCCGAGAGCTCCTGGGCCTTCTTGATGTGTTCCTTGGCTGGCTTGTACTCGTAGTAGGTCAGACGGGTGTAGACGCACTCCAGGTGGAAATGGATAGCCAGCTTCCTCTGCTCCGCCAACGGAGACGGGTCTCTTAGCACTGAGGAAGAGGACGGGGAAGACAAGAGAATCAGGACGGCTTCATTGCTTTATTTACTACGCACAAAGAACCACGACTCCAAGTCTGGATAAAGATGAGTCTGTGTAGTGGCGCTCAGACCTTGGTCGATGCTGCTCTGGGCCAGGTCCAGGAGCTGAGGGGAACAGGCCTCCAGGATCTGCTGGTGCAGGCTGACGCAGCGCAGAGTCCAACACGGCAGCAGCTAAACACGCACCAGAGGAGAAGCCCGTTAGAACGTGTGAGGATACACAACGCCACCTTTTGGGTCTTAAACTGAAGGGAACGAAACTTCAAGAAGAAAGCAATGCGATCCGTACACAGAACAATTCATCAGCGTGCCAGAAGGACGGTGTTACCTGGAGGCTGGCCATCTTGGAGGAGCACTTGGTGAGAATGACTCTGGCCAGCAGGAGGAGGAAGGGGTTGGCCACCAGGCTGTACACAGACTCCCCATCCAGGAGCAGGCTGGAGTGGATGGCCTCCACCAGCGTCTGGGGCTGTACAGCAAGGGACCCAGATTAGTTTAGTCCCCCCTACTGAAAGGTCTGCAAGTACAGTAAATAACTACAGAAATGTATAAATTTAGCAATTACGACCAGGCGAAGGTATTGTGTCAATGCCAAGCTTGAGTAACATGTGAAAATAGACTATTTTATATCATTATAATACGAGTATGAGTTTGGGAAAAGACTGAAAAGTAACGGACATGTTGGGATTTTAGTCACGTTATACCCGTTAAAAAAAAAATAATAAATCAATCTTGGTAGTTAAAACTGGACCTTATTACATTTAGACAAGTTTTTTCTGACAATATAAAATCCTCTTGCTTTGCATTTCATGAAGAGTGGGCCACTCCAATCTCCTGATAGATAAATAAATAAATATATGTTGGACTGTCACTTCTCTGGCAATGCATCTAAAACTAATCATAGAGAGAAGTCGAACGTCTTATAGAAGTCTTACAATTTGCGTCTTGTAACTTCTCACAAAACCATTTAGTTAAATCTCCACAAAGTCATACCTGAGAGGGGAGCAGGGCCTGGGGCAGCAGGTCGGAGACGCGGATGGAGACGGAGGGTCCGGTCCAGTTGCTCTGGGCAAACAGGTGGAGGCAAGACACCGCCAGGGCCATCACGGCCAGCGCCCTGGAGGAGAGGAGAGGAGATGCTTCAGGGTTTCAAAACCATCAAACATTCCACGGGATTAACAGAAGCTCCCGCAGGTTTACAGAACGGCTCCCGACTTTTTTTATTACTATCAGGGCTGAGGAAGTGATGGAAGTTGATACAGGGTTCTTACACATTTTGACCAATGGATTTCCATGACTTTTCCATGACTTTAAACCAAATGTCAATGACCAACAACTGAAATCTCGGTAATAAATATGAACAATTTAGAACATTTTGTGTATTGAGAGTGTACGCCGTCTTATATTTTGAGCATCTTTCTTTAAAAAACATTAATTATTTCAAACTAGGTGTGATCATGACACATTTCCATTACTTTTCCAAAACTTTTATGATTTAAGTTTTTTTCCATGACTTTTCCAGGCCTGGAAATGACCTTTTTAAAATTCCATGACTTTTCCAGGTTTTCCATGACCGTAAGAACCCTGGCGATAGAAGAGAGGAAACGGAGGAGGAGCATCTTGAAGAAGAAGGTGACACCGACTCGTGCTGCATTACCTGTTGCCGTGGTCCCCATCGAGGTACAGCAGGACGCGTTCCTCCAGGTAGGCCTCGATGTCGTCCCCTTCGCTGCAGCGGCCATCTCCGGAGAGCAGAGCCACCACCAGGGGGCTCAGCAGGACGGCCTCAAAGTCGCCCTGCAGCAAGGCCTCCAGCAGGGGGCCCGCCTCTAGAGGAACAGAGAGGTCCCATTGAGCAAGTCACATGACCACGTGGACACAACGTCATCAAGAAGTGGCAAAAAAGAACTGGAGACATATCAGACACTGAAGGATGAAATAAATATAAAGGAATTCAAACCGATAATGCGAATCTCAATGAGCAGAGCATCGCAGTCTGTAATCGTGGAGGGTGGCGTGTACACATTTACAAGTAAAAGATAATTCAGGGGTGCCGGGGATGTTTTTATTTTTCTGTTTTCTTCTTGTTGTTTTTGTTTTCGCCCATTTCTAATTTAAAATAGAGCTTATAGATTTAAATAATTGTGCTCTTCTTTCCAGGCATAGCGGTGTCCCATCACAGCCGCTGGGTCCTGTTTGAGAACAAATAGTCCGGACTGGTTACAGCTGACCGCGCAGCGTTAAGTCACGTGACATGACCAAACAAAAAGGCCGTGAAGAGGACAGGTCTCCCCCCCTCGAGACGCCTCGTTTGTTCGGCACGTGGACAAACAACCCGCCGGTACCACGGAACCGGGCCCCCCTCCCGGTGCTGAGAGAACTGAAGCTAGGTTAGCTCAAGTGAATTCAACACGTTGACGTATTGTGTACATGTTTATTAACCATGCCGAATGGAAGCGACACTCGAGACATTTAAAACCGCTATCAAGTATTACTTTATTAGCCAAATTGAATAATACCCTCTAATATTGAATGGGCTCTGGCATGACGTCAGTCCCGAGCCGTGAAGACGTTCACGCGGATGAATGTGGACCGTGACATCAACACTGTCATTAACGGAACCGGACCCAGCTCGTGTTGCGTTCACGTGAGTGTCATCACCGGGGAAATGTCACTTCGTTTACTCGTGCGGAGCCACTGTAACCCCCCCCCCTTCAGATACGGTACCGTGGTGGGGGTGGAATAATGGAACCCCGCCAGGTTTCTATAATATTCATTTATTTATTATTATTATTCTATTTACCTGCAGCGTTGGCCACGCTCTGCTTCCACCCCGTCTCCTCGCCGGCTGTTAAAAAGCCCCGCAGGATGGGGATCTCCACGGCCAGCGGCATGGCGGAACCTCTGGCTCCCGCTCTTGCGTGTCGTGGACCCGGCTCCCTTCGGTCCCGGTCGGTTCCGGATCTCAAGCCGGCGACTAGTCGTGTTGTTTAAGAGCCGATTAGTTGTTTCTCAGTCGGATTTCAAACGTGTATTTCCATCCATGTGGCGCAAGTGGCATCAGGGAGCAGCCATGACAGACGCGCATTGCATTGTGGGAGAATGACTCAAACCTGCACTTGCGCACGCCGTGCTGTTTTTTTCTTCTTCTTTTCTTTAAAGTTCAGGAGTATTAACCACTAAAGTCATGTTAACTGCACGTGCATAGATAGAGCCCTAGTGGTTTATAGTAAGTGGGTATACTCTTATTTTTTTTTAAGCAGCCCATACAGCAAAGGATAAACGCCCTGTTTTATAAATAGTGACATACTCTATTTAGTTTACCCAAAATGTATTAACCTGTATTATCTACACATTGTCACATGATTCCTGCAGCTTGACCTCAGGGAATAAGGAAACATTGGACAACTATTCCCTCGCTATATATTTAGTGGATCCTCTGACTTCAACCCACGAGCTAACGAACCAAAAGATGCTGAGTGTCCATCCGTGTTAAAGTCCAGTGTAAATTGCAGTAGCGCGTGTCCCGCCAGCAGGGGGCGCTGCTGCCCTCGAGATGTGATATCCAACCTACATATGTCTGTGAACTCATCAGTCTGAATCCGTTTACTATAAAGTGAAGGTGCTTCTGATTCCAAGTTAGCAGCCACTTTAAATAGCAAAGCAAATATGTGTTCAACTTGAGCCCCTCGTCTCCGACCAGGAAATCAAACAAAGGACCAACTTCTGCTGCACTGAGGACACCGAAAACTAAAAACACATCTTTTCCGACTACACCTTGAATAAAAACAGATCAGCACTTCAGTGGCACTCGAATGAAACTTATTATGGTATTTCTTATATTCCCCACTGAGCAAAGGGGATATGTTTTTAGCTGAGTCTCTAGCACCACCGTGTGAAGCCGCTGCGCCACTGCAGGATTTAAATGGACTTGTTCAGAAGAGGTGGGAGAAGGTCTATGGAGGACTTAAAACGACTTAAGTATAAATAAATAAATGCATGAATAAATACAAGAATAAATGTATAACTAAACAAGTAAATAGAGTGGTTGTATGGAGGCACGTGCACAGACATCAAAAAAGGGCACCCATTACCAAAACAGAATTGAGTTGAAGCGTCAGCAGCATTACACTGATGATGCTGTCCTTCACCTGCGTTTCCTCTGGGCAGGATTAGACAGCTATCTTACATTTTCTTTATGAATAAAGATGAATTATTATATAGCAAGAACAGTACAAGCGTTCTGATTGGCCAATCGGTCGTCATGCCAGCCACGTATCGCCCTCTGACCTCATTTTCAAAATGAGTGATATTGATAGAGATCAACAGCCAAGAGCAGTGATATATATATATATATTGATAGAGATCAACAGCCAAGAGCAGTGATATATATATATATTTTGATACACACACACACACACACACACACACACACACACACACACACACACACACACACACACACACACACACACACACACACACACACACACACACACACACACACACACACACACACACACACACACACACACACACACACACACACACACACACACACACACACACACACACACACACACACACACACACACACACACACACACTTTTTGAACCGTTCTTTGGGGGCCAACGTCGGTCCAGGAAGTCCAAACTTCCATATCCCGCTCTCCGGCAATCTCGCTCAGATTCCCGTCGGTCCGTCTCTCCTCGGCGCTCCCGTCCCCGGGTGACTCATCTCGTTGACCTTTCCAGGGAAATTACAACTCTTGGCTCCAGAATCAGACAATCCAATTAACTCTAATCTCATTGTGTTCTCCCCTCCTTTGACTCTCTCCATCATTCCAACGCCGCTTTAATAGCCCCGCTCACGGCACACAAACTGCTGACCTGTTCCAAGGTCAAGCTTCTCCCTCCTACCAGTGTGCGTCTTTTTTCTTAACGTTTAAAAAAATGAAATAAAGTAACTTTAAAGAATGACCAATATCCTGGGTTACAACTGTTTTCCCTCCAACAGTCAATAAATACATAAATAAAAAGGAAATGAAAGTAAACCTTCTCTAAAGGTAGTTTCCCTTATAGAATCTGTTTTCGGGTTCATACACATTTAGACCGATGGAGCTCCAGGGACTTAAAAACAAATTTCCATGAACAATGATTTCGTGAAATTTCAGAGCATACATGAAAAAGTGAGAACATTTGAGTATTTTAAACCAACAATGATAATTCCAAAGAGTACCACCTTAAATGTTGGACATAGTTAATGTGGTAAATGACTATTCTCTGGTTGTTAATAAGCCTATACAGAGGTGTATAGAGGCCCATCTCCAGTGTTCTAGTGGTACATTGTGTTAGACTAGCAGAGGGTTATAAAACCCTTTTTATGCGAGCACAGCTGAAACAGTTATGTGAGAGACGCTATAAAACTGGCCTTCCTTTGAGCCACAAGTTTGAAGAACATTCATATTTGAAATAAAATCATTATTTCAATGTCTTAAATATATTTTCTATTCATTTGATAAATAAAAGTGAGTTTTCAAGGAAAACACAAACTTTTAACCAGTGTTCTTCCAAGGTGCACTAGAAGGAAATGACAATAAAAAGGCAGATGAATACACCCAAACAAATTAGTCCCAATAAATTTCAGAAAAAACAAACAAACTAGAATAAAGTGACACATATTTTCAAATTGCAGCGGCGACGACTCGGCGCGCAGAAAGAAGCATTCGCACATCCAGACTTTCAGCTCCATTTAATGGCCTCGCAGCAAGGAGAACGGGACTGTTCTACGGAGCTGACGGGAAAGTGCATTTGCTCTCTGAAGTTCAGGAAAAAAAAGTAAAAAAAAAAAAAAAAAAAAAAAATCAAAGCTTCTTTTTTTTATATGTCAGGCGGAGCAGAATTATTAATTTTGTAGAAACGGCAACAACAAAAAATAATTGTAAAGGTACTCTTGTCGGTGTGTTTGGTGGAACGGTGTACGTACACACACACACACACACACACACACACACACACACACACACACACACACACACACACACACACACACACACACACACACACACACACACACACACACACACACACACACACACACACACACACACACACACACACACACACACACACACACACACACACCTCCGTGGCTCCGCGGTGGTGGAGAAGTTGTGAGGCAACACGTGTTTATCCAGAGCATGGTGCTTTTTAATGTGGAGCCTGTAAAAGGGGATAACAGAGCAGTTAAGAACGTCCATCAGCAGTTATTCCAGTGGGTATGATCCTAGAGAAATCAAACGAAGCAATAAAGACCAGAGGGGGCTTTTCATCTCGGGTTATGTTACGTGTGTGTGTGTGTGTGTGTTTTTTTCCGCTCGCTTTGTTGTTGTTTTTGTGTGTGTGTGTGTGTTTTTTTTTTTTTTTTTTTAAATAGTAACTTTAAAGAATGACCAATATCCTTGGTTACAACTGTTCTCGCTCCAACAGTAAAAAAAGAAAAAAAAGAAAAGGAAATGAACATTCGGTAAACATTCTTCTCTAAAAGGTAGTTTCCCTTATATAATCTGTTTTGTTGTCTCTCTCTCTCTGCCATTATGTATACATAAACAAGTTTAATAACATACCAATCAGTGGTTATTTCACAATTGGGAGGGGAGAAAAAAAAAAAGCACAAAATGTTTACACTCTTTTACAGGTAAATAAAAGTTTTCAATAAGGGCGAAGCTCACTCCATTGTTCTTCTCATCGCGTTCCGGTTCCCCACATCCCGCTATTCTGCTATCTTTACATACAAATATTGACAAAGTGGCGGCTTGTGCTCTGAAGCCATCGAGTCCTTTTTTTCCGAGAGTAATAATCATCATGAGGAAGAGGAGGAGGAGGGTCGGAGATGCTGGGACGGGGGGGGGGGGACTCATAGCTGGCCCTCGCCGCAGTCCTGACTGCCGCCGGGCTTCTCTGCGTCCTGACTGCTCATCTCCTTGAGGAGGAGGGCGGCGCTCCTCTCCGAGAACTGGTCGCTGTCGGCCTCCAGGCCGTCGGGGCAGTGCAGCTTCAGCAGCTCGTCTCTGAGCTGAGCCGTGTGTCTCTGCAGGGACACACACACACACACACACACACACACACACACACACACACACACACACACACACACACACACACACACACACACACACACACACACAAGAGGTCCAACATTAAAAAGGATCAGATGGTTTCAGAGGTTGTTGACATAGCTCTTCAATCTGGTTATTTTATATTTTTCTTCTTCTCAACAATTCCCACAATCAGGACTTTTTTCTGCGCCGTCTGACTCCCAGCTAGAAGGATTTAAATCTTTAAGACATTTTTTAATCAACAGGCTCCGATTTCCTTCACCAGCTGCTTTTGTTGGGGCTATTCTTAGCTGCAGATTAACCCACGTTTCAAGGTAGAGGTTAGAGGTTGATGACATCATGAGGCGCGCACAACATTTTTACTTTGGGGATAATGAGCAGCCGAAAAAGGGCCAATGTCACCAGTGGAGGTTGTAGTGTGTGTGTGTGTGTGTGTGTGTGTGTGTGATGAGCGTTACCTTGAGCGTGGTGGGACATGGTGCGGCCCACCCGCTTGTCGCTGCTGTACTGCTGGATGTCGGCGATCCACTCCTCACACTGAGACATGATCTCTACTCGCTTCAGGTAGAAGTGTTTGTGGATCACCTGCAAACACACACACACACACACAACAGTGTTCAATCACAGGGGTATACACACACACCAGTGCACGCACACAAACTGTCGGTACACAAATCCAGGTACTGAAAGATTAAGGAAAAGTGACTGTGCCATCCTGGAATGTTTCTGTATAAATAAAACAAGAACAGCATTCCCATGTTCAACCTGAATGCAACAAGTATAGGAGATTATATATATATATATATATATATATATATATATATATATATATATATATATATATATATATATATATATATACGTTTATTTATATATATATATATATAAAGTTTATTTATTATATATATGTATATATATACACGTTTATTTATATATATATATATATAAAGTTTATTTATTATATATATGTATATATATATATATATATATATATATATACACGTTTATATATATATATATATATATATATATACGTTTATTTATATATATATATATATATATATATACACGTTTATTTATATATATATATATATATATATATATATATATATATATATATATATATATATATATATATATACACTGTATGACTATAGTAATATATATTGTATAAATATATATAATCTGCATATCCGCCCACCAGTTATTATTATTTGCTGTAAAAAATCTATCTAAAAAGCAAAGAACAAAACATATTTTAGTTTTTAAATGTTGAAAACGCTTCAGTCCGCCTGATGTCAATCATCTACACCCCCCCCCCCCCCCCAGCCAGCCGCCCGCCTAGCAACAGTCGCCAGGGCCGGGTCATCAGTATGCGGCGGGCGCCGTGGTGCACGCGTCTGCAGGCGCATCTCCGCTGGTGAGGGAGTGGATTAGTTATTACGGGGCGGCTGATTCGCTGGTTACCAGGGGAGGGGAGGCCGAGGGTTTGGGGACCACTTTAATCTCTCTCTCCCTTCTTCATCTCCCTCGGCTCTCTTCATCTTCATTCCATCCCCGTCGCTACTTCCCATCTCATGTTCCACCCCCCCGCACTGTTTCAAGGTCACAGCTGTGTGGTCCCCACGGTTGGACCCAGTACTGGAGACGGCGCACAACCCAGGAGAAGAGACGCGACCAGTGGTGCCTGGCCAATACACGGCCCAATATTGTCAATATTTATGTTTTTGAAATATGGAATATACCCAGTAATATTTGTCAAATATCTGCACGTCCTGAACGTCCTCGCCGCCTCGGTCCGGATCGTTTTGGCCCAGAGGAGGCGGGTCTAAGAAGCAGTTGAGCCTGGTAGTGATTAAAGATATAAATGAGTCATAGACCATTCAGCCCATCGGCGTCCTAAAATAGATTCAGTCATCCGGCCCAAAACTGGTGCGCGGTGTCGTCAGGCGGATTTTTTAACGACGTGACGGCAGCGAGCGACCCGGTAAAATCTCTCCTCCGAGACGCGTTTTGAGAGGAGAACTCAGAGAAACTACAGGTAGAACATCTGGGCTAAGAAACAAGTACAACATCTGGGCCCAGACACTACAAGTAAAACATCTGGTCCCAGACACATGATGACCCCTCAAGGGAACGCCGCTACAGGTGGACGACGACACCGGAGGAGGTGAAGAAACACGACTATTGTATATTTACACATCATCATCTTATACTGAATATTATTATATGATATATATACAAACACACATATGTATATATGACTATAATATATTTATATTTTATTATAATGTATTTATATTGTATCAGATGGTATTTATATTATACTCAATATTATTATATGATATATATATATATAGATTATATTATACAATATATACTACTATATTTATATAGTATATTTATTTATATATATATATATTTATTATATATATATATATATATATTAAAAAAAATATAAATATATATATGATAATATTATACAATATATATTACTATATTTATACAGTATATTTATATATATATATATATAAATAAATAAATAAATAAATAAAGGATTCCACCAGCCGCCACTGGACAGAAGCCAATGCCCGTCCTTGGTGGACGTGTTCAGACATGTGGGTTAGGAGGGGGCGTGTCCCTTGGGGCAGGGCCGGCAGCAGTTTAACGTTGGGTACCAGATAGAAGGGAGCTCTATATGCAAAGAGACCTTTCAGAAGAAGACATGTCAGTATGCACACGCACAGGTTCACGTGTGTCCGTACATACGAGGAGCCGGCTCATCCGGGCGGTCAGAGACCAGGCTTTCCGATGGAAAACTCAGCGACCTTTGGATTAATGAGTGGACAGCATTACCTCAAAGGGCAGCGGCGTGAGCGGTGGAGGAATGTGCGTGAGCAAACGGCCGCCACACGACGGGTCAAGGGCGAGACGGGGAGCGTGCGGCCGTCACAAAGTCCGAGGGCCGAGGCCTCGGGTACCGGCCTCAGGCGGGCCGCATCTCATGGAACAATATTACTTTGAAACGGACATCGCAAATCTGATCTCCATGAACACGATGAGGGGATCCATCAGTGTGGACTCACAGGACCGCGATGTGGAGGCATTCGAGTCGTAATGATAAATAAAGTGGCTGCAATAATAAATATGCAGTATTTATTATTTTCTTTTATCGTTTGTTTTTATTGTAATTTTAGTTATTTCTATTGCATAGCTTTTAGGATATTTTAACTATGTGCTGTAAAGGGTCTTTGAGTATTTTGAAAAGCGCTATAGAAATATTATATATTACTTTTTGGAAAGGCTATGAAGAGCAGCTGGTTGATGGGATGGGACCAGCAGCTGACTTGATGACATCACCACATCAGCTGTTCTTGCTCCTCAGTTTATTCTAATTATTCACTGGAAATTATTTTTGACAGTCAAATAAACAAAACATCCTAAAATGACATTCCGTGACTCAACAACAGTATTTATAAAAAGTCAACTGTCAGTAGTTTATTTTCTCCTCCGCTACTGTTTCGGGTTGCTGGTGAAATGCATTCTGGGATATCTGCTGGCCAGAGTACGCACAAGTCTCCTCTGATGCATCCTGGGTAAAGTGGGAGGAGCAAGTCCCATCCGGGCGTTTTGACCGTGAAGAGAGAGAAGAGGACTTTGAACGTGAACATGTCATTTATATAGACTTCTACACGAGCAGAGGAGTCGCCCCCTGGTGGACGTTAGAGAGAATGCAGTTTAAGGCCCTTCAAAGATGGTTTCACTTTTCAGGAACGGGAGGTAGCGCCTGGTATAAAGAACATTGCGAGACTACAAATACGATTAATAAATAAAGCTTCAGAGAAATAGATGCAAAAAAGGGGACATGCATGAAGAAGGGATAGCAGTTAAGATTGTTATAAGTTAAGAGAAATAACGACGAGTATAACGAGTTAACATCTCAAAGCAAAACAAAAACCCCCCCCCCCCCCCCCCCCCCCAAAAAAAAAAAAAAAAAAAAAAAAAATCAGCGAACATGAACACAGCGTCTTGACAGTTACAATTAATGAAGTGAAATTAAACGGCAATTCAGTCTGATTACTTTGATCGCCTTCTGCATAAAGTTTACCAAAGCACTTAGCATTCCTCCAGTGGATAACAGATAAAATATGAGATATCATTTCAGATATCATTAAAATATGAGATATCATTTCCAGAAATGTCAGCAGCCGTGTTAATGTAATAGTATAACTTTCAAAAAGGAATGTCGAAGTAATAAAACTGGAAATGATTTCAGAGAAATAAAGAGAACGCTTCCTACACAGCTCTGGCGTTATGTCGCACCAACAAAAAGACGACATGACCTACGCATTTGATTTGGAAAGCTGTCTCCTTTGGCTCTTAGGACACAATGTGAGGATGGAGGACTCATTTTATGAGCCCTTGTTAACAAACATCTCCAACACTACCAGTCCAAGTAGTTCTCCTCACATTGGGACACAATATTCTCGTCCCCTCCTTGCAGTTTCCTTCAAATAAACATCAAGCAAAAGCATCTAAAACATTTTTTTTGAAATAAAATTAGAGCCACAACCTTGACTTGAATTAAATTGGAGTATAATTTGAGTTAAAGTTATCTGCAGGCCGTTACTCATGGCTGCTCGTCCTTCCCTCTGAGTCACTGTTCGTCTCAGCCGAGGACTTAAAAGTGCTAAAAGGGCCAGGGGGCGAGAAAAGCACAGGGGGGTATCTCACCAAGCTTAATTCAATGTGTGTGTGTGTGTGTGTGTGTGTGTGTGTGTGTGTGTGTGTGTGTGTGCGGCATCGCCATGTCCTCCTCCTGTCCCCTTAATGTCTCTCGCTCCACCGACTGGCTGCGTAAGGTCATGGATCCCGTTGTTTGTTCTCTTTTCTTGAATGAATGAGTTTATTTATTTGAAAAAGCAAAATATACAACCACCAGGAATAAAATAAAAAAGAAGGCTTAAGGGTTAAGGCTGAAACTATTTTATAAGAGCCCTAACCTATTTAATTGCTTGAAAAATTGTCCCGTAGAGCTTTAAATAATAATAAAAAAAAAAACATCATTGCCTGCTGTGTAAAAGACTATAGACTTAGAATATTTAAAGTTCAAATTCCCACAGAAATATAATAATTGACCTCACAAATACTCAGAACCTTCCGCAGTGCGACCGTAAACCGCGTTCTGTGTAATCCTTCTCAAGATGTGATGAATCCACCACACTGCTCATCACATCCATTACATTCGGAATTAAATTCTATTTATATCGCCAAATACCTCCAATCACAGATTTGTCTCAGACGGCTTTACGGCGTCCTCCGTCTTTGGACCCGCCAATCGGTCGTTTAGCTATTAACTCCGTTTATTCCTACAGAAAACTAATAATAAAAATCGGTCTCATTCATAGAAAGTAATTTACATATTGATCAGCGAAACAATGACATGTTTCACTCAAGTCGTTTACGCCATTTGGAAAGCGATTGCTTCAATAACTCGTTTAATTAGAAAGGCCGTAAACCCAACCCCGAGCCTCAAAGCGTCTCTTCCTACCTGCGCATACTTCAGGTTCTTCTCTTTTTTTTCCAGAGTCAATGTTTTTCTCATGCAATCCTGTCAAGCTGATTGGATCACGTTTATTTCCCTCGCTCTGCTCACCCCCCTTCCTCTCTCTCTCAGGTTCCTCTTCCTCGTTCCTCTTACTTGACATTTCTGAGTGAACCTGCTCTGGATGAGCAGGTTGAGAGATTGTTATCTTCCCCGGACGCTTTAGAAGGATCACGCCATATGAAAAACATGAGGACGAAAAGGGGGGGGGGGGGGAGAGGCCAACCTCCAGAGGATGGAATATACCAAGGAATTAATAAGAGGGGAATTTATTGTACGACGGCGTGGCCCCAACAACCCTCAGGGCGCACGGGGTCCTTTTTCATTCCTCCTTTGGTTTCTGATCTGGGATCAGTTGCTCCGCCGACTCGTCACGCTGCGGTTTGAAACCTCGTCGCCTCATCGTTTCACTCTTACACATTTGTGGGAAATCATCGGAAATGGGCAAACATCTTCTTGAGTTATGAAAAGTGTTTGATAAGGTCACGGTGGTCTTTGACGACCAGATTATAATCCGTCCTCTGGGCCAAGTGGACGCTCGTACCAGACGGCAGTCCGTCGTAACGATAATGTTCAGGGTTCTTACACACGTTGACCAGTGGATTTCCAGGACTTTTCCATGACCTTTCCAGGACTTTAAACCAAATTTCCATGACCAAACTGAGATCTCTGTATAAACATGACAAGTGTTGCGTATTGAGAGCGTACGCCGGCTTATATTCTTTAAAAAAACATCAATTATTTCAAACTCGGCGAAAATGAACATGAGATAACACATTTCCATGACTTTTCCCAAACTTTTATGATTTAAGTTGTTTCCATGACTTTTCCAGGCCTGGAAATTACTATAAAATTCCATGACTTTTCCAGGTTTTCCATGACCGTACGAACCCTGTATGTTGTATTCTCTTCCTGGTACGCTTGAGAAATTATTTTTACTACTCAACTACTTCACTTTTCTGGTTCTTTTCGTCTTGTGGCGTGTGTAAGTATGAGGGCTGACTGTGGAATGAAGAAGGCAGGCTGCTTGTGCTTTTTCGAGGTAATTCATGGAGCAGATAACAACTTCTAAGTTACCCGTTGTAGTCTTTGAAGATCAAGTCAATTTGGAAAGAATTGACTAACTTTCTTTCCGTCCAGTTTGATTTTGACGAGGCAGTCAGACGTGAACCTGGCTGAAAAGGTTTTGTCTTCCAACAAAGGCACCTGGAGGGTGATGATGAGTATCGAAGAGACCTTTTAAATCCAAGAAGAAGAGGTTGAGCGGACCGCTGCTCCTACCTCCTTGAAGCATGGCGAGGGGTTGCGCATCTGCTCCAGCATGGCCCACTTGACGGTGGCCTGCCGGATGTTGCCGTCGTATTCCCGTGAGCTCTGGGTGCCGCTGGGAGTCCCGCGGGAACGCTCGTAGCCCGGCTCATTGAAGTACGGCTCAGCCACCAGGATGAGCGACTGCACCGACACCAGCACCTGCAGCAGAGAGCGGCCGGGAGAAACGGAAATACGTGAGCAAGTTTCAGGAGTCCCACTGGGAACTCTTCCCACAGATATATACACCAACGTTCAAACGTTTGGGGTCACTTAGAAATGTCCTTATGTTTCAAATAAATACACTTTCTTCAATTAAGATAACATTAAATTAATCATAAATACACTCTCTACATAGTTAATGTGGTAAATGACTATTCTCTGGTTGTTAATAAGTCCCTACAGAGGTGTATAGAGGCCCATCTCCAGTGTTCTAGTGGTACATTGTGTTATCGCCTAGAAAACCCTTAAAAAACCTTTTTATGTGAGCGCAGCTGAAAACGGTTATGCTGGTGAGAGAAGCTCTAAAACTGGCCTTCCTTTGAGCCACAAGATTGAAGAACAGAATTAATATTTCAAATAAAAAAACATTTTTAACCTCGTCAATGTCTGGACTAGATTTTCTATACAATTCGCAATTAATTTAATAAATGAAAGTGCGAGTTTTAATTGTCTGGGTGACCCCAAACTTTTGAACGGGAGTGTGTATAATATAAAAAGATGGCTTGGTATGGTTTCAGAGGAGCGGGGATGAAAACCACATTCTGTCCCGGGACTTGGGGTTTAATCCTGATCTATTGGTAAAAGCCTTTCACGTAATCTTGGGACATTTAGAAGAGAGTCTAATAAAAGCCAGGAATAGCGTGGACCATTATAAATATCCTTTAATATCTCTATTAACGGCTTGATTAAAGCCGGTCTCAAGGAGACTAAAGATGTCCTCCTGCATCATCCTGTCCTTTACCAACCACAAACACCAGCTGGACGTCCATGACCTTCAGCGGCTGAGATCCGTCCATCTTGAACCGGATTGCCAGGTTTTAGTAGCGCCGATATCCCCCTCGGCCGATGACCGCTTGATCCCCATCTACTGCTATTCAAACCCCGCCCCTTATCCTCCATTATTGATCCCCGGCATGCACACTGGAATGATAATCGATGGACTCTAAAGCCTGCAAACGAGGGAACTATAAAAGAACGGGGGAGGTATACATTCAGCAGCGCTCCGACATGCTCGATTGCGTCCGTGCGCGAGGCGAACAACCCCAATAACGGCGTGGGCGTGTCCCCGTGCGTGTGTGTGTGTGTGTGTGTGTGTGTGCAGCGAGCTGGAATACCCAGAAGCCCTCGACGCATCGCGTTATCCATCGCACAGATCAGAGGAGCCGACACTCGAGGCTGAGAAAACACCGCTCATCGATCTCGACCAACAACGAGGCGAGGAAACATATTTCCTCGCACATAAATAACATCGGAGCGTCGTTTTGTTATTGGAGAGCCGCAGCTCGACGGCAGGGGGGTGGAGAGAGAGGGGGGGGGGGGGGTATCGGCTTCTGGGGTGAAATCATAAATATATGTGCACAAGAGGGGATAAGCGTTTACGGTTTGAGGCACAAGCTCCTTTTTTAGTAAAGTCAGCCGTAACATTTCTACACGCAGGGTTCTTACATCATGTTGATTTCCATGACTTTTCCATGACTTTTGTCCATGACCAAACTGAAATCTCGGTTTATACATGAAAAAGTGAGAACATTTAGTATTTAAACAATGTGAATTTCAAAGCATACAGTATACATTTAATGAAACAAATGAATAAGAGACAATATGTTATTCAAAACATTTGCTACGGCCATCGAACTTTCCAGTTAAGGTGCGTTCACTTGTAACGCGGAAAAAAAGAAAATTGCGCCGCCAGTATGAGAGCGTACGCCGGCTTATATTTTGAGTCTTTCTTTCTAAAACATTAAATATTTCAAACTCGGCCTAAATGAACATGTGATTTAACAAATTTCCATGACATTTCCCAAACTTTTATGATTTAAGTTTTTTCCATGACTTTTCCAGGCCTGGAAATGACCATTTTAAAATTCCATGACTTTTCCAGGTTTTCCATGACCGTACGAACCCTGCACAAGCTCCTTTTTTAGTATTTAGTATTCAAAGATTAACGGTTGTGCCACAAAAGATCTCAGCGAAGCATCTTCCCAACCAAAGTGAAAATGACACAACGTTAGGTTTTTTGACAAAATCTAAAAGAAAGGGAACAAAAATAAAAAAAAAGGATTACGATAACGCACAAATAAGAACATAAAACACAGCTAAATCCAGGCTGAACACAGGCGGCGTGTGGGGTAAACCGTGGACTTCCAGATGACGGATGCGTGTCAGCGGGCGTATCCTCGAGGTCTGAGCGATACCCGTTTGTGTTCGCTTTGATTAACGCCCGCACGCCGTCTCCGGAGCGGCGCCACAACTCGGCTTTAAAAGGGGATCCTTCACGTCGGCTGAAGGAACCGAGCCCGTTAAAACGGAGCCGGCGGCGGCGCGGCGACAGGGCGGAGATAAACCACGACGGGCCCCGCTGATCCGCTCAGACGGCGGCGCTCGGCCGTGATGGATCCTCGACTCACCTGTAGGAAGCTTGAGGTCTGCGGGTTCCATTTCTCCTCTGGTCTCCCATGCCATGTGTTGAGGATACTTAAACATACCTGATGAACAGAAGGGAACAAAACTGTTGATTTTACTTCATCAGCCCCCCCCCCCCCCCCGCAGAACGAAACGTTATCAGTCGTGCGCAATTCCAGGATGCTTTATTTTCATTGGTTGCTGGATTAAATCTTACCCGGATACAACAGATACGTTTGTTTTCTGATTGGCTATCGTATAGCCCATTTGATATGTTGTGTGTATATATACATATATATTTTATTTTATATTTTATATCTCATCTAGTTTATGCACACTTGTTCTTCTTTCTTATATGTATATTTTATTATTGTGTGTTTAGTTTAATGTTTATTGGTGCTACTGTGTCCGCAAATTTCCCCTTGGGGATTAATAAAGTATAATTCTATTCTATTCTTTCTATTCTATAAGTGGCACCTCAGAGCAGAACTCAGGGGAGCGCTTGATTCCTCCACGGTGAGGGAGCGCGGCCAGCTCAAAAGGTTAAAACATTAAATAGCCGAGAGGTTTTTTTCAGCGTGAGAAATACGATGTGTGGCGCGAGTGCGTGAGTTAAGACCGAAATGCGTGGGTCTCACGCTCAACAAGGAGTACCTAAATAAAGAGGCTCGGGGAGCGCTCCATCCGTCTGTTGGACCGCAATCGATAGCGCGCTTTGAAATGAAATGACGCCGTTTCTTTAAGTTCCTGTTCATCTCCAATTGATGCCCTCTTTGTCTGCTCGTGAGAGATGTTCCCACTATTGATTTATCCGTTCACCAGCTTGACGCTGCTTCAAATCACTAAACTAACGCAGATCTACGCTGTTGACAAGCTTCTTATATGCATCTGGCTCATCAGGGCTGCCTCCCAGGTGTTTATCCTGCAGCTGTCTGGGTCCTCTATTGAAACGTGTGGACTGTCAAGCCGCCTAATGAGGTGCGAACGGAGAGAGGCTTGGCCGACTCCCGGGTGGAAGGTAAGCCGCGTAGAGAGGGGGATACATGTTCTAACACGTCTGGAGGAGACCTCCTGTATGTCGCCCTCCAAATGTCAAGTTTCATTCAAAACTGGACATGTGACGGGGACTCTGGACGCCGTGTTGTGTTGTCGATGGACGCTCAGGCAGGTCATGGTCCTGAAGCTCTCACTATGCGAGGACATCAACCCTCTCAACCCCGGGTTGTCACGACATGATTCAGCTATGTATGTCGGGTTACTGTCAGGATACTTTGGAAGACTACAATAACTGTTAGAAAGTGTTTTTGATTATACAATTTCAAAAAGAGGAATTAAAAAGACCCTTTAAAAAAAATTATAATTAAGGATTAGTGTTCATGTCTTTCTTGCTTTAGCTGTTATATAATAAATGTTGAGCTGTTTTCACTCATGGAGACTTGTAGTTTTACCATTGCTGCATTACTGCCAAGTGCAGTTGTGTATAAAACTGATATATATATATATATATATATATATATATATATATATATATATATATATATATATATATATATATATATATATAATTACTCATATAATGACATTATTTTTCGCTCTTTTCTTTCTTTTTGTTGTCTATCTTGTGCATTTCTCATGTTATTTGGCATTTTGTCTCTTCCTACACTGATATTTATTGTATTGTTTGAATTGTGCCAAAAAAAAAACATATCAAAAAATTAAAAAAACCTTTATTTCCATCTGCTCGTGAGTCATAAACGCTAAACGATTTATATCGGACGTAGAAATAGAAACGCCAGAATCTCCGTTTCTCACTCGCCTCTCAGGTCTTCCGTGAATTAAATATGTTTTTCTTAAATCTTTAAATCATACCAAAAAAAAAGCCTTCTGTTTAAAATGATGATTCAAATCTAAGACCACAATGCTGCTGCGATGAAACAGGTAAAGCCTGAGCTGCTATCTGAGAGGAGCAGGTTAACTGGCCCTCAGAGACGAGCTTTTTGACTCACTCAGATTTAAAAGGTTAAAAAAAAGAAGATTAAATCCTGCATTGTATTGCACACTTTCTATATTGAATGGATCAACAGACTTGAAGCCCTTTTTCAACTCACTTTTCCGTCGTTGTAGAGGTTAGGGTTAAAGCGCACGCTGTGACCGCCGGTGGTCTCCAGGTTGACCAGCGGGGGGGAGTTGGGATAGTCTTGGGGAAAGTACACGTCGAACTCAAAGCAGCCGTTGGCATATGGGGTGTCGGCCGGACCGGTGATGAGAACCTGTCGACGCAAAGAGGAAGGCGTTAGAAAAGAACAGGCGGAAAAGGGTTTTAATATCACACACACACACACACACACACACACACACACACACACACACACACACTCATTAAAGGAAAGTGGATGCACCGATACAAAAAGCACAAACATAATATCATGTGGAAATGGTGAAATGACTTCGCCACAACAATGTAATAAACAACAAGACTAAAGGGTGAATTTAGCAGAGAGAGAGACAGAGAGAGAGAGAGAAAGAGCGAGAGAGAGAGAGCGAGCGAGCTAGAGAGAGAGAGAGAGAGCTGGAGAGAGCAGAGAAAGAGCTAGAGAGAGAGAGCTAGAGAGAGAGAGAGAGCCAGAGAGAGAGCGAGAGGAAGCGAGAGAGAGAGAGCCAGAGAGCGAGCGAGAGAGAGCCAGAGAGAGAGAGAGAGCCAGAGAGAGCCAGAGAGAGAGCGAGAGGAAGAGCTAGAGAGAGAGCGAGAGGAAGAGCTAGAGAGAGAGAGAGAGAGCCAGAGAGCGAGAGAGAGCGAGCCAGAGCGAGCCAGAGCGAGCCAGAGAGAGAGAGAGAGAGAGAGAGAGAGAGAGAGAGCGAGCCAGAGCGAGCCAGAGAGAGAGAGACCCAATACTCATTGCATTTCAAGCTAAAAAACGATTTACTAAAGGAAATGATTTCATTACTCAAAGAAACACAAGTACTTGAAGCAGTTAGAAGGACCTGCATACATACACATGTGAATACAGAACAAAATAAAAGCAGATTAACAACGTCTTCATGAGCCGTGTCCGTCTAACCTTGAAAACAAAAGAGCGAGTAAGACTTTAGAGTTTAGAAGATACACTGAGACATTTAGGAGGCACTAAAACAGACGGGCCCGTGCTTTTATTTTGAAGGTTTTAAATTAAATGGATTTATGTGGCAATATAAAAAGACATTTTCTTATGTGCAATATTTCTGTACTCAAATAACTACAGAAATCACAATCAAATGCAAAGAGAGTTATTTAATAATACGTTCGAGGAGTTTATAAAGTGTTTCCGGCCCTTTAAGATCTCATATTCATGGACTACTTGATTGCCTATGTACAAGCCCTGTAAAGTCGAGTAGTAAAAAAATGCATTATGAACAAAACAAAGGTTTAATATCCTGTAAAATATTTTATTTGGCTAGACAATATTTTATCAAATTGAAGATTTTTAAGACCTCCCGTTTCTAAAGCATTTAATCAATTGGCCTATTTAAAAAAAATCCCTAGACATGCAAGTAGAGCCGTTATCAAGTAAACTCTTCGTGACAGTTACGTGATCGGCAAGTTACACAAATTTAAAAAAGGTCCGAGACCAACCGCTGAGGCGAGTATAAACTCTCCCCTCAGCTGGTACCTGGCTGACGCCTCTGCAATCAATCCGATCTCATAATGCTCTGGAAAAGGATTTTACACGTCTGGAAAGCAGCCATGGGGACAATTATCGTATATTCTATAAAGACGAAACGGTAGAAATACAACATTAGCATTCAAGTCCGACAAAAAGGTTTAATGTGTTGCTGTAGAAGTCGGTGATTTTGCTGGAGAGCCTTGTTGGCGTCATTCAAAGAAATAGGGGCTGCGGTTTCCCACTCACTCTGAATGCATCATCACATTGAAGGCCTTTGAAGAAATATCATTTTGCCCCCGATTTTGCTAAAGGGTCAAAAAATGCCCCCATAATTTCGCTAATTTAATCGTGTTTTATTTTTTTTCTTTGTTGTGTGTGTCCGATCTGCGTTGCCTGTACTAGTTAGGTACACACACAAAAATCAATAAATATTATTTTGAATTATAAAGAAAGAAAAAAGGTTATAAATGTTAATAATTGCTTACATTTTTTAATAAATAACCACAAATAAATAAGAATAAAATTGAATACGATTGTCTGACTTAAGTTGAAGAAATAATCAAAGAAAACACTTTTAATCCATAGACTATTGCCTAATAGTTTTATTATTGCCATTTGTACAACAATTGCTCATATACTGAAAGCATAAATAAGTATATTTCTTATTTTTGAACAAAGGTTGAATGTTATTTCACAAGATTTAAAAAGTGCCTCCAATTTCTTTATAAAAATGGGGGCAGAAATTGCCTCCTAAAAAACACGTACATTTCCTAGCCTGATTCTTATGTAAATTCGTACATGAACATTCAGACCCAACACTTCTGTTGCACCGTCGTCTTTCATCTTTTCGACTAAAATAGAAGCATTTGAAGACACAAACTATGTGACAGGGTTGAATAAATCCAACAATGTTGTTTTAGCTCCAATGTCAGGAGGGGAGGGGGGGAGGGGGGGGGAAACACCGATGCACTGACCCCTCACAGATCTTGAGATTTCCACCTCATTAGCCACCGTCCCTTTCTGCAGATGCTGCTCCTCAGGCTATTCAGGGAGAAACTTCACTTTGGTGGGTTTCTATGGGCAAATATGTCTCCTATTATAGTCCCAGTTTGTGAGCCCAGCTGACACGTTACCAGTGTTCTGCTGGTGGAGAGCGCTTCGAGGTCTTTGTGGATACACACACACACTTCTTCAGAGTGTTGTTTTTCCGGAACTGAGCCAAACAGATGAGTATTCTGACATTTAGCAGAGGAGACTTTGCCATTATTCAACTAGTGGGGTGAGAGCGTCGTTAAATGTCAGCGGGTAGTGAGTAGGAGCCGTCAGGAGGAGAAGCCTTGTGGTACAAACACCCGACGCAGAAACGCACTGTTCTAGAGGGTTCTTACACATGTTGACCGATGGATTTCCAGGACTGTTAACTAAATGTCCATGACCAAACTGAAATCTCGGTATAAACATGAACATTTTTGAAAATTGTGCGTATTGAGAGCGTACGCCGGCTTATATTTTGAGCGTCTTTCTTTAAAAAAAACATTAAATATTTCAAACTTGGCGTAAATGAACATGTGATTATAACAACATTTCCATGACTTTTTCTAAACTTTTATGATTTAAGTTTTTTCCATGACTTTTCCAGGCCTGGAAACGACCATTTTCAAATTCCATGACCTTTCCAGGTTTTCCATGCCCGTACGAACCCTGCAGCGGTGTCTTTGAATCACAGGGTACCGGCCCATACGCACCAACCAATACTCTGACACGCTCATGAAATAACCCGTGGAGGTGTGCGTGTACTTCACCTTCATGATGTCCAGTCTCTCCTCGTCGCAGCGGACGAAGACGCTGGACGAGGCGGACAGCGGCAAGGAGGTGGACAGCGTGACGGCCTCCTGGGCGAGGCGGCGGGATCGGGCCGCGCTGTTGGTGTCGCTGGCGTTCTTCACCTGGGACATGTAGTGGTAATTGACCTTGAACATCACTTTCCCGTCATCGTCCTCCGTGACCATTTCAAAGGTGTCTGGAGAGAGATTAAGATGGAGGAAGTCGTCAGAGTGAGTGGGATGTTACCCAGAAAGCACCCATCGATACTGGCTATAAACGGTGCAGAGAGAGAGAGAGAGAGAGAGAGAGAGAGAGAGAGAGAGAGAGAGAGAGAGAGAGAGAGAGAGAGAGAGAGTGAGTGAGTGTGTGAGAGAGAGAGAGAGTGAGTGAGTGTGAGAGAGAGTGTGAGTAAGTGTGTGTGTGTGAGAGAGAGAGAGAGAGAGAGAGAGAGAGAGTGTGAGTAAGTGTGTGTGTGTGTGAGAGAGAGAGAGAGAGAGAGAGAGTGAGTGAGTGAGTGAGTGTGTGAGAGAGAGAGAGTGTGAGTGAGTGAGTGTGTGAGAGAGAGAGAGTGTGAGTAAGTGTGTGTGTGTGAGAGAGAGAGAGAGAAAGAGAGAGAGAGTGAATGAGTGAGTGAGTGAGTGAGTAAGTGTGTGTGTGTGAGAGAGAGAGAGAGTGTGTGTGTTAGAGAGAGAGTGTGTGAGTGAGAGAGTGTGTGTGCGAGAGAGATATAGTGAGAGTGTGTGAGAGAGTGTGTGAGTGTGTGAGTGAGTGATTGAGAGTGTGTGTGTGAGAGAGATAGAGTGAGAGAGAGTGTGAGAGTGAATGAGTGAGAGAGAGAGAGCGAGAGAGATAGAGAGTGTGTGTGTGTGTGTGAGAGAGTGTGTGAGTGAGTGAGTGAGTGAGTGAGTGAGTGAGTGAGAGAGAGTGTGTGTGACTGAGTGAGTGTGTGTGGAGAAAGGGACGTTTTCAGGGGAACGGTGTAGTTATTGCGACCACGTGTGACCAAAGTAGAACCAACAGGCTCTGATGCTCCACAGCATGAGGAGCACCCATGTGAAATGAGATGACAGAAAACACTCCTACAGTAAATGTACACACACACACACACACACACACACACACACACACACACACACACACTGAAGCCGACACGCAAACTCACCAAACTGCAGCTTCTTCATCGCAGCCACGTATTTCTCCTCCATGGAGCGCAGAATGAAGAGGGGCTTCGGCCGACATGACACCTTCCTGGAGGACTCCACCTGCTTCCTCTCTGGGGGGGGGGGGGGGGGGGGGGACATCGTGAGGACGAGAGCGAGAAAGAGAGGGAGCGAAGCGTCGGCTTCAGAGCCCGTTCCCTCGAGAGCGTCCTGCAAAACCAGCCTGCTTCATCTTCGTCAAACACACAAACAGTGTGTGTGTGTGTGTGTTTAAGTCTCTAAACCAGGGGTGACTAACAGGCGGAGAGAGTAATTAAATGATTATAGATCCATCAAGCGCTCCGCGTGACTCTGAAGTCCTTCATCCTACATGTGTAAGTGACGTGACGCTCATCGTTATCCATTTACACGCTCGCGACACGTCTTAATGGCACCGCCCGACGTAAGCGATGGGCTCGAAGCCCGTTTGCACAGAAATTGTCTGAAGGGAGCTGGGAGAAATGGGCGGGTGTGGGGGGATTAGTACAATGTAGTGTGTTGCAACACGGTAATGGGGGGGGGGGTGGTGCTTCATCATGCAGCACTCATGTTATGGATTGAGCGGTTTTATTAAAAGGCGTCCAGTCAGAAATCCATTAGTTTCTGACACACCCCTTTCCATTTGAAAAAAAAATGTCCTTACATAACTTACATGAGTGTGAATGTGTCTTTTTTTTCACTCTAACGATTAGGTCGCATTTACTAAGCCAGTTAAGATGTGTTCACTGCCTTTTAAAAAAAATATTCAGCAAGAGACTGTTCATCTAGAGCAGGGGTCCCCACACTTTTTCCTGTGAGGGCCACATTACTTGTGCCTTCTCTGATGGGGGTCAGTTTGTAACAGAAACAGTGTGACGATCGCAGGGCGCCTAAATGTAAACATTTATTTATTTCCAGAATTTTCTAAAATATTAATAACCCTTTCAATTTTTCTCTTACCCAACTTTTCCCCCATTATTCTGTTCTATTTGACAGCGGCTAGTTTAGGATTTTCGTGACCAGACTGAAAAAACAATAATCATAATGCGTCTCTGGTATTGTTCAGGGGGCCGGGCCAAATGTGGAGGCGGGCCGTATCCGGCCCGCGGGCCTTAGTTTGGGGACCACTGGTCAAAAAAAAAGGAAAAGCAGTAGGAGTTGTGGAGCATTTTCAGAAAGCAGAGTGCAAAGTGCATCAGGAGCCTCAGACGTCCCATTAGGTGTTCTAGGCTACATGTAGGTCAGTCTGACTGATCAAAATAAACTGTCAAAAACAGGCCGTCTGTCATTAAGATGAAATAAAACAGTTAATTAAAAAAAATATAAACGTAATGTAACCTGATCGGCTCGATGGTTTGTTACGCAGCTTCGTCTAAAAAGTCATCGGTAACAGTCCGATAAGGGAAGAAGATATTTGACAGGTGATTGGATGAATCATCTGCCAATTAAATTAAAATATAAACCCGTTGGTAGGAGGGTGAAGACATCTTTTCCATCTAGTGAATTCCTCCAGTGTCGTCGTTTGCTCTTCTTTGAATGAAGAAATATCTCCACTTCTAATATAACTGTTGATACCACTGGCTAACATCTATAGGAGTTAAAAGGAATAGATGTAAATATCTTGTGCTGCCATCCAGGTGTTTTCCGGCTGTGATTTGAATAAATTAAAACGGTGCATAGGCCTTAAATCAGCTGTCAGACGCGCGTGTTTACACCGTACCCTGGTTGGCCTGCCGGAAGCTGGTGGTGGCAGCGTAGACGATCTCGGCCGTCCTCTGGATGTCAGGCACCAGCAGACTCAGACCCTCGGGCTCCGGATCAGAGCTATCGGGCTTCACCACACCTTTGCTTTTATCTTTCTTTGACCTGAAAGGTACACACAGATACACCGTGGTCACAATAGAACAGGGTGGGAGTTATTGCAAAGGTAAAGCCCGAAGCTTCCTACGAACATCGCAGTATTCTTTGGCGATGACATCACATGCTAATTTGGTTTAATGCTCCCCGACGGGAGGGCGAGAGTCAAAGCGGTCCACTGGATTGAAGCCCCTCTCTGGCTTCGCCATGTGTACATTTGCTCCTGTAGGTCAATACGACACGACAGATTATCTCTGCTAAGACATCTTCACAAGGTGGGACTATGAACGACGCTCCTTTGCTTTCTCTGTCGGGGAGGATGGTAACGCTCATAGCTCAGCCGCCTCAGTCTTTTTTACTCGAGTGCAGGGGAGTGGCCGAGACGATCCCGATGATTAATCTCCCCGTTTGGCCATTTGTGTGAGATGGAGTACACGCGTGTGTTTCAGCCTTCGTGTGTTTGCATTCAAAGAAACGTTTTTCTTTGGGATATTTGATTCTTACTGTACGACTAAACCCTTTTCTCGTTATGATAAAACAGAGAACACATGTGTGGACATTCGCTGACCGCCTCCAGAAGAAGCTCAGACTGCACAGCAGTGTGTCCTTGATGCCTCTTGGGGTGCATTTTAATGCCAAGTCTGACCGTGGCTGTTGATGGAAAGATGCCCAGATCGGCCGGATTGCAGAGAGGACGATGAATGATACTGGATGTCTGGATCAAAGCACGTTTCACCCCAACAGGGATACAACAGAATCAGAAACTTCTTAAAAACAGCTTTTAAGTGATCTAGTCTTTTTATGCAGGACTTTGGTTCCCCTAATTTAGTTTGTCCGTTTTTAATTTATTTTTAATTAATTTATTTTTAATATTAATTTAATTAAAATTTTAGAATAGAATTTTAATTTTAATATATACTTTAAAATCTAATATTGGTTTCTTACTATTCCACTTGTTTTGCTTTGACTCTCTGTGGAGCACTTTGTAAAACAATTCTTTAAAGGTGCTATATAAATAGTTATTATTATTATTTATAGGTCTGTGTAGGTGTATATCTGTAATTTAAGTCCAGGTGAAAAAGAGAAGTTATCACATTAATCCCCTTTAAGTTATTTGCATTTCGGCCATCCCACCTGAGGCGATTGGTGTACGTGTCGACACACGTCTTCATCTTCGCCAGCAGCATCCCGACGGAGGTCTGCCCCTCAGAGTGTTCTTCATCCTCCTCCTCCTCTTCCTCCTCCTCCTCCTGCCCCGGGTCTCCGGAGAGAGGCAGCAGCAGAGGGACCAGGGCCGTGCAGGTGGAAATGGCCCGGAGCAGCTCCAGCAGCGCCCGATACAAGGGCACATGGCGGGCCATGTCCAGAACTGCAGAAACAGAAGGGATGGAACACGTTAGAAGAGCAAAGGATCGAGGATCAGACAGAGAAACACATCCCATATTACACTGGAGGTTACTGGTAGGGGTACATTGACATGTAAACATGATCAGGAACTTCATAATCAAACATTTCAGTCACAGAGCAGCTCAGGAGATTCTGAAAAAAATATGGTAAATACAAAAGTAGAAAATATGGACAAGAAGCAACAACAAATATTTAATGTGCCCAGTGCTGCCCCTAGTGGCCAGATTTCATGATACAATACAATCTTACTGGGTTTGTTTTTACTTTAATAGAAGAAAAAGTTCCTTCGTTCCTTGCACCTGCCTAACATTTTTCTTCCAGCTTATAGAAAACCATCCACAAGTAAGTTATATAACTCTCAAGCAAATCTCATGAACCACTGAGTAGCAATAAGGAGTTTTAAGAGACGTCAAGTTAAGTTTGTGATAAAAACATGTGGCCTGGGTCCAGAACTTAAAAACGGCCTCCGACTGTGATTTTAGAATCACAATATTTTGTTTAAACGTCTTTAAGCATGGATTCAAAAAGAGAACGTTGAGCATCTTTCTTACTTCTGCGATTTTCATTACCATCCCAAGGGAAATGGTTGGAAAATAAATTGCATGTTGTGTAAATACAAATAAATAAAATAATACTAATAAATAAATATATAATATATACACACTTCTAGAAAATAAAAAGAACTAATGAATGCAAAAAATGGCAAAATGTACTGATCAAGAGGTGAAGAAGGTACTATATGGATGGCAGAAATAACTGCGTGTGTGTGTGTGTGTGTGTGTGTCTGACAGTCAGTCGTTTCTAAATGTACAAAAGCTGACAGTTGCTACTCGTCACCCACAAGCGGAGCCTGAAATACCAGGAGGTAGGAGGCCCCGCAGCCCGAGTCACACGGGGACGCTGTGGACTGAAGGCTCCACACTTTGGTCCAAGGGATGATTTAAAAAAACTAAAAAATAACTCAAGATTTCCTTTATTTCTTTGCAACAAACAGAAGACTTGAGCGTTTAGTTGTTGTGTCCACCTCTGAAACGATGCTTACACACTCAGAGCTGATGGGCAAAGTTTACATGAGGTCAAAGTATTTGAGATGAAGACGTCGGCCACATTGGCCAGAAGATTGTTCTTCGACGCCGTTGTTTACATTTCTCCCGTTGGTTTCGTCATTTCTCATGTTTTTACTGCACGAATGCTTTTCGTTGTGCAGCATTACAATAAAAGATCCTTCATGTCGAATGGAAACACAGTAGCTGTAAGCCTCAGTCCAGTCCAGGGCTGCAACTAACGACTATTTAACTAATCAATTATCTGTCGATATACATTTATATGTTTTTTCGCAGTATTTTGGTCTGTCCTCTACCTCTGCTTTTCTTTTTTTTGTTGCTCCGCTCTGCGCTTAACTCACAATTTTGGATACTCAAACATCTCCGCAACTTATTGAGTGTCTGACAGGGTTCTTACACATGTTGACCAATGAATTTCCATGACTTCTCCAGGACTTTAAACCAAATGTCCATGACCAAACTGAAATCTCGGTTTATACATGAAAAACTGAGTATATTTAGTATTTAAACAATGAATTCCAAAGCACACAGTATACATTTAATGAAACAAATGAATAAGAGACAATATTTTATTTAAAGAATAAACATTTGCTTCCCGAGCTACGGCCATCGAACTTTCCAGTTAAGGTGCGTTCACTTGCAACGCGGAAAAAAAACAAAAATTGCGCCGCCAGTATGAGAGCGTACGCCGGCTTATATTTTGAGTCTTTCTTTAAAAAACATTAATTATTTCAAACTCGGCGTGAACGAACATGTGATCATAACACATTTCCATGACTTTTCCAAAACTTTTGTGATTTAAGTTTTTTTCCATGACTTTCCCAGGCCTGGAAATGACCATTTTAAAATTGCATGGCACTTCCAGGTTTTCCATGACCGTACGAACCCTTTCTAAAAAAAACGCGCCACACAACGAATTGATAATGACATTCGCTGGCAACTATTTGGAGAACCTATTTTTATTGATGTCATTGATTGGTTGTTGCGGCCCTCGTCCAGTCGCTGCGTTCCTTTGTCTGAACGCCGAGCTGAGGGAACCCAGTCGGACGTTTGGGATCTGCGGCGGCACCGGACTGGTGCCATCACATGACAACGAGCACAATATGAATATGGTAATCATCCCGTCGCACATCCAGCAGATGATTGGTTTTGCCAATAACCTGTTTAACGAGCCAGATGAGCTACATCTTCAATGTCAAGTCCCAGTCAATACAGACGTTAATCATTTGTGTGGGATGTAATAGCCGCTTCGCTCATGTTTCAAACAGACACATTGCGAAGACAAAGAAGCTCACGTCTTGATGTCTATTATGGAATCAGTCAAGCTGTTGGAAAAAAAAGCAACTACACGGGATAATCGCACAAAAATCCAGTCGGGCTACGACGACGCAAAAACATTTTGGGGGGCAAATGTCATCCAGGACTGCGGTGGAATCATTCCGGCCGTGTTTTTAAAGCCCCATGATGTAGTTTTTCCCTTGTAGCGCCCCCTTCAGGTATTTAACGTTTACTTCAGTGTCGTAATTACCCAGTTACGATAGATCAGGTGTCGTGAACCTCTGGCTCTGAGCCATATATGGCTCTTTTGAGTTTGAGTTTTAAAGAAAATAATCTCCTCCGCCCCCTGTAACTTTCTCTGTCCTCCAGATGACAGCAGCAGTAATGTCAGGTCCCTTTCTTAAAGACGTCTTTGTTCTTTTATTAAACTAAAGGTCTGTTATTGGTCGTCTCCACAGCAGCATGTCTCTCTGTCTCTACGTCGCGTAGCGGAGACAATAAAAAGTCCCCTGTGAGGTGGACTGGACTATGTGACGCTGGTCATCATGACAGAAAGCAGGTCCAAGGACCGGGCGATACAACATGTCACATAGTCGGGTTTTTAGCCCACAGACCCCGATGACGGTGGCGGAGGCGCTAATCGCCATATTAAAAGTCATTGTAGCGGCACATTTTTTTCAAGCTGTTATTTTAAAAAGGTAGGAGTTGTTACATAGTGGGGCTTTAAGGTCGGCCTTCAGCAGCACTTGAACAGGAGCCAAAACGTCCCGAGTGTCTGTTGAGCCGGTGAGGTGAACATCAACGGGCCGAGCGTGGACGGCGGGTCTGCAGGCGCTCGTCTCCAAGAGCCTCGGAATGAAGAGACGGCGTGGTTCGTGCCTCGGAGACTGTTTTACATTTATATTGAAATTCACAGCTCCCTACTGTCCTTATCTCGGCATCTGGAACAACACTGACCTCCGAGGGCTTTAATCTGCTCTTAAATCCTTTAACACGGAGCCCCTCTCCCTCCTCGTTACATCCGTGTAATTACGCCGTTTTTTTGTTTTTTTCCACACGACACTAAATGCCAAGCGGACAATAATGAAAGAGAGACGAATAATAAAGGAAGGGCGCCCCATCAGAAAACACTTTTAGATAGAGGCCCTTTTTAATGACTGTGCAATCAACAAGGCGTGATGCAAGGAGATGCAAGGAGACGCGAGTGCCAGGGTCCCCTGACCAGACTTTATTCTCACATTTTTCCGACGGTGGCAAAAAACCCTCTGCTGTGGAATGAAGTACAGATGACAGACGGGTGGCGCCACTTTGGGTGCGGCGTCTCGCTCGACGACCCCTCGACCAGCAACCTGGCCGTTAAAGGACGACCCGGCCGTGGATAAGTCACATTCGATGCCACGATGGAACAAAAAAAACACATGATTTCATTTCTTTCAGCTCTAAACCGTCGAGCGTAATGAGGCTCGCTTTGCACTATTAAACTAGAATGGGCACTCGGTAGAGCGCATACCTTCGCATATCACAAGATTGAATTATGAACAATTTGGCACTAGTTTCACGCAAATCGGATGCCAATTAACCGAGATATCGCAAATTTACGTTGTTCACCTTTTCGTGACCTTGACCTTGACCTTTGACCCAATCACTCCCAAAAACTAATCGATTGTTCCTTGGGTCATGACCAATCATCCCACCAAGTTTCATAAGAATCGGCTCAGTTTTGTCTGATTTAGACGAATAACGGACAAACGGACAAACGGACGGACACATTCACAAATAAATACACGCCGGCCAAAACATTACCTTCTGCATTTTCAATGTGAAGGTAATGATGACGCATCCATTCAGGGGGAGATGCAATGAATTCGATGGACTATTGGTAGAGTGTGAAGATAAACAATACAAGTTTACCTTAGTTCTTAGCCTGTCGTAAGTCAGATCGTCATGTTATTTTTTACAAGTTAAAATGGAAGAGGTGCATTTCCTGATTAAATTTTACTTATTCCAGCATTTAAAGAATGAAATTAAATTCTTGACCAATCTTTATTGTATTCAGATTTAAATAATTTCCCTGATCAACTACTTATGTATCAACAGGTTTTTACAACTTGATAAAACTCTTCGGAGATAAAACTAAATATATTGCATTACAAAATAATGGAATTTTAACGATTCCCTGGTTTAAAACTACAACAAACACGATGGGCGCCCGTTTTCGCTGCTGCTGCCTGGTTAAGATAAGATATTCATTTATTAGTCCCACAGAGGGGAAATTTCAGGATCACAGCAGTGGGTATATATTAGAGCATTAATAAAAATAAAAGATACAAATAAAAAACACAATACTAAAATATAAAATACTAATACTAAATTACCAATACTAAATACTAACTAGTTAGTCTCAGTGTTAACATAAAAATGCTACATAGACTATCACTTATACATCACTTTTCTAGTCTTCCGACCACTCGAAGCTCTTTAACCCAAGGTGTCGCATTCACCTGTTCACACACTAATGGGAGGAGCCAACATGCAAGGCCCCACCTGCCCATCAGGACTATAACGTTGCTCAAGGGCACATCGACATGGACGAGCAGAGCCGGGGATCGAAGCTCTGATCCTTTGAAAGGGTTCTTACACATTTTGACCAACGGATTTCCAGGACTTTTAACCAAATTTCCATGACCAAACTGAAAATCTCGGTATATACGAGAACATTTTAGAAAATGTTGCTTGTTGAGAGCGTACGCCGGCTTATATTTTGAGCATTTACTTTAAAAAAAAGCATATGAATTATTTCAAACTCGGTGTAAATGAACATGTGATTATAACAAATTTTCATGACTTTTCCCAAACTTTTATGATTTAAGTTTTTTCCATGACTTTTCCAGGATTTTTTTTTTGAAATTCCATGACTTTTCCAAGGTTTTCCATGACCGTACGACCCCTGCTTTGATTGAAGGACGACACTTCTGGAGAACTTACAGTCACCCCCATTCCCATAGAATAGGGGGCGACTGCGCCTCAAGTGCCGTTTTTGGGCACTTCCCTTTTCCCCCCTATGAATCTACTCACATTTCCATGCAACTCGAGGAACTCCATCACCCGCTGGAAGCTCGGACTGTGATGCAGTGCGCAGAGCGGGGAGATAAAATCAAAGCCCGATCTCCTCCGAGCCATAGGACGAGCAGCCGGAAGAGGCAGGACATCCATCAGCGCTGTGACCATCTCGGTAGTGCTGACCTGCAGTCATCACACAGCCACGAACAGCGAGCCTCCATCTTTGTGATTTAGGGCCTTCTGGGGGCCGTACGGACGGGTGCTGGAGCAGCCATGTTGGATGCCGAGGCTGATTCATAGTTAATGGGGGAGCACTCCCGCTCCGCAGTGAGTTAGCCCGGCATATGCAGGGGCTGCTTGAAATAAAGGCGCCACAGTTGGATTTCACCGTCTCCATGTCGGCCCCTGCAGCCTCACCTCGCGTCGAAGCAACTGCCTAACCGAAAGAGTGTCGGGAAGTCGTTTAAAAAAAAGTAGTAAAATCCACAAAAAAACTCGTATACACTACCGTTCAAAAGTTTGGGGTCACTTAGAAATACCGTTATTTTTCAAAGAAAAGCATGTTTTTTTAATGAAGATGACATTAAATTATTAAGAAATGCACTTTATACATTATTAACGTGGTAGATGACTATTCTAGGTTGAAAGACCTGTTTAAAAAAAATTAACCTATGGCTAGCGAGCCATATATAAGATAAGATAAGATATTCATTTATTAGTCCCACAGTGGGAACATTTCAGGATCACAGCAGTGGATGTACATTAGAGCATTAATACAAATAAAAGATACAAATAAAAAACACAATACTAAATTACTAAATACTAATACTAAAAAAATACTAAAATAAAAATAAAATGTCTCTTTTGGTGACGGCACATGGCGTTCAGACAATGAGTTGAAAACATTTTTCTTCTTCTCTATAGCGCCAGATTACAGTAGAAGTAATTTAAGGTTCTGGATGGTCGGGCGTGTGAACGCCACATGGTGGAATTACAAGGAGCATGGACAAGAGGGGCAAAATAAAAAAAGGGGAAATTTATATATTTCTCAAATCAAGGGATTCAGTAGTCATCAGACCACAAATAAATATATTTTTTTCGGCTATAGTCTCGCCGGCCACAGCTTCAGAAATGGTGTCGCAAGATTAAGACTAATTTAAAACAGTAATACGCCATTATAAACATTTCTTATCATGTGGAAAGAAATGTTAACATTAACATAAGGATGAGGTGTTACGTGTTTTGGTGAAACCCCAAACCAACACTTATATTTGACAAAAACAATGAATACATTGTAAAAAAAACTGCATATCTACTCATATTTGTTTTTAAAGAAGAGTTATATCAAAAATGCTACATTTGTTACTATTTAGCCAACATTTAAACCAATAGTAAAGTATATGTGATAAGTATAAAGTATATGCTCTGGTATAGAAATAGTAGCCTAGAAAGTAGCTTCTACCTTTGAGAAGTCATGCAGACCAATGGGAGCTCAATGAAAAGTCTTAGAGACCCTGATGAAGGCAGAAGAGCTACAAATGTTTGGTGAAAAGATTTGCTCCATACATTTACATTGTTAATAGCTCAGAGGATAACAGAAAAACATTCACTATTTTCATGTTTAACGTGTAATAAAACAACAATAACGTTGTTGGTAGACCAAAGAACCCATTAGTAACTTCTGCCGCCTGACAAGACGTGGTCATGGTTGTTCAGACCTGGAAACGGCCCCGATAATCAACCGGAACAACACCCCGCTGCCGTCATCAAACAAGACGTCCTAATTAACACCGAACACCCCGTCGTCTGCTGACGACTCCCGTCTCACTTCTCTTCCAATTTAATGCTCATTCTGCCTTGATTTCCCTTGTGAAGACGCAGAGTCCTCTAATTACAACAGAGGGACTGACGGTTGGTATTTTAGGGCGGGAGGCGCCTCGGTGCCGTTAATTACCGCGACGTGAAAACAAGCGTCCGTATCTGAGAAAACACCAGGGTTCGTACACATGTTGACCACGTTGGAATTCCAGGACTTTTCCAGGACTTTAAACCAAATTTCCATGACCAAACTGAAATCTCGGTGTGTAGATGAAAACTTTTTGAAAAAGTAGTATTCAAACAATGAGAATTACAAATAATACAATATACCTTAAATGAAACAAATGAACGAGAGAGAATAGTTTGATTAAAAGAATAAACATTACTATACATGTTTATGCCTAGAAACACTTATATAAATGTTTATGTTTATCTTTATGTGCAAATCTGTTTGGACTTGGCGTACGCCGGCTTGTATTTTGAGCGTCTTTCTTTAAAAAAATATATTAATTATTTCAAACTCGGCGTAAATGAAAATGTGATTTTAACAAATTTCCATGACTTTTCCAGAACTTTTATGATTTAAGTCTTTTCCATGACTTTTCCAGGCCTGGAAATAATAATATAATAATAATAATAACTTTATTTATATAGCACTTTTAGAAACAAGGTTTACAAAGTGCTCTACAGATAAACAAAGCATAAACACAGCTTAAATGGCAGCAAACAAAAAGACCATACCATAAAAGCATCGAATACAAGTAAAACCAAACAAATAGGCAATTAAAATAAAAACATAAAAGGACGACATCACTTAAAAGCAGTTCTATAAAAGTGGGTTTTAAGAAGTGATTTAAAAGAAGTTTTTGATTCTGCCAGCCTTATCTTACGACCATTTTAAAATTCCACGACTTTTCCAGGTTCCGGATTCCACGTGAAACACTTCCGCCCGGATACAGCTTTTCTTCCTCCGAGTGGAACAACACTAATCATTTCAGAGCGCCTCGCAACTCGGCTCCTGGGACCGCGGCCCGCTTCTAATGAGGCTCGCCGGCGTGGGATGAGCACACTCCATCATCTCCTTTAATTAGCCGCTGCTGCGATTGTGAAGCGAAAATAAATATGTGTTCATAAAGCGCGTCGACGCTTCCTCGCACACGCTGCAATCAGTCAGGTACAAACGGCGAAATATTACATAAGCTATTAGACGGCAAATGAAGCTTTAATCCCGTCGTCGTGGCGATACCACGACGCTCTGAAGTTATTTTACTTTCATCGCAATTCGTCACGCTAAAGAGGACGGCTCCTATAACCCTCCTGTTACCTTTGGGGTCAATTTGACCCCATTCAATGTTTAACGTCTCTAAAAAAAATATTGACATAGTCAGGGTTTCCTACACAATTTGATCAATGGATTTCCAGGACTTTTCCATGACTTTAAACCAAATTTCCATGACCAAACTGAAATCTTGGTTTATACATGAAAAAGTGGGAATATTTAGAATATTTAGCATATAATTCCAAAGCATACAGTATAAATTAAAAACAAATGAATAAGAGATAATATTTTGTAAAGGATTAAACACTTGCTTGGCCAACGAACTTTCCAGTTAAGGTGCGTTCACTTGCAACGTGAAAAAAAAGAAATTGCGCCGCCAGTATGCCGGCTTATATTTTGAGTCTCTTTCAAACACTTTAATTATTTCAAACTCGGCGTGAATGAACATGCGATTATAACAAATTTCCATGACTTTTCCAAAACTTTTGTGATTCAATTTTCCATGACTTTTCCAGGCCTGGAAACAAACATTTTAAAATTCCATGACTTATCCAGGTTTTCCATGACCGTACGAACCCTGATAATATTTTTTGATTAATATTTTATGATTTTTTATAATTTAGTGGGGACAACTAGGTAAACAAAAAATTCACATGATGATACGTTTTCAATGTCCTGAACACAACTTGTACGCATCGGTGTTCTTTCGGGTCAATTTGACCCCAGGCTGTTTTTCACTGTAAGAAGTTGCTGACGTGTGAAAAAAGTAGAACATGTTGCGTATTAAGAGCGTACGCCGGCTTACATTTTGAGCGTCTTTCTTTAAAAAATATATTAATTATTTCAAACTCGGCGTAAATGAACAAGAGATCACACATTTCCATGACTTTTCCAAAACTTTTATGATTTAAGTTTTTTCCATGAATAAGCCCCGCCCCCTCTAAGGCACGAATGAAGGGGAAAAGCCACAAATAGTCACGGGGGTGTCTGTGACTTCCCAACGGAGAGAGAGAGAGGCATCGAGCAGGCGGGTCACACCGAGTGGGCGGCTAACACTCCGACTCCGACTCAGACTCCGGTTCAGACTCGTGGCTCGACAGGGTCCGGTCCCTCTGACCCCTCCAGGGCAACGGGAAAGAGGAGAGGAGAAACAGTACGACTGCGACGCGTCTCGCCCAACGCTGCAGATAATGTGCATTAAAGCGAGACTATGTGGAGCAACCAGAACGAGAGAAGAAAAGGGAAAAAAATCGTCCTGAAGCTCCGTGTCGTTCCTGATTATTCTGGAGGCGGAGCTAAGCTTCGAGACTGGGCGCTAAAATGCCCGAGATCGGTTTGTTTCGGTGGGAATCTCGCTGTGAAAATAAAGATTCAGCTGGAATCTTTCCTCAGATACAAAAAAAAAAAAAAAAAAAAAAAAAAAAAAAAAAAAGGTACAAAGTTACACAACTTCCTGAATGGAAAGATTTGTCTCTGCAACATTGACATCTAAAGACTCCTAGAAGAGGCGAGGTGTAACAGCGTCTTCCTTCCCCCTGCACTCCTCCCTGGTCCTGAGAACGGGAGCGTGGGAGAAAGATGTTGTTGTTGTTTTTATTGACTCTCTACTACCCCTGAGGGCGAGAGAAAATGGCACCACCGAAACCGTAAACTATCGATCTGCCTGCTGATTGAAAGAGAGATGGAAACAGGATCGACGGTGCCGAACTGGACAATTCAGATCAACAGCCGACAGGGGATCTGATATCCAGTATTGAAACCAAAGATGATGCAAACACGTTCAACCTCTTCAGACACCCGACTTATGACCTATGCACCCAACTGAAAATAAAGCGCTGCCCATCATTTGTCAACAAGCGATGGATTTAAAAGCAGCTTTGTAGCCGTCACGTGTCGCTCTACTTCAGACCCAAGCCTCCAAATAGCTATTTATAAATGTGAGATGCAGCAGAGCTGAAATAAGACAACATGGCCACAATGAGAGGATTACTGCAGTGACAGAGCGGCTCCTTCTCTGGGGGAGCATCACAGTTCAACGCAGCATTCAACACACTAAACTCAGCCTGGGGCTTGATGGATTTTGATAACCCTCGTGTGTCTGGTGGGTCTCAACCAAAACAGCACATGTGTGTATGTATATATATATATAAATATATATAAATATATATATATATATAATTAATATATATATAAAAATATAATATATAAAAATATTATATATATAAATATAAAAATATAATTAATATATATATATATATATATATTTACATATAAAAATATAATATGTAAATATAAAAATATAATGTATATATAAATATAAAAATATTATATATATATATATATATATATATATATATATATATATATATATAGAGAGAGAGAGAGAGAGAGAGAGAGAGAGAGAGAGATATAAATAGAAAAATATTTGTTAATTAACCCTAAGACTGTTTAAGCCATTATGCATGTTGAGTTTCGTCTATTAAGTTTTTACAACATCACTTTTTTTGTGATAGCTAATGAAATCTATCCATGCAACGTCTCCGGCGCTTTAAGCTTTAGGAAAACCTCCACCTGACATCACACGGGATGATGCGAGAGAGGAACGAGCCGACGGGACCAGAAACCTGTTGGCAGCTGCTCTGACCGACGCTCCAGAACTTAAACTGGACGGGAACGCAGTTTTCCTCATTTTCTGAGCGCAACGCTTCAGCGTGGATCAGAAGTAACTACACTTTCTGCTCACCGAGATGTAAGATCGATGTTCACAAAGCAGAGAAGCAAAGGGGGGAGGGCTTTCATTGGGATATAAAAGGGGGGGGAACGTGAGCGGCGAGAGGAGGCGCAGTGACGGACGGCTCAGCGGGCTTTATGGCCTTTGTTTCAGAAAACAACAAACATCCGACTCAGACCCCCGCCCACCTCTCCCCACCGCCCGTCTTTGTCTCTCCACCAAACCTCCACCCCCCCTGCTCCTCCCCACAGGTCTAGTCCGATAACGGCAGCCGCTGACGGGCTCGACTGAACTCTGAGCCGAGCGCGGCGCCGCGGGGCTGAACGCACCTCCTTTCTGGCTTTGTCTGTGTTTTCATATTTGAGTGTGCGTGAGCATGTGTGTGTATGTGTGTGTGTGTGTGTGTGTGTGTGTGTGCTCAACCAGACTCCACAGCAGGGGGAGAGAAGAGAGGAGGAGGAGACAACCAAAAGCGTGAGCAATATCTCCCCTCTCTCCATCTCCCCCTCTCTCTCTCCATCTCCCCCCCCCCTCTCTCTATCTCCATCCATCCCTCTCTCCCTCCCTCCCACCTCCACCATCCTCCCTCCCTCTCCTGCCATCCTCCTGCTTGGTTATGCAATGCACATTCCTCCCACGGAGACGAACCGGTGCCGGAGACCCTCCGTAACACTCGCCGCCGCCGCCGCCGCCGTCGGCAGATGCAGAGCCATGTCGCCATAGCGACCGCCCGGCGCTCCGCCTGCCTCCGCCTGCCTAGTCCGCTCCGCGGGATTCTACAGCTTTCTCTCCTCTTCCGGGAATATCCGCCGCCAGACCAGACTCGTTGGGGGACGTGGAGGCTGGGCGTCAGCTGGACCCCGTCGGCCGAGTCCACGGACGCCGTCGCGCTCAGCGTTGCCATGGCGATGGGTAGAGACTCGTTTTTGAAAGGGCACTAATTGCACCGTTCTCCGGAGAAGTACGGAGCGAGCGGGAGAGACGCCACAGAACAAGGGTGTGTGTGGGTGTGTGTGTGTGTGTGTGTGTGTGTGTGTACTGATACACTGGGGAGGGACGTGGAGGAGTTTTGTGGAGGAGTTTCAGCGCAGCAGTGACGGGAGAGAGAGAGGGAGAGAGGGAGGAATGGAGGGGAGACGGGAGGGGGCAAACGGGGAGAGGGTATCTCCTGCTAGTGCTGTAGCAGCAGCGACGTGAACTTGATAATAAATAAACGGCAAAGAATTGCGAGGAGGAAGTTAATTCAAGAGGGAAGTTGTGGTGTGTGTGTGTGTGTGTGTGTGTGTGTGTGTGTGTGTTGTTGAACCTTACAGGTGGCGCTACAGTCTAGCGGAGAAGTGACACAAGAAGGTTTTCACTGGAAGCGCCGCTGAGCTCTGTGGCGCTGCTACCTTTGTCTGTCGCTCGCAGCCTCTGGGACTACATAGCCTCTCTCTCTCTCTCTCTCCCTCCCTCTCTCCCTCCCTCTCTCCCCCCCCCACTTTCTCCCCCAGGGGCTCCTCATGTCGCATGCCTCTCACGCCATGGTTTTCCAGTGAGGATCCAGTAAAGCATGCCGGATGATGTCGTCGTCCACCTCTAGGCGCCTCAGGGTAAGACACCGTCTCTTTATTCGTCTGTCGTCTTTTCATCTCGTGCACGTCGGTGATGAGAGTTACGTCTGTACAGCACGTTGACATGAGAGCTGAGGAGGAGGAGGATGAGGAGGAGGAGGATTGTAGTTTCATTCACAAAAAAAAGGAGTCCAAGCCAAGAACGGACCTTTTTGACACACACACACACACACATACACAGTAGAACAGGGCCACACACACACACACACACACAGTAGAACAGGGCCACACACACGCGCACACACACACACACACACACACACACACACACACACACACACACACACACACACACACACACACACACACACACACACACACACACACACACACACACACACACACACACACACACACACACACGGTGACATCATCTCCATCTCCTGGTCTTTACCTGCCAACTCTCCTCCATAGGACAGGAGGACATTATGCTTAGAATAACTCCTGAAGGACCTCAGGGTGGATAATTATTCGCACTATATGAAAAGAGGTGGGCGGGAGCGAGCAAAAAATTTAAACCGTGCTAATTTTGACACGCCGGGCGACGCCGTTGAGCTTTTACTGGCGGCAATTTAACAGTTTCATTCACAGATAATCCCGGGATGAGGCCCAAGCTGTGGCGGGTCATAAATACTGGCGTTCAGACTAATCTCCCCTCCGCCTGGATGGCCGTTGTTTTGCGCTCCTTTTTTTTTGTTGGGGTGTTGGACAAAAGCAGCAATGCTCAGCCTTGACAGCAGCATCCCAATTAGTTCCATTGTGTCTTTTCTAAGCGCGTGTGACAACTTGTGACACGGTCTCCTCGCTTTTCCTTTCATTCCAGATAAGCGTCCCCTCGCCAGGCTAGCCATGGGCACCACGGCCGTCACCATCGAGGACGTGCAGGCGCTGGAGGTCAAGGAGGAGCGGGAGGAGTCCGTCCTGGCCATGCTGGGCATCGTCGGCACCTTCCTCAACCTCTTCGTAATCGTCTTCGTTTACATCTACACCATTCTGTGAAGGGATTTCTATAAAAAAAAAACGACAATCTGCCGACAGAAGCTCCTCCCACGCCGGAGGGCGGGATGTGGAGCGGCGCTCCGCCGCGCACGCCGGTGGCCGTTCCACCTCTCCCGTCGGATGTCTTCCGCGCGTGCAAATCAAAATCCTTGAGTGGGCGCTGGGGGACGGAGAGGAGGAGGAGGAGGACAAAGTGACACGTGCTTGGAGGAAGACGTCGGACATGAGCGTCTGCCTGAGCCAGAGGAGGAGGAGGAGGAGGAGGAAGAAGAAGCTGGACCGACTGGACGAGGGCGAAGATGGAGACGCCGTACTGCCGAGATAACAAAGGGCTGGAAACGGGGCGAGCAGAGCCCCCCCCCCCCCCCTCTCTCTCTCTCTCTTTCCTGTGGCCTGATGGGAAATACAAACTTGACCTGATTTTTTTTTTTTTTTTTTTACTGCTGGACTCCCTGGAAAGACGAGCCAAACAAAACGGCGTTCTCGTGGGCGGGGCCGTGATTGGCTCATGCGCTGGAGGGCCTTAAAGAAACACGATTAAAAGCAGGGAGAGATCAAAGAACTCCGGCCCGAAGCTCCTCTGGGGGCCACGCCGGCCTTCGGGGGCCCCGGGTCCCTTCGAGGACCCCTCAGACCGAGCGCCTAAAATAGCTGCCGATTGAAAAATGCCTTTAATGCATTAATTATAACCATCAGCGATTAACCCTTTGGGGAAATAAGTGTGCAGCATCACGTGACCGGGTAGAACATTAAAAACGGACCGATTTCCATGAAGAATTCCCGGCTACATCAGCCAGAAGTGATTTAACCATGGCGCTTATTCAACATACAACATGGATCTGGGCCGACTCTCTTTCTTCTTCTGTTTCTCTGTCCACATTTTGAAGCTGGCGAGGTGGAGGGAAGCATCTTTGATTTATTTCTTCATGTTGATTTAAGGGTAGTGTCGGCCATCCTTTTATTCCTGTATCATAAAAAGTGTTTTTTATAACTATTTGAATAAAGTCTAGATGTATTGTGGATTAGCGAAAGTTTGACTAATAAAGAGCAAATTAATGAGGATCGCCTTGAGCCGTATGCGAGGAACCCTCAAGCAGTGTGTGTGTGTGTGTGTGTGTGTGTGTGTGTGTGTGTGTGTGTGTGTGTGAGGATCACAGCAGCAGTTGTTGAACGACAACTGCTGCTGTGATAATAATAATAACTTTATTTATTTATAGCACCTTTAAAAACAATGTTTACAAAGTATTCCACAGAGTCAAAGCAAAACAAGTGGAATAGTAAGAAACCAATATTACATTTAAAAGTATATATTAAAATAAAAAAATTAAAAACAAATAAATTTAAAAACAAATAAATTACAAATAAATTACAAATAAATTAAAAACAGACAAACTAAATTAGGGGAACCAAAGTCCTGCATAAAAAGACTAGATCGCTTAAAAGCTGGCCTATAAAAAAAGGGTTTTAAGAAGTGATTTAAAAGAAGTTACTGATTCTGCGAGCCTTATCCGGTAGTAAGACACATGTTCTCATGCCTGGGATGAAAATAGTGGCGCTACTCAAAACCCGATGAGGGAATCAAACGGCACCTTTAGGGTCGCACGCTCATAATCACATAGCAATGGATTCCCATTGGCTGATGCTTGAACCCAACAGAGCCACAGCAGTACTAAAACCAGTCTTTCTCAGGAAGCTCCAGCTCCGACTGGAACAGGAAGTACGCAACCAACGTGAGAGTCTTCAATACCAATTCTCATTGGTAGAGAAGCTGCGTTAACACACACAGCTGCCCAGCAAAGCAGAGATTGCTTTCTCTTCCACATGGTCCTGATTGCATTCGGAGTATTGAACCATTACCGACCACATACGGGCCAGCCGTGTTCAGATTACCCTCCGACATCCAGCGCACGCCCACTCGACATGAACGACGGACCGGAATAGTCATTTCCTGAGCGGCGTCGCCTACTGGAGGCTTAGATTAACTCTAAATGGAGCCCCTCTTGGATGAGTGTAAGAGGGGGTGGCGAGGTGGAGAACAGACAAGGAGGCAACGCTAAATATAACAAACATTAAAAGGACCCCCCCCCCCCCCCGCCCTGCCCCGCCCTACATCAGATCTTGAAACCAGTTGGCGTCAAACAAAACGGGCTCGAAATCCATTCTTCAATCAAGATGAATTAGTCTTGTGGTGACAGCTCAGAGAAATTAGTGGAATTTCTCCAGGCAGGTGGTGTGATTTGTATGTTTTTAGACAGTAATTAAGAGAGTCCTCCGACAACAACAACAAACAAACACTCTCTGCAAATCAGTCTAGCTTGGTAAGAAAAAATAAAACTGACGGACACGCCTCTCTTATACATTGAGACATCTTACCCAGAGCCGTTGAGTTTCACTGTTGCCTCAACCCGACCTGTATGGTGACATCGTTATGTTACGCCCCGTGTTGGTTGCCCTAACTCCTCCCCTCCTCTCCTGACCACTGAAACACGGCGCTAGCTGACGCTACCGTTAAGCTGCAACACGTCTCTCAAAGCCGAAGCGTCTAAAAGTTGTCTGCAGGGCTCTCAAGTGTCACGCATTGAGCGTGAGACTCACGCATTTCGGTCTTAACTCCCGCACTCCCGCCACACATCGTATTTCTCATGCTGAAAAACACTCGACTATTTTATGTTTTAATGTGCCGCAGCGCGCAAACATGAGGTGGAGAAAGCAAGCGCTCCTCTGGAGGTTAGCGGCGATGTGCCACTTATCAGCCCTCACACCCCCCGTGATTTTCTTATTCGGCCCATTTGCTGCTGAAGTTGAATAGCCCTGCTCTAGATGATGCTCATGGTTACATATATTAATAGAGCAGTTCCCTTTAAAAGAAAATCGATTTTATTCCATTTTGAATTATTTTATTTAAAAAAAAGGTGCAGACATATACTTGTTGTGTCCACCAGGGGGCAAGAGAACTCGGTAACAAGCCGATACAAACTTTGCACGGCAAACACGAGAGCATTGCTCCTCTTCTATCTCGTTAGATATTAAAATGCTCCTTTAGCCGACCGGCTCCTGAGCCAGCAGGCGGTCCGAGAGCCCCCAGCTTTCATTTGACTTCAATCACCCACATGCAATGGGCTCGTAAGAACAGGATTGCGTCATCTATTATTGAATTTAACGGTAAATGCATACATTTTTTAGAAAGGAAAAAGCAGCATGTGGAGAAACATAATCAAACAATGTGCTATGAACTTCACACACACACACACACAAATGTGTGCGTCAGGGGCATTTACCAGATAATGAGGCGCAATTACAACGCTCACAATGCTCTTTATCAGCTGTGTAGCAGGATCAGTGCCACCACCCGTGGGTTTCCCCCCCCCAGCACCAAGGACCAGCCATACACGAAGAGGTTTCTTCTGCGAACATGTTTATTATCTCGCACACCGAGCAGACCGCAGCACCATGCGTCTGCTCACTCCCGTTGTCCTGCAGCTCTGCCCCTTTTATACCTGCAGCATCGGCTGCTGACTGATTGTCAACCAGCCAGCAGCCGAGGCCAAACTGGGGAGAGCTGCCACAAGCTAAGTTATTTAATTAAACCTGTGAATAATTAAATTCACAAGTTATTTAATTATGAGAGCAGGGGCGCATTAGCAGGTGTACGGCGAGATGCTCCCGCCAACTGAAACTCACCGGCAGCACAAAGAGGGAACCGGCTCCGGGCTGATAAGACACAGCACACAACGGTGGAGGGAGGGGAGAAACTCCGAAGCTCTCTGACTGAAAGAAATCTGTTCCAACCAATCGAAAAACACCAAAAAGATCAAAGCCAACAGCTGGGAATAGACTGAAAGCTAAGTGGTCTGTACTTTTTCGAGTCCACTCAAAGTGCTTTCACACTTCCCCCCATTCACACTGATGGCAGGTGCTACCATGCAAGTCGACACCATGTCCATCGGGACTATCCAACATCGCCCGATGGCACGGACGACCGGAGCCAGAGATCCAACCACTGATCCTTTGATCGAAGGACGACCCTGCTCCAGAACTTGAGTCGCAGTCGCCGACAAACCACGATAACCAACATCCAGACTATGTATTTCTTGCAAATGGTAGATATCGTCTCGCTGGCCCACCTGGAGCATAACATGTCAATATCGCCTTGAACCCAGACAATATGATGCGATCCAATATCACAATACCGAAAACTGCAGTTTCAGTTTAAAACATTAAATTTAGTTTGAAAGGACTTCTCTAGAGATGATGATTTGGTCACAAGAGATCAGTTTTACATACTGAGATTTAAAAGGTACATTTTTGACTTTCTAAATAGTTTTTTCCACTTAGTAACTCGTTTAAAAAGCTTTCAACCCCCTCTCCCGGTCTATATTGGCGTATGGCGCCGATAACATAAGACAAGTTTGTTAGCAGAATGCTACGTTTCTTTTACATTAATGGGAGAAATCCTACTGGAAGTGTTACACGCCCAGAAGCGAGAACAATCAAACCAAACAAAAACAGATTTGATGGAGCAGGGTTCTTGCATATTTTGACCAATGGATTTCCAGGACTTTTCCATGACTTTAAACCAAATGTCCATGACCAAACTGAAATCTCGGTAAAAACATGAACAATTTAGAACATGTTGCGGGTTTTTTCCTTTACTCTTTGGCTCGGATGTGAAAGCCTTCATAAAGAGCAGCAAAAGAAAAGCGAGTAGAGCTTTCAGTGCCGCTGCAGCCCGGACGACAAAGGGTCAGCCGGCACTAATAACCTGCGAGTCCCTGAGGAACAGAGGCAGGAAATAAGCAACGGACTGAAGTCCAGTCCACCGAGAGCTTACCCGAGCAGAATAATAGCAGGTAACAGCGGCACCCCTCCTCCAACACCGACACGGCTTGTACGGTGACATCAGATTATGACACGCACAACAAGCTCTCCTCCGAGAGAAATTGCCATTCGCTTCCATCAATCTGCCGCATACTTACGACAACAAAGCGATGACGTGGGAGGAATTAATCAAAGCGGAAGGGCTAGTCTTTCGCATCCTCGAGTATGAAAACGACATTATGATGCGTGGCGTCTCAGACGAGCGTCAGCCTCCGCTTCAGCTCCAGACGCCGCAGCTCCATCCGCCATTTCATTGGGCCATAGCCAACATCTCCATCTCCATCGCACGATTAGAAAGAGACGGGAACGTACACCACACAGACGGCTTCCAGGTATCATTCAGAACTACGTGGGGGCGTCGTTGCGGCCCGCCCCTTCGCCTGCGAGTGTTTCACCGGTCGCTCGTTAGAAAGAGGGCGCCTACCTGAGTCGTTGCGTAGGTAGGAGGACATGGCGGGGATGAGGCAGGACTGGCTCAACAGCTCCTGCAGCACGGCCGGCAGAGCCGAGCTGTTGTGGGCTCGGCCGTCTGCCGACGAGCCGTCGGCGCCGTGGCAGCTGCTGGCGCTGGCGGGGTTGATGTAACTCGCCAAGACCTGGAGAACGAAACAATACGGACACATTGTGAGGCGAATGAGCAATAAAACCTGTCCACCTCGCTTAAACGGACACGTGTAGAAGTGTCGACACTTGAAATGATGAAGGCAAATAACGTTTCTCTTTACAATCAAACACTTGAAATGATGAAGGCGCTTGCAAATGAGACGGTAGGACAAAATGTGAACCATACTTTGGAGTTTAAATGTTACCTCTTTGCTTAAGATTTAATTAAACATATTTTTTTCCTTTACAAAATGTTCCAAAACACTGGAAGCTCATGGGTAGATAATGACAAGAATAAATAGGAAAGACATTTAATATCATACCCTCTTAAATATGGTTTGAATTCTCAAACACATACATATATATATATATATATATATATATATATATATATATATATATATATATATATATATATATATATATATATATATATATATACATACATATATATATATATATATATATACATACACACACACATATATATATGTATATATATATATATACACACACACACACATATATATATATATATACACACACACACATATATACATATAAAAATATATATATAAATGAATATATATTTATCTATATTTTTATATATATATATATATATATATATATATATATATAAATAATATATATAAATAAATATATATTTTTATATATATATAAATGACACAAGCGTGTTTATTAGATATTTAGCCACGGCTGACCAAACAGACCAATTTCCTCGTCGACCGTGCTATGACATCATGGTACCATCTCCCGTCCAAGAACAACTCACCTTTACCTTACGTAAAGCAACGTGTTGACATGTTAACTTTGACGGTCTTTGGTAAAAAAACAAACATATTTCTAAAAATGAAATCTGTGGGATTGATGGGTAGCCGTACCTGCAGTAGACAGGTGACGTGTTCCTCTTCCAGCCGTTGTTTGGTGAGGGCCTGCTCCACGTCCCAGCCCGAGGCTGTGGACCCAGTACCGAAACCAGTTCCCTTTGCCCAGTACAGCTGCTGCTCCTCACTGGTCCCCGCGCCGTGACAGCTGGATATCTGCGGCTGTCGACAGAGACACAGATGTAGGATGAAGTCGAGGGGTAGATGGACGGTTTGGGGACGTCTGACCTCCGTTTATAAGAACGCTGGTTGCCAATGTATAACAAAATCGGTGAAATTCAGCTCTGCCGACTGGAAACTATTTGAAAAGTGGTATTTTTCTTCTTGAATGACATTCATTAGCAAATGGAGCCTAAAAAAAAGAAAATCCACATTGTGCTCCAAAATTTTAAAAAAAGGTGAAAGCTGACCGTCCTTAAATACACTGAAAAGTATAAGCAAAGGACGCAGTCACGGCTTGTTTTTGATGGTCGTATGGGAGTAATCAATAAGAGCCAACATGGATCACAACCAGTAATGTGTTGTCGGTGAAGAGCTGATGTTTTATTTAAAAAACAGTGGGTGTCCATGTCATCTTCCTCCTCTGTCCTCCATCGCAGCACACGGCGTGGGGGGGGGGGGGCTCAAGGACAGCGTGCCACAGTGACAAGTCTCTGGCTCACAGTCAAGTCATTGGCCCCGTGGCCCGTCCTCTGCTTTGGCGACTCAATAAATCCACAGACGGGGGGGGGGGGGAGCGTCAGACCCGACCCCCAAAATACAACAACCGAGGTCTAGTGCGGTACCCAGACGCCCTGTTTTATGCAGGATCCAAGCAACCAAGCCAGAAAAGGGAGCGCTCGACTTTCTGCCACAGACGGATCTATCCTCTCTAACCAGATCACTTGTGATGTTGGATAAAGTTATCATCAGCCATCTCAAGCATCTTCCCCCCTACGGTCAGTCTCAAACCTCACACTCCTCTACCGGTCAGCTCTTAAAATGAAGCAGCGTCTGCTTGAGACTTCAAGTGTTCATACGACTCATCTACATCAGGCCCCGTGTCCTCTATGTTCAGCATAACCGTTTTACAAACAGTCATGTGCATTTAAGGGGTATTTATTGCTGTATGTATGTCATCCACGCTACTGCTGAACAGATTACATGCTTTTGAATATGCTCTGAATCTCACGCTGATGATATTCTGTCCAGTAAAACAAGAACTACGTCTGTCACTACGTCAGTTTAATAGCAGGTCATACTCTTAATGTTTAAGAGTAGACATAAGACTTGTGTGTGTGTGTGTATGTATATATATATATATATATATAAATTAAAACAAAAATATATAGATACATATATAAATAAATATATATTTATCTATATATATTTTGTATATATATATAAACATATATATATAAATACATTTATCTCTCTCTATATATATATATATATATATATATATATATATATATATATATATATATATATATATATATATATATTAATAAATATATATATATATATATAAAAATAAATATATATAAATGACACAAATGAATGAGGGACAATAGTTTGATTAAAAGAGTCCATATTTATATAAATTAATATTTTTTTTATCAAACTGTGTAAAATTAATTAATATATGAATATAACACATTTCCAAAACTTGGGATTGAAGGACTTTTCCAGGCCTGGAAACCCTGCGTGCCTGTGTGTGTGTGCGTGCCTGTGTGTGTGTGTGTGTGTGTGTGTGCCTGTGTGCGTACGTGTGTGTGTGTGCCTGTGTGCGTACGTGTGTGTGCGTGCCTGTGTGCGAGCCTGTGTGCGAGCCTGTGTGCGTGTGCCTGTGTGCGTACGTGTGTGTGTGCGTGCCTGTGTGCGTGCCATACCTCAGACACACTGGCGTTGCCGTTGGGGTTGCGGGGGGCGTGATGGCTGAGGGCCGACAGACAGGCCAGGATGAGGTGGATGGCGCCGATCTCCAGAGCCATGCGGCGCAGCAGCACGCCGTCGTCCGTGGTCAGCGGCGTGCTGCTGAACAGCGCTCGCAGCACGTGGAACGGCAGCGTGGGCAACACGTTGGCTGAGGGAGACTGCAGGATGTGACCTGAGAGGAAGAGGAGGAGGAGGAGGAGGAGGAGGAGGAGGAGGCAGACGGTCCAATCAGGAGAGCGTTTGGTTCTCACATATTTCTTTGAGGATTAAATGGACTTCCGACAACTCGACGCGCTTCAACATTCATCCAATTAGTTCAGACTAACAAGAGCAGCAACGATTACCAAGACATGACCAGTGAAGGAACTAGTCTGTGTTAACACGCACACACACACAAACCAGTATTCACACGCACACACACACAAACCAGTATTCACACGCACACACACACAAACCAGTATTCACACGCACACACACACAAACCAGTATTCACACGCACACACAAACCAGTATTCACACGCACACACACACAAACCAGTATTCACACGCACACACACAAACCAGTATTCACACGCACACACACAAACCAGTATTCACACGCACACACACAAACCAGTATTCACACACACACACAAACCAGTATTCACACACACACACACAAACCAGTATTCACACGCACACACACACAAACCAGTATTCACACGCACACACAAACCAGTATTCACACGCACACACACACAAACCAGTATTCACGCACACACACAAACCAGTATTCACACGCACACACACAAACCAGTATTCACACGCACACACAAACCAGTATTCACACGCACACACACAAACCAGTATTCACACGCACACACACAAACCAGTATTCACACGCACACACACAAACCAGTATTCACACGCACACACACAAACCAGTATTCACACGCACACACAAACCAGTATTCACACGCACACACACAAACCAGTATTCACACGCACACACACAAACCAGTATTCACACGCACACACACAAACCAGTATTCACACGCACACACACAAACCAGTATTCACGCACACACACAAACCAGTATTCACACGCACACACACAAACCAGTATTCACACGCACACACACAAACCAGTATTCACACGCACACACACACAAACCAGTATTCACACGCACACACAAACCAGTATTAACACGCACACACACACAAACCAGTATTCACACGCACACACACAAACCAGTATTCACACGCACACACACAAACCAGTATTCACACGCACACACAAACCAGTATTCACACGCACACACACAAACCAGTATTCACACACACACACAAACCAGTATTCACGCACACACACAAACCAGTATTCACGCACACACACAAACCAGTATTCACACGCACACACACAAACCAGTATTCACACGCACACACACAAACCAGTATTCACACGCACACACACACAAACCAGTATTCACACGCACACACACAAACCAGTATTCACACGCACACACACAAACCAGTATTCACGCACACACACAAACCAGTATTCACACGCACACACACACAAACCAGTATTCACGCACACACACAAACCAGTATTCACACGCACACACACAAACCAGTATTCACACGCACACACACACAAACCAGTATTCACAGACACACACACAAACCAGTATTCACACGCACACACACACAAACCAGTATTCACACGCACACACACAAACCAGTATTCACACGCACACACACAAACCAGTATTCACACACACACACAAACCAGTATTCACACGCACACACACACAAACCAGTATTCACACGCACACACAAACCAGTATTCACAGACACACACAAACCAGTATTCACACGCACACACACACAAACCAGTATTCACACGCACACACAAACCAGTATTCACACGCAAACCAGTTTCACACACACACACAAACCAGAATTCACACGCACACACAAACCAGTATTCACGCACACACAAACCACCAGTATTCACAGCACACACACAAACCAGTATTCACAGCACACACACAAACCAGTATTCACAGACACACACAAACCAGTATTCACACGCACACAAACCAGTATTCACACACACACAAACCAGTATTCACACGCACACACACACAAACCAGTATTCACACGCACACACAAACCAGTATTCACACGCACACACAAACCAGTATTCACACACACACACAAACCAGTATTCACACGCACACACACACAAACCAGTATTCACACGCACACACACACAAACCAGTATTCACAGACACACACACAAACCAGTATTCACACGCACACACACAAACCAGTATTCACACGCACACACACACAAACCAGTATTCACACGCACACACAAACCAGTATTCACACGCACACACACACAAACCAGTATTCACACGCACACACACAAACCAGTATTCACACGCACACACACACAAACCAGTATTCACAGACACACACAAACCAGTATTCACACGCACACACAAACCAGTATTCACACGCACACACACAAACCAGTATTCACAAACACACACACAAACCAGTATTCACACGCACACACACAAACCAGTATTCACAGACACACACACAAACCAGTATTCACAAACACACACACAAACCAGTATTCACAGACACACACACAAACCAGTATTCACAAACACACACACAAACCAGTATTCACACGCACACACACAAACCAGTATTCACACGCACACACACAAACCAGTATTCACAGACACACACAAACCAGTATTCACACGCACACACACAAACCAGTATTCACACGCACACACACAAACCAGTATTCACACGCACACACACAAACCAGTATTCACGCACACACACAAACCAGTATTCACAGACACACACAAACCAGTATTCACACACACACCAGTGTTCACAACCACACCAGTGTTAACACGCACACACAAACCAGTATTCACACGTATTCACACACACCAGTATTCACACACACCAGTATTCACACACACACAAACCAGTATTCACACGCACACACACAAACCAGTATTCACACACACACACACACACACACACACACACACACACACACACACACACACACACACCCGTATTCACACACACACACACACACTTACTGCCCTCCCCGTCGTCGGTGACGCCCAGCACCAGGCGCAGCAGGCACTGCGCGTGCTTCCTCTCCTTCAGCAGCACCTCCGCGTAGCCCGGCAGGCGCAGGAACAGGCCGAAGGCGGCCAGCGAGTGGGCCGGGATGGGGGACATGGTCTGCACCGAGGACGCCGCCGCCGAGGACGACTGGGACGGCTGCTTGTTGACGGGCGGCGGCTCGGCGGCGATGGACTCGGGCGCCTCGTACACCAGCTCGCCCGACTGCTCGATGGTCACCCACTCGAACTGGTCGCTGTCCTTGGGCTTCTCCTGCGTGGCGGAGGGCACCACCGGGGCGCTGACCTGAGGGACGAGCAGAGGGAGAGCAGAGGGGACGGGGATACATAGTTAATGTGGTAAATGACTATTCTGTTTTTTAATGGAGTCTCTACAGAGGTGTGTAGAGGCCCGTCTCCATGTTCTAGTGGTACATTGGGTTATTGCCTTAGAAGACGAGCAGAGGGGTAGAAAACCCATGAAACCCTTTTTTTATTTTTATAACTTTTTATTTTGCATTTTCCACAAACAGATTATTCCTTGACATTGAAACCCTTTTTATGTGAGCGCAGCTGAAAACAGTTATGCTGGTGAGAGAAGCTCTAAAACTGGCCTTCCTTTGAGCCACAAGTTTGGAGAACAACATTAATATTTACAATGAAAATCATTATTTGAACTTTTGAACGGTAGTGTAGTTTCACGGTTACTCGTTTGGTCGCAAAATGTCAGAAAATAGAAAAAAGAAGAAAAAATGTCCCAATTTTTGTGGAGCCCAAAAATAATCTCTTATCCAAAGTGACTAACAATCCTGTTACATTCACACACCGTAGACACGGAGCAACTCAGGGTTAAGCGTCTTGCTCAAGGACACATCGACTAGGGCGGGGATTGAACCTCCAACCCCCTGACTGAAAGACGGACCTGCTACCCATTGACCCACAGTCAACATGAACCAATCCCCCCCAACAAAGGTGGGAAATGGACTTCGACATAAGGATTGTTTTGTCAAATTGTGTGCGTCTTGATTAATCCTAAAAACAATCACAACAAATGTGCCGTACATGTGAAGAGCTGAACTGTAAACATTGTGTCACTACTTGCACTCATATTTCATTACACTGTGATTTCATGAATACAAGTAGGTCCATACAGATTAATGCAGCTTCGGGTCCTTTATTTAAGCTGTACTGTAGAGGGTATCTACATCATCCATGCATACGTGTGTGTGTGTGTGTGTGTGTGTGTGTGTGTGTGTGTGTATAGGGGTTTGGGTCTCACCTGCTGGATGACGTCAGGGTAGAGCATGGGCAGCCGCTCTGCGATCAGGGCCAGGCCGCCCATGCCTGCAAAGACCTGCAGCGGCGACTGGATGGGGCTGGTCTCCAGCAGGGCCTCGTCGGTGGCGGCGTCCAGACATTCTTCGCTGGCGGCCATGGGCTCGTCCTCGGGACAGCTGTTCAGGATGTCACAGTGGTCCACTGCGAGGAGAGCAAAGGGAGGGCCTGTTGTACGGTCACACTCGGCCTGGTAGGTCGGACACTCGGGTTTTATTAACCGCACGTCCACCGTGAGAAGATTCCCATCATCAACGGGACGAGTCAATGTTTGCGTTACTGCAGAACTGTTGCAGAAAGAGTAAAGAGTGAGTTGAGGCTCTAACAAGATCACGGGATCAGGAGATACATATGCAAAAAGTATATTTGGATGTATTAGACGGCCGCCAGCGCCTTTCATAAAAGCACCGAGCACTGGTTCCCTCTTTTTCTCGTCTTCAGGGTGGCAGCGCGTGCATCATAAAACAGGGTTCTTACACATGTTGACAAGTGGATTTCCAGGACTTTTCCATGACTTTTCCCCAAATTTCCACGACCAAACTGAAATCTCGGTATATACTAGAACATTTCAGAAAATGTTGCGTATTGAGAGCGTATGCCGGCTTATATTTTGAGTGTCTTTCTTTAAAAAACATTAATTATTTCAAACAAATTTCCATGACTTTTCCAAAACTTTTATGATTCAAGTTTTTTTCCAGGACTTTAAACCAAATTTCCATGACCAAACTGAAAATCTCGGTACAAACATGAACATTTTAGGAAATGTTGCGTATTGAGAGCGTACGCCGGCTTATATTTCAAGCGTCCTTCTTTAAAAAACATATTAATTATTTAAAACTCGGCGTAAATAACAAATTTCCATGACTTTTCCAAAACTTTTATGATTCAAGTTTTTTTCCAGGACTTTTCCAGGCCTGGAAATTACCATTTTAAAATTCCATGACTTTTCCAGGTTTTCCATGACCGTACGAACCCTGATAAAACAACGTTTCTCCACAATATGCGAGCTATACGTTTCATTTTCTTCGAATAAATTATTGTGACACTGTTTACCCACCAAGTGAACACAGTTAATTTATGTATTCAAGTTGTGGTGAACTTGGCCAGCATTACGATGAGCACTAACAACGAGGCTACGGAGTGAATGCTGATTCCCACAATCCCTATGGGCAGGTGATGAAGATGTGCTGGGTGAGGAGGAGAAGACGAAGAAAACTCGCATTGGAGAGCTTTTTTAGTTCACCCTGGGATGCTTCACAGTAAACCATATCTATCTAATACATCGCTAGATAAACTGGTGTTCATGAAGACATTCTACTAACTAGTTGTACTTGGTGATAATTGCACAGCAGCCTATTTGTCAGAAGATTAAAGGAACTACTGACGCTGTTCTGCAATGATTTAATACGAAACCATCTTGGATTTCTCGAACAAATGATGAGGATCCTTTCGTCAGCTGCCGGTACCCCGGCCCTCTCCTCTGCTGCAGGGCGCAGACGGCGCTGATGAAATATTCAGCAGAATATCATTTGAGCTCGCGTACATGTTTTATAACCGAGAGGTGTTATATGAAATAGTTATGACCCGCGCACAGATAACACTGCTGCTTTTATTTGTTGTCGTCGTGTCGGCAAATAACGTGCGATATGAAGTCAGATTAAGTGTCTGAGACGCATCACGGTAGTCTAGTCCTCATTATTCAGTCGCAAAATTCCTTTTTTATTTCATCATGAGATACTCCTGACGAGTTTGTATGGACCAAAACTTTAGCCTGAGAAGTCGACGATTTGACAAAAAGTATTAAACCGAATCGCATGACATTTGGTGGGATGATTGGTTATTATCCGGGGACCATTTGATTAGATTTTGGGATCGATCGGGTCAAAGGTCAAGGTCATGAAAAGGTCAAAATCTTCTTTTTACCATAGCGCAGTACATTTTTTTGTGTTTTTAGGATTATTGAAAGCTGTGATCTACATCTATGCAGAGGATCGGATCTTTAAAGGCCCGCTGAAGATGACATGTCAAAATCAGCTGCCTTGGGTATAAGAGCATGGAGGACTTAAAATGACTTAAGTATAAATAAACAAATGTATGAATAAATAAATGCTTAAATAAATGTATAAATAAATAAATAAATACAGAAATGTAGAAATATATTTATTTAATGATGTCCTGTTGATTTATAACTTTTAGTCATTCCTGTATATATTTATTTATTTATGTATACATTAATTTAAGCATTTATTTATACATTTATTTAAGCATTTATACATTTATTTCCGCATTTATTTATACATTTATTTATTTATTCCTATATTTATTCATGCATTTTTTTCATTTAAAAAAAAAAATACTCAAGTCATTTTGAGTCCTCCATACAAGAGATGATCCATTCTGGAGGTATGGTAAGGACACACCCACATAGGTACCGACAGACAGACATCCCAGGCTTCATGATTACTTGTCTCAGCGTCTTTATCGGGGGTCACCATCATTTCCCCTTTTTTATCTTCTGTAAAAATGTTTTGAGGGAAGGAGAGATGAATCTCAAGGTTATTGGGACCATTTCTGGGCGGATTGGTAGCGTCATTAAATAAAGCATGCGCCGGACATGATGCGAGTACATGATCGGGGTGCCTCGAGGCTGACCGTAGTCGGGAAAAATGCTTTCAGAGGCAAAACATCTGACAGACGGTCAATTGAGTTGAAAATGAATCCTTTGATGCAGTGTGTGGATCAGGGAGACTCCACCGGGCCACTAATTTGTGTTATTTGTTGTCTGATCTCCACAGCTCCTTTAATAAGGCCATCTGAATGCAGCAGCCTCAGAGAGGAAGGATACAGATATCAATAAAGATAACTTTTAATAATGCGGTAGTTTATTCAATTGGGAGGGAAGCAGTCAATCCGTACCCGCTCCTTTTGGGAATATCAAGGTTGAAAAACAAGGTGGGGTTGCCAGGCTGCCTCCAAGACAACTATGTGAGCTGCTTCACTTGGTAGGTGTTCACTCCTATTGCGAAAGTAATAGAGCGATCAGCATCCTGCGAGGAGCTGCAGGGGTGGTGGAGGTGGCACTTCAGAATTGGAAAGAAGCGCAAAGATCGGCTACGAAGTTCTCACGACGGAAAAGATGATTTCCCTCTTCTGTCCGCCTCGTTGTTAGACGGTTCATTTATTTACCCGTCAGGTAGTTTTAGAAAGCGCCCGCCCTTTCGACTGCTGCTCAGATGGCTGTGTGTGACAAACCGTAAACAAACCATCTGGCGTTGTCAGGTTAGAAGTACTCCACCGCAGCTGGACGCATTGTTGGAGTTCCCCTTTAAACCGTCTTAGCAACAGTAGAGGTTTTTATCTCGTCTGCCAAATAAATGGTTGAATCCAGACGGTACACGTGTGCAATGCTCGCCGTTATGACTTATGGAAAACTAATATATGAAGCCACCATTATTGTCACTTCTTACACCTAGAGGTAAAAAAAGAAGAAGCCGATGATACATTCAGTTGTGCCCTTCAAAATCTGACTTGCCAACCATCAATCGCACAACTCACACAAATGAGGCTCTAGTTTTGAAATGGAAGCTTTGGATGGAGGGCGGGTCACGGCTAATCACAAAAGGTACCCGAGCAGTTCTGCACATTCATCATTGCTGAGATCATCAAAACAAGACCGTGATGCTGAAATGAATTTGGCCGAGTGCAGACCGTCGAGTCTGCAGAATCAAACGGATAAATGTAAACAGTCCTGCAGTCAACACATCGATGGACTGGCAGTGTCGTCTTCTGGCTAATAACTTTAGATGACTTGAGGGCATCCATCAACGGAGCAGGAGACGGTTGTAGGACGATGTCAAATATCTGAATCGTGAATCTTAGTATCAAGTAGGAATCATTGAAATCTTATTGTTGGTACCTTTCTCAGTGCGCAGCCTCTTGAAGGAGTCGGTTTTGGAAAGACCGGGGTCAGAGATGACCTTGGAGCCCAGTTTGACCGTCAGGTTGATGGACTGGTAGCCCTGGGGCAGCTTGCGGTCGTACAGGAGGGTGAGCAGCTGAGCCAGGGTCATCTCGGAGGGTAGGGGCTGACCTGGAGCAGAGGATGGGGGAAAATGCACAAAACAATCACCTCTGTGCATACATGACATCCGAGTATGAGGCTCAAATCACATCGATGTCCAACCGCCAGGCGTGCACTGCAGTGGGTCGTACCTGGAAGCAGCTTGTGGTACAGGTGGAAGACGGGCACACTGATGGTTTTGGCGGAAGGATCCACACCGGACGACGCCGTCAACTTGTCACTCATCACGCGACCCCTCCGTGACGGAGGTCTGGGGGGGGTCGAGAGAGCTCGCTTGGACTGGGACTTCAAACCTGAATATGGAAACACACACACACACACACAATGGAAACATCAAGGGGCTGGTCGGGTTCTCATCCATAGAAAAATGTGCATATGTGTCGGCTTTATTGCACCAGTATTACACACACACAATAATGTATGCACAGCTTAACAGACTTTATGCTGAGGAAAAGTAAAGTGCATATCACTGAGGGGGAGTCGTGGTGCATGTGAACACTTTTTATTTATAGGTACTATATCAAATCAAGTTATTATTACTCTTATTATTTTCAATAGACCGCATGTCCTGGTTTCCAGCCGCCTGTCAGCAGCTCTTGGGGAGCCGAGCTAACAGGCTGGCTCTGCTGCCAGCAGACATTTACAGAAACCAAAATAGTTTGAGTGAGCGCCATGGGAAGAAGTCAACAGCGCTTGTACGTCTTGATCTTATTGAGGGAAGCTGCCTGTAAATAGACGAGTTCACAGACAGGCTGGGAGCCTTGATCAATCAATGCAAGTGCAGTAGATAAATCATAAAAACACATATAGAGATACATCTGTGGGAATAGACTCAAAGCGTAAAATGACAGACACCAGGGAGCTGCGAGCTTTTTCGTGATCACACCGCGGTGACAGAGGCGGTGGAGAATCTGCAGAGGATCCTTTTCATGTCTCGCTCGTCCTTAATGACAGACGGAAGTTACAGCGATCAAGTAGAGCGTTGAACTTGAATCCATAGCGGAGGTACCAACAGGACATTCTGGGGAATTGAGGTTTCCTCACGTCCGCCGTTAGTCGTATTCGGCTGACGTTCATAAATTAGTATTTAGTATCTAGTATTTTAGTATTAGTATTTCTTAAAAAAAATTCTTTTTGTATTTTAGTATTTTTTTGTATTTTAGTATTAGTATTTAGTAATTTAGTATTAGTATTTTAGTAGTAGTATTAGTATTTAGTATTGTGTTTTTTATTTGTATCTTTTATTTTTATTAATGCTCTATGTACATCCACTGCTGTGATGCTGAAATGTCCCCACTGTGGGACTAATAAATAAATATCTTATCTTATTATCTTAAAACTCAACCGTTAACTTTGTGTTTGAGATTTCAGACTTTTCCATGACTTTAAACCAAATTTCCATGACTAGACATTTTGTGAAATCTCAGTGTATATACAGGATGGTGGATTATCGCTGAGCTACTGTTGCCATGGCCACCGAACCTTTCAGTTAAGGTTCAGAAAATAAAATATTCATTATTTGCAACTCAGCGAAAATGAACATGTAAAAATAACATCTGTGGCTTTTCCAAAACTTTTGTGATTTCTTTTTTTTCCAAGTACTTTTCAAGGCCTGGAAAAAACTCTTTTAAAAATTCCGTGATTTTTCCAGGTTTGTTTACATTACCGCACACACTCTGTTGTGCTTCGTATTTGTGGGTAAACTCGCTTTTTAATGGCATGAAATTGGAGAAATGAGATGCAGAGGTAGTCACAAGGTGATGTCTGGGCTGCTATTGGACAGGAAGTGACGCACCTGAGGCCACAACGACGCTGTAGTTGTCCTGGAAGCCGCTGTCCGCCTTCATCTTCTCCTTCTCCTCGTGATTCTTCTTCTCCTTGTCCTCCTTCTGCTCGTTGATCAGCTTGGCTGTGATGCTGGGCGTGTCTGTTCGGACGAAGACAAGATGGCATGAAATCAGACGAGTAATATAATATCGTCGGCCGGCTGAAAGCTAGCAGGCCATCCTGCAGCTCCAGGGTCCGGTGCTGCACCGATGCCCTTAATGGCCAGTTAACCAACTGGAGCACATGGATGAACTGGGATTCATTTTCTTCATAATTTCCGCAATTATCCCCAAAAAAAAAAATTGCAGCTATTTTTGGTCTGGAAGCCGGTTCCTGGTCATTTATCCTCCGATTACAATCTGGCCCCAATCACGTCCTTCACTTGGCTTGGAGCTCGTCATACACGTTGTCATAGTTACACCCAGATGTTAGAGGGACATATATTTCTAAAATGTTGTGTTTTAACATTAAAAAAACCTTTGTAGCTAATGTTAGCAGAGTTAGGCACAACAACATGTCTATACTCTGCTCTCAACTGAAGGTAGAACATGAGTAAAAAAGGTACCGACGCCTTCTACAGTTCAACACAGCTAATATAATAAAAGATCCGACAGATGGAGTGAAATCATTGTTGTCCAACAAGAAGCAGCAGCTATACCCATGTTCAGATTATTATCAATAACTGGAAATCATGAAGCGAAACTAATCGATCCCTCGTGTTCCAGGTGGCAAGTCTTTTGGCGAGTGGCGTATATGACCCGCGACTCCTCCCACAGCTGCAGGAGCAGCTGCCGACTTAAAAAGGGGCGGAGCTTAGGAACAAGCTAATTAATGTGCCTTCTTGTAGGTATTCGTGCACCGGCTGATTGTTTCTATTGGCTGCTCAGGGCACCGCTCCAAACGCTGTAAAGCGTTCCCGTGGGAACGTACCAGACACCCGGTCCAGGACTTCAGCCAGCGTGGTGGAGATGGGCAGGTGGAGGGTGCGGTATTTGTGGCCTGCTCCATACATGGGATGCTGGATCATGTGGCTGGTGGCATTGATGCGTCCTTTGTATAACTGAGAAAACACAGGGACACAAAGGTTTTGCGTTAGCATGTTATTGAAGCGTAAAGCTCGGCTTAGTAACGGGACATTTTACAATATATGGGAGTGATAAAAACCTCTTTGACATTATTTACAAGCAGATATGAAGCAGTTCATTTCTTTTTTTGTGTGTTTTCTTTTAAGTCTTCAAAGAGGTTGATGCTAGTGCAGATCTTGACTGACCTCTTTCCTTCATTAACTTATCTTACTGCCATTAACACATTGTTTGCACATCCAATGTTAGAGAAAGCAACACAAATACAGAAATATTAAAATAAACAAACGTTGAAAATGACGTCTGACACATTACCAGATGGTGTAAACAGACAGCTCAGACCCATGGAATTAAAGAAAGACGTTAAATCAAAGACCACTGTTCAGTTCAGTCGGCTGGGATAAAATCAGGAATCAAACACCCTTTTTTATTTTTTAGTATTTAGAATTTTTTAGTATTTTAGTATTAGTATTTTTAGTATTAGTTTTTTTTGTATTTTAGTATTATTAGTATTTAGTATTTTTGTTGTATTTTAGTGTTAGTATTTTTTTGTATTTTAGTATTAGTATTTAGTTTTTTATTTGTCTCTTTTATTTTTATGAATGCTCTAATGTACATCCACTGCTGTGATCCTGAAATGTCCCCACTGTGGGACTAATACATGAATATCTCATCTTAAGTGGGGGTCACCAAATGCAAAAATAAGTCATAATAAATACCTCTTAAAAACACAACAGTATTCAGCTGTTGCTAAAGAAAAAAAGAAGCTAGAAAGAAAGTATGTGTCTGGATCAAGCAACCTTGCCTAGTACACTAGGAACACCTCATAACACTGAGAACAATGAGACGGCCAGGATGTAAAAATGTCTGCTTCGGGGAATTAAAACTCCCCCCACCGTCCCGCTCCAGGACAAACCGGCTAACGCACACAGACAGAGGCCTAAAGAGCTTTTCTGACAACCCATCATTGAGTCGTGTAAAAGATGGAGCAGCACGGTGTCATTGAGGAGACCGTAACACGCTTCAGTCTGAGGGGACGGCCCTGATGAGGAGGGAGGCCTCGTGTCGTTCTGCTGTCCCCTTGTGGTCACAGACGATTACTACATCGATCACGTTCGCTTGGTGTCAGTTTGAGTCGTTTTTTTAACCACAAATATCATGACTTCATCTGAAGTGGGGGGGGGGGGCGTCACTTTAATTCCATTCCCAACCAACCGAGGGCTTCATCCAGCGCGTGAGTGTGATCCCAGTTCACAGAGCTGGAGGATGTAGGATAGAATCGGGCCTTAAAGGGCCAGTACCGAGTAAACAGACATGTTTCTGAGCTGACATTACAACGACAGGGAAAGTGACCCACCGGACAGGGCGACTGCAGGAAGACCGTGACCTTCTCGTCCTCCAGCATGAGCTGCAGGAAAAGCCTTCGGATGAAGCCGGAGATGTTTCCAGAAATGGGCACGTTGCCTCTCTGGGGTGCGGACTGGAAGAGCTCGCAGAGAACCTGCAGACGGAGGAAAGAAAATCCACACAGACACCAATGAATACATCCAAAAGATACCGACATCTTTAAAAAAGTTGCGTTGACAATTTTAAAACGTGACGAGTAGCATCAGTCAAAGAGAGTCTCTATGGCAGGGGTCGCGACCCTCTGGCTCTGAGCCATATAGGGCTCTTTCGGTGACGCATATGGCTCTTTTGAGTTTGAGTAAAAAATAATAATAATCTCCTTCGCCCCCTGTAACTTTCTCTCTCCTCCAGATGACAGCAGCAGTAATGTCAGGTCCCTTTCTTAAAGACATCTTTGTTCTTTTATTAAACTAAACGTCTGTTATTGATCGTCTCCACAGCAGCATGTCTCTCTGCCCCCCCCCCCCCCCCCCAGCATCACGCAGCACCAGAAGTCGCATTCAAATTATACGTTAAAAATAACATATGGCTCTCAATGAAAAATATTTAGAAATATTTGGCTTTCATGGCTCTCCCAGTCAAAAAGGGTCCCGACCCCTGCTCTATGGCTGTCAAGGGTTTAGAAACACGTCTCTAAACTAAAGAAAGGTGAAGAAAGAGTGGAACATGAGCGCAGACCTTGGCCATGAGCCGCTGGTTGTTCGGGTGGCAGGAGATGCACTGCAGGAAGAAGGCCACGGTGGCGTTCTCCAGGGCGGTCCTCTGCTGCGTGGTGAGCCCCCCCTGCCCAGAGGACGCGAGGGAGTAGCGGGACCCCGACGCCTGAGGAGGCCCGGCCGCGGACCCGGCGCCCAGAGGCTGACCGCCGAGGCCGGCGCCGGCGCTGGCGCTGGAGTGGCACAGCAGGAAGAGCAGCGCCGTCCACAGCGGGTTCACCTCCGGCCCGCCCAGCCAGTCCTTCATGGCGTGACTGTTGCCCACTTCGGTGAGGAAACGCAGCACCGGAGCGGCGAGCTCCGCGGCCAGCGGCGGTCTAATGTGTGCGGATGATGATGATGATGATGATGATGAGGAGGAGGAGGATGAAGACGACGAGTGGAAGTGGTGATGGTGATGCCGTCTCTCGGCCTGAGCGGCGGGCAGAGGCAGGTCGGCGCTGGCCAGCAGGCCGACGCAGAACTGGGCCAGGCTGCGGACCAGCAGCGACGGCAGGCCCGAGGCCAGCAGCTGCTCGATGGCGCCCGGCGACTGGGAGGCGGCCGCCAGCGTGGCGAGCTGCGACTCGGAGAGGTCGACGGGGGGGCGGGCGCGCTTGGAGTCGTCCGTGAGGCCCGCGGCGCTGGTGTCGGCGTCGTGCTGCTTCTTGCCGTCGTCCGTCATGGAGAGGCGGTGCTGCTGCGCCTGAGAGTGGCTGGCGCTCGGCGCCGAGACGACGCCCATCCAGGACATGAGGAGGGAGAAGTAGCTGGGGTGGATGTGGCACATGGAGCACAGCAGGCTGTCCACCGCCTTCTTCAGCACGATGTTGCACGGCAACGACATGGACCAGTTGAACAGCAGCCTGGAGGAGAGTCAGACCCCGTTTACATCACTTCTTAAAACCCACTTTCATAGAACTGCCTTTAAGTGATGTCGTCCTTTTATGTTTTTATTTTAATTGCCTATTTGTTTGGTTTTAGTTGTATTCAATGCTTTTACGGTATGGTCTTTTTTTTTGTTGCCGCCATTTAAGCTGTGTTTATGCTTTGTTTATCTGTTTGTAAACCTTGTTTCTAAAAGTGCTATATAAATAAAGTTATTATTATTATTATTATAATATACTTTCATGCGTTTTGGCCTTTCATTTACACAAAAACTGAGGTTTTATCACGGAAAATGATCATTTCTAAAAACTCCGGCCAAAGTGGAGATTTCTGAAAACTCAGTTTTTGTGTTTGCGTGTGAACGAGGTCAAACAGAGTTTTAGGATGTCAAACGTCACAGTGTGCGACTAAAGATGCTTCACGTCATGTGAGCGTCCTATGGGACGTATGCGGACGGCGTATTTATGCGGGTTCATATAAACAGAAACTTCTTTGTGTGTACGTTAGTTTTGAAAACGGAGGGGCAGAAATATGTGTTTCTGTAAATACCGGCTATGTGTAAATGTGGCCTCAGTCTCAGTCAGGAATAAACGCTGTTTAGTCCTCAAAAGGCTAAAAAAAAAAAATCAAATGTTAAAGCCGTGCATGAACATCTATAACCAGTAACGTATTGGACCGCATTTAGGAAGCTTCCACACAGACCAACATTAATTGAATTGAAGGTGCTCAATACGATATTCACAGCATTTAACCCTCCTGTTACCTTTGGGGTCAATTTGACCCCATTCAATGTTTAACGTCTTTAAAAAAATTATTGACATCATTTTTTTATTTGCTTCATATTTCATGACTTTTCCTAATCTATTGGGGACAACTGGGAAAACATCAAATTCACATGTTTTCAATGTCCTGTACACAACTTATACATTTGTAAATTTGACCCCAGGCTGTTTCTCACTGTGTAAAACATATAAGAAATATAAACTTTTTTATTTATTTAAAGGGCTATTTAGGTAGTCAACTAACAAACATAAAGTGACACTTAAACTTGGGAAACCATATTAATTCTAATAGGTTTTAATTGCTGTGGTAAAATTGACCCCAAGGGTAAACTATGTTAGTAAATTTGAAGGTAACAGGAGGGTTAAACTGCCTCCATGTGGCTGTCACCACGGCAACAGCTGAGGTAGCGGCTTGTAGCTAATGATGCTAAAGAGTGCCCCTAATTTCATTTTAAATGCCCCTAGATTTCAGTCAGTGGGGGACAAAATTGCCCCGCCCACAAATATGTAAACGTCCTACCCTGCATGCATGTGTGTATGTATTTATGGTGTTATAAATAAGGAAAGGGGTTATGACTGACTCGAAGAGCTCTCTGTTGAGCAGGGCAGGCAGGTCGTAGTCAACAGGCAACTCGTAGCTGTGCCACAGGATGGCCGCCACGCAGTGGAGGTGGGAGGGCGACGGCATGAGGAGGCCGTACTCCCTCGACGACGAAGAGGAAGAAGAAGAAGAGGAGGAGCCGGCTCCGGCGCTGGTGTATCCCATGTGGCCAGTCATCTTGTGGGCCGCCACCCGCGATGAGTCATGGACCCACTGCAGAAGAGCCTGGATCCTGTGAAGATTCAGGGTGAGATCTGAGAAATAAGTCACGGCGCTTTGGAAAACACGACCTCATGTGCTTAGTCACCGGGGGATTCATATGCAACAAACACAACCGTATGAAAAGGTGTCCTTCCGCTCTCCTTGTTATCTGACGAGTGTCTAGATTATCACCTTGACGGAGAACAGATTCTCATTGGTGGACGTGATAAAAGGAGGAGCCTAGGTACCGTTTGAGTCCACACACACACACACACACACACACACGGAAGGTGAGCACGTACCTGTCTTTGGTGCCAGGGTCCTGCGTGGTGCCCAGCTGGTACAGGATGTCGATGGTGGAGTCGGAGGAGAGGCCGTTGAGCCGGCCGAACAGCAGCGGGCTGTTCAGGTCTGCAGGGACGGAAGAAAGACGACGATCGGCGTCGCAGTCGAGCTCAACAGTCAACACGTTGGTTTGGCCTTCATCACATATGGAATATATTTATTTGTTGGACACGTGTGCAGATGTGCAGCGTTCTGCTACCAGACTCATGAGATGACATTCATACAGAACTAGTGCTTTGAGGGGTGGGTGTGTGTGTGTGTCACGTTGTGCTTGGATCCAAATCTGGCATGTAATATATACATATACAAACATATCCATCCATCTACACACACACACACACACACACACACACACACACACACACACACACACACACACACACACACACACACACACACACACACACACACACACACACACACACACACACACACACACACACACACACACACACACACACACACACAGCTCTGCCGCCTCTGCTCAACCCTCCCGCCGTGGCGCCGTGTGACTCACTGGTCGGGTCGGTTCCGGAGGCGGCGCAGTTCCTCAGCAGAATGTCGATGAGCTTGAGTCCGATGCGAGTCGACTGCAGGCCGATCTTCACCAGCACGGCCTCGATGTTGGGCGAGTGCATGCCGCAGTACGGCGACATGAGCAACGCGGCGCAGGTCTGCAGCAGGTTGGCGGTGGGCGCGGCGGCGCTGGCCATCATGCCCTCCAGGTCGCTGACGTGGGTCAGGCAGTGGTGGAGCAGACGTAGCCACCCGATGCTGGACGGGGGGGGGGGGGTAAAGAAAAAGGTTTTAAAAACAACTGACATAGGACAGGGTTCTTACACATTTTGACCGATGGATTTCCAGGAATTTTCCATGACTTTAAACCAAATGTCCATGAACAAACTTAAATCTCAGCATAAACATGAACAATTTAGAACATTTTGCGTATTGAGAGCGTACGCCGGCTTATATTTTGAGCGTCTTTCTTTAAAAAACATATTAATTATTTCAAACTCGGTGTAAATGAACACGTGATCATAACACCAGGGTTCTTACACATTTTGACCGATGGATTTCCAGGACTTTTCCACGACTTTTAACCAAATTTCCATGACCAAACTGAAATCTCGGTTTATACGTGAAAAAGTGAGAACATTTGGTATTTAACCAATGTGAATTCCAAAGCATACATTAAATGAAACAAATGAATAAGAGACAATATTTTGATTAAAAGAATAAACATTTGCTTCCCGAGCTATGGCCATCGAACCTACCATTTATGGTGCGTTCACTTGCAACCCATATTAAATTTTGAGCGTCTTTCTTTCTAAAACAGATTCATTATTTCAAACTCGGCGTAAATGAACATGTGAATATAACTAATTTACATGACTTTTCCCAAACTTTTATGATTTACATTTTTTCCATGACTTTTCCAGGCCTGGAAATGACCATTTTAAAATGCCATTACTTTTCCAGGTTTTCCATGACCGTTCGAACCCTGGGATAGAGTTACCATGTGTGGTTCCCCAGTGGAAGAAGGCACATTAAGTGCCATTATTCATCATCCCACTAAACCACGCGACACTACGATGTTCACCAGCTGCTCTCAAACTAAAACCAGGGTTCTTACACATTTTGACCGATGATTTCCAAGACTTTTCCAAGACTTTTCCATGACTTTAAACCAAATTTCCATGACCAAATTTGAAATCTTAGTCGAAAAATGAAACATTTAGAACATTTTACATATTAAGAGCGTACGCCGGCTTATATTTTGAGCGTTTTTTCTTTAAAAAACACATTAATTATTTCAAACTCGCCGTAAATGAACACGTGATTACAATAAATTTCCATGACTTTTCCCAAACTTTTATGATTTAAGTTTTTTCCATGACTTTTCCAGGTTTTCCATGACCGTACGAACCCCGATAGGGATACAAATGGCGAAACTCATTTCATAATAACGTCTTTGCACCTGGTTTTAGAGACCTGGTCCTCGGAGGGCAGGAAGGGGTTGTTGACGGTGGCGGAGGACGTGTTGCCGAACGCCGTCAGGCCCAGCAGTTTGATCTGGGACAGGCCCAGGGTGCTGGCGTCGCGGGGCCGGTGCAGCCTCAGGCAGACGGCCGACGCCACCTCCGCCTTCACCAGCTGGATCTTGATGTACGTCAGGCCGCTGGTGATGACCGGCGTGGAGAGCGGCAGCATGTTGACCCCGTCGGCGCTGATCTCCACGGAGACCGAGGACGGGCAGGCTGGTGGGCGAGAGGAACGGGGAGGAACGACGTTAGTTTCCATCCAAGTGAGAAGGAACCGCTTCATGGTTGCAAAACTAGTGGCGCGGATACACTTTCTAAAAATACTCCAATGTGCTTCAGTTTTCAAATTAACTTTCATTATTACAGGGTTCTTACACATGTTGACCCATGGATTTCCATGACCTTTCCATGACTTTAAACCAAATTTCCATGACCAAACAAAAATCTCGGTAAAACATGAACAATTTAGAACATTTGGCGTATTGAGAGCGTACGCCGGCTTATATTTTGAGCGTCTTTCTTTAAAAAAACATCTTAATTATTTTAAACTCGGTGTAAATGAACATGTGATCATAACAGATTACCATGACTTTTCCCAAACTTTTATGATTTAAGTTTTTTTCCATGACTTTTCCAGGCCTGGAAATGAACATTTTAAAATTCCATGACTTTTCCAGGTTTTCCATGACCGTACGAACCCCGCTATTAAAAAGTGGCTGCTACTCACTGGCTAGAGAGGCGAGGTGAGGCTGGATGTGGAGCTCCTTCAGCAGCACGGCAGCAGGAAGGTGGATGGTGAGGTCGCACCACGCCTCCTCCGGCAGGAAGATGTAGGACCAGGCTGCAGAGCGCGCCCGGCGGTGGGGGGGCGTGGCTTGGAGCAGCACCTCTGCTGGCTGCGCCGTGGGGCTGCTGGACGTTATGGTGCCTGCGGAGGGACGAGTCGAGCATTTAGCATCAAAAAGACAGTCGATGGAATATTTTAATGTTGAAATTGTTGATGCATCAGATTGGAGGAGAAAGAAAGTGAAGAGACCTAAGGGAGCAAAGTTGTGGAGTCCCTCGGCGTTGTCGGGCTCCGAGGTCATCACCCTGGCTTTCAAGTTGCCGTCCGCCGACTTTCCGGGACCCGAGTCCAAGAACTTCATGATGGTGGACACCATGCTGCGCGCCGTGTTCACAATGGCCCGGGTGCTGGTCACCATGTTGTTACAGATCAACTGCACTCCACCTGGTCAAAGAGAAAGAAAATGAGTTAGCCAAAAAGCTGCAGGTGTACGTCGCTGTGCGTCATTTCAAGAATGAACAAAAGCTCTGGAGAATTTAACGTGCTTAGTTTCAGACAAAAAAGGTAAAGTGGGATAGGACTAGTCCAAGAAAGAGAAACACTGGCAGCTACCAACCCATGTCATGGAAGGCCTTGAGCGCCTCGCTGGTATCCAACACGCGGAGGATGAACCACAAGAGAGGCTCGGACAGCTGACACGTGGAAAGAGACCCCTACAGAATGAAAAAAACAACAACACATATCACATTTTTTGTCATTTTTGTTCAAGATGTACTTCATGCCAGATCCTTCCAGCCCGTTTACCTGTCTGCCCATGTAGCCACAGGCCATGTACGTGAGGATGGGCTGCAGCATGACCTGCACCGAGGTGGCCCTCTTGCTGAGGGTGGTGAGGATGGTGAAGAGGCCGTCGCCCACAGAGATGGCGTCCAGGCCGCCGTGAAAGTTCTCGTGTTTGGTGAGGTGGAGGCCGCTGGCTCCTGGGGAACGACAACATTACGCAACATTAGAACATGTTGCGTATCGAGAGCGTACGCCGGCTTATATTTTGAGCGTCTTTCTTTAAAAAAAACACATTAATTATTTCAAACTCGGCTTAAATGAACACGTGATTATAATAAATGTCCATGACTTTTCCCAAACTTTTAGGATTTAAGTTTTTTCCATGACTTTTCCAGGCCTGGAAATGACCATTTTAAAACTCCATGACTTTTCCAGGTTTTCCATGACCGTTCGAACCCTGGGATAGAGTTACCATGTGTGGTTCCCCAGTGGAAGAAGGCACATTAAGTGCCATTATTTATCATCCCACTAAACCACGCGACACTACGATGTTCACCAGCTGCTCTCAAACTAAAACCAGGGTTCTTACACATTTTGACCGATGGATTTCCAAGACTTTTCCAAGACTTTTCCAGGACTTTAAACCAAATTTCCAATAACCAAATTTGAAATCTTGGTAAAAACATGAAACATTGAGAACATTTTACGTATTGTGAGCGTACGCCGGCTTATATTTTGAGCGTTTTTCTTAAAAAAAAACCCATTAATTATTTCAAACTCGGCGTAAATGAACACGTGATTACAATAAATTTCCATGACTTTTCCCAAACTTTTATGATTTAAGTTTTTTCCCTGACTTCTCCAGGCCTGGAAATGACCATTTTAAAAAACTCCATGACTCTTCCAGGTTTTCCCTAAAAAACCCATCGATGTGTGGACATGAAAACCCAAAAAAGGGATCCGGCGAGTGGCCCTACCGATGATCATCGCCATGGCGCTGCTGTTGCACTGGCCCAGCGCCGACAAGATCTGGCTCATGATCTGCTGATTGGCCAGCACCAGGTCCGCCACGCCTGCAGGCGGCCCCTGGCTGAAGGCCGAGCCCCCGGCGACGCTCTCCTTGCTGCCGCAGACCTTCTCCTCGTCCGACACGCTGCTGTCGGCCGCCCCGCTGCCGGCCGGCGGCAGCCGCCCGCTGAACTCGCGGTCCCCGGACAGAGGCAGCTGCACCAGCAGGTTGACCAGCTTGAGGAGGTCGAACATCAGCTGGTCGCGCGTCGTCTCCCCGCAGACGGCCTTGGCGTCGCCGGGCCGGATGATGTTGGCGAATAAACCGCCGAAACAAGCGCGGGCGCCCACCGAGCTGTCCGAGCCGCTGCGGGACACCACTTTGTCGGAGCAGGTGATGTAGTGGTGCACCAAGAAGGTGATGGACTCGATGACGGAGGAGATGGTGGCCACCGACACCACCTCAAAGTTCTGCTCCAGAGTGAACTCCAGCAGCTTCACCTGGGCGTCCAGCGGACCCTGGCCCGACTGGAACGGACCCCTGAAAAAAAAGTCGGGATCAACCGTTAGTTTGGAATTCTTCTCTGCTCGTTACGAGACTGACAACTGTGCTTCGACGTGCAAACGTTATCGATTCAAAATACCTTTCTCGAGAGGCGATTGCATACCTCTCAGTCGACAAGATGTGCATGAGTTTGAGGAGGAACTCGCTGAACATCTGCGGGCAGCTGGAGGACAGGTGCACCTGCAGGCGGCTCAGGAACTCGTGCATGGCCTGGGTGGCGGTGGGGCCGACCTGAGAGCTGTGCTGGCTCGTCCCGTTGGTGCTGCAGCCGGACAGGAAGCGCACCAGGACGTGGACCAGGGTGGGGTCGGACACCATCTGCTGCGCCGTGCTCTCCGGAGAGCTCATCCCGTTGTTGTGGTTGGAGGCTAGAAATTCAAAAAACAAGTTTTTAGATGCGTCAATGAAAAATGATGACGGCACGCAATGAAAATCACCATGCTGAGGCTTTAAAGCCCCACTATGTAGTGTTTCCCTTGTAGCGCCCCCTTCAGGTATTTAACGTTTACTTCAGTGTCGTAAATACCCAGTTACGATAGATCAGGTGAACCTCTGGCTCTGAGCCATATATGGCTCTTCTGGTGACGCATATGGCTCTTTTGAGTTAGAGTTAAAAAAATAATAATCTCCTTCGCCCCCTGTAACTTTCTCTCTCCTCCAGATGACAGCAGCAGTAATGTCAGGTCCCTTTCTTAAAGACGTTTTGTTCTATGTTACATAGTGTCGCTTTAAGTTGTACATTTTCTTGGTCTGATTTTCGAGCAGGGGGCATTCTGCTCACGCATTCACCGTCATGGTCCATTCAACGACGTGCCGACGTCCAAATCGTAAGAGGCGAATGCCGTGAAACATTTTAACGCGGCGCTACAGGACGTGTCACAGCGTTGCTTGAGAGACCGGCGAGAGCGACTCACCGCAGGCCGGCATGTTGGTCATCAGGGTGAGGGAGTGCAGCACCAGGCACCACGTCCTCAGGGAGGTGTTGGGATACCACGCCAGCACCGTCAGGAAACTGCTGATGGACGCTGGACACAAAGAACAGAACATGAATACAATAAAACGGCACGTCTGACTCGAGCAGAGGGGAGGCGGCCTCCGAGGAGTCGAGGCGCAGAGCGGCGGCCTCCTGACCTTGGTTCAGCGGGATGGTGGGCACTCGGCTGGCGTTGAACAGGAAGATGTCCGAGCCGCTCTCCTCGCTGCCGGCGGAACACGTGTTGAGGCTGAGCGTCAGCCACAGCTGCAGCAGCGACTCCAGCTGAGAGAGGAGAAAAAGAAGAAGGTTTTTTTAAATAAAAAGTCATTCAATCGCAAAAGTATTTTTAGATCAAATAAATAAATTAAAATTTAAAAATTCTAAACAAAATAAATAAATAAAATGTATTATTTAAATTTGCTGCAAAAGTTTTAACGTGGGATCAAATAACATTAATGCACCGCTTATAGAGACGTTTGTTTTGCATGGTAAAATACATAATGTAATACAAATCTGAAAAACATGTAGAGTAAAGCTACGCCAGAAAACATTTTTTTTCCCCTTATAGTATTTAGTAGTTTAGTATTAGTATTTAGTATTGTTTAGGTTTAGTATTAGTATTTAGTAATTTAGTATAAGTATTTAGTATTGTATTAGTATTTTGTATTAGTATTTTAGTAGTAGTATTAGTATTTTGTATTTTAGTAGTAGTATTAGTATTTTGTATTTTAGTATTTAGTTTTTGTGTTTTAATTTTAATTTTATTAAGGCTCTAATGTACAGCCACTGCTGTGATCCTGGAATTTCCCCACTGTGGGACTAATAACTGAATATCTTATCTTATACAATGACTCTTGTTCCAGACGGACTGAGGGGGTTTGATTCAAATCCAATGAAGTGGAATTGATTTCTAAATCGAGGATGCTCAAATCGCTTCTGACTCGTCTCCTGGAGTAAAGGCGAGTCTCATTTACATGAAGAGCAGTGTCATTCACAGCACAGGGTTAGGTGTGTTCTTGCGTGTGCCGACCTGAACGTGATGGACCTGCAGCATGGAGAAGAGTTTGTTGAAGCAGGAGCTCAACATGGGGATGGAGGAGGGCTGGATCGTCAGGCTGCTGGCTGGAGGAGAGCCTCCCCCGTGGAGAGCCCTCAGCAGGGAGTCGTCGGTCCCGTTGGAGGCCTGGCTCACTGAGACAGAAAACAAGCAACTCTTACAGACATGTATACACATTTCTTTTATTCCAACAAACACACATACAACAGCTATGTATAAAATACAATAGAATACGAGGACACAGGTACAACACTTGTTCCAATGTTTTCAGAAACAAGAAAAATACCTCATATCACCGTGTTGGCTCAGTTAAGTCTTTTATAAATTACATTTAGATAGATGGATACTTTATTAATCCCGAGAGAAATTTAGTTCAACCAGTAGCTTATACACTTAACTTAACTCACAAACATACATACACAACTTACAGTAGAATCACAGTATATATATTTAAGTAATGTAATCAAAATGTATATATATAACATTATAAGTCACAAACATTTGACTTGCACTCCATCTGGGAAAGCTTGAGCCAGATTGTGAAAGCATCATTAAATGCCACAATATAATAACATAAATACAGGAACTGAACAAAGAGGGCGTCCAGGCCGGCCGTCCTCGCTGCTGCGTACCTGTGGACGAGCTGGACGTGAGCGCCTGGAGAATGGAGTCGGCCTGAAGCGTGGCCATCATCTTGAGCATCAGCTCCGCCTGCTGCTCCAGGCCCACTTCCAGCCGGGCATCCAGAGCTGTGAACAGAATCAAAACGGGGTCAGAGACATCACGACGGTTCTTGAGAACGACCAGGACCAGACCGGAACTGCTCCGTCTGTCGTTGACCGTCTGTCGTCAGGTCTGGTCGACCATCATCTACCTGCATGCATGTCTTTTGTTGTCGTTTGGCTGTCTGCTGCTGTACATTTCATTCACTCTGCATGCTTTCATGTTCCGTGTCTGACATGATGTATTTTCTGTTCATTTTAACATATTTATCCCTTATTTTATTTGCTTTAAGTCTCCTTGTTGCAGGTCTTGTTAGTACTTGACAACATCTAAGAGTATAATCACTATTCTCACTATTTATTGCTTGTGCACCCATTGAAAAGGTTAAATATTGTACGATCTTATGTTTTTAGGTTTGTTTTATGACTTCTGCCACTCGGGACCACAAATGAAAAATAATAATAAAAATTTACAAAAATGTTTTTTTATTAAGTTGCAATGCAAATTTGTGATTTGAAAATGACAAACTCAACACTTTACTCACTTTACTTTGTTTTCCCCTTTTAGTATCCTTTTTTTTGTATTAGTATTTAGTATTTTTTTGTATTTTAGTATTAGTATTTAGTAATTTAGTATTAGTATTTTGTATTTTAGTAGTAGTATTGTGTTTTGTGTTTTTATTTGTATGTTTAATTTGTATTAATGCTCTAATGTAGATCCACTGCTGTGATCCTGAAATGTCCCGACTGTGGGACTAAAAACTGAATATCTAATCTCATCTTAAAATAGCCTCGCCCTGAAATGGAGCCTCCACTCACCTTGCGACACAGACACCGACAGACTCTGAGAGCCGGGCTTTTCAACGGCAACCGGCGGCTTGGACACCGGGATGCCAACCCCCCCGATGTACGGGTTGTACCCGTACGTGCCGTAGTCAGCGCCCCAGTAGTCATACCAGGTGCTGCTTATTGGCTGTGGACGGACACGAGACGGAGGGGACGGGGTTACCGATCAACGTCTGCACTTCATTACAAACCGTTTATTTACAGTTAAAGGGAGTGAGTTTAAAGAAACTGAAGCTGTGCTTAGTGATGAATTACCTATTCTATAACAAGGTTAATATCTGCAGTTGTATAAAAGTTGTAAGCTCGAATTTTGGACTGATTAATACATTTTCCTACAGTTATATCAAACGTATACATTGAGTTGATTGTAGAATTCCGAAAGTCGCTATTTGTTATAATCTTTTAGTGAACAAAATAACACAAATCAGGACATTACAATGGGGAAAAAAAAACAGTTAATTAAAAATAAAGTAGGACTACTTTAAGAAAAGAAAATGTAATAAGGTAAAGTGTAATTATGCAAGAAAAAGTCATAAAAAATACATGTAAAATAAACAAATTAAATTGTAAGGTTACATCAATACACAAGCCACAGCAAAGTAATGTCTGAGTAAATGGAGAGAATAAAGAAGAAGAATAGAAAAATCCTCATACCTTGAACACTTTGGCAGCGAGTGGATCTTTTTCCAAATCAATATCTAAAGGATCAATATCAACATCCATCAGGTCTTGTAGCAAGTCAAAGTCTATGTCTTTATCTTTTTCCAAAGATGACAGAGGTGGAGCACCTTTGGATAATGAAAACAGCCTTAATATTGCCAAGCAAACACTCGGGGAAACACACAAGCAAGAAAAGCCCGTTCTGCAGCAGGTCAGAGGGCAAAGGTCACGCCCATCAGGCCGCTGGCTCCTCTACTGGAGGCCAGACACAAGGCCCGAAGTAACAACAACCCTCCCTCCAACGTTCAGGGTTCTTACACATGTTGACCAGTGGATTTCCAGGACTTTAAACCAAATGTCCATGCCCAAACTCGATTTATACATGTAAAAGTGAGAACATTTAGTATTTAAACAATGTGAATTCCAAAGCATGCAGTATACAGTTAATGAAACAAATGAATAAGAGACAATATTTGATTTAAAGAATAAACATTTGCTTCCCTATGGCCATCGAATCTTCCAGTTACGGTGCGTTCACTTGCAACGCGGAAAAAAAAGAAAATTGCGCCGCCGGTATGAGAGCGTACGCCGGCTTATATTTTGAGTCTTTCTTTCTAAAACGTGTGAATTATGTCAGACTCGGTGTAAATGAACACATGATTATAACAATTTTCCAAAGCTTTTATGATTTAATTTTTTCCCATGACTTTTCCAGGCCTGGAAACGACCATTTTAAAATTCCATGACTTTTCCAGGTTTTCCATGACCGTGCGGACCCTGAATGTTGACCAGACTGGCTCAGAATCTACATGTTTGGACAATACAATAATAATAATAATGCATATGAAATCATAACGGAGAAAAAACAACAGTAAAGATGCATCTATGTAATAAATAAGACTGTACCAGACGTAATACTTTACACTGTGACGATAGAAGTTTGTGTTTGATGGACGGGGCTACCCACGCACTTTGGAATAGCGAGGAGACCCCCGTGGTATCTGCGATGATGTCGGGCACCAGCGCCTCGTCGATGCTCTCCACCAGGGGGACGGGAGCCGGCTGGGGGAGGGAGTCGTCCGAATCGAGGCCCGCGGAGGAGGAGGACGCCCCGGCCTCCTCGCCCACCGCCACGTCGTCCATGGCGTCCAGAGAGCCGGCGGAAAGCAATTCGCCTGGAAGCACAAGGACACGCTTCAATACACAATAGTCCGTATTCAACCTTCATTTGGCTCGGATAATCCCATTAGGAGATTGAATCCTGGTAATAGTTTCACCGTATAAAAACGCAGATAACCGAATATATTCAGTGATTAAATGATCCTTAAAAATATAGAGATAAAATAAAATAACCTTGTTTAAAATGTCTCTGACGTTACACTTTAAAAACACTTTTACCAAAAGTCATTGAGAAGCCAGTATTCTTAGTAGTAAACTGTAAAAAATACACCTCTAATCCATCAGTTTATCTTTTTTTAAACATCCTGTTTTGGTGTAAAATAGAATAGAATAGAAATATACTTTATTAATCCCCAAGGGGAAATTAGTTGACAACAGAAGCAGCACCGATAAAACTAAACACAATAAAATATAAGTATAAGAAAGAAAGAGACTGTGCATAAAGTAAAGTGTGCAAAGTGAAATATAAAATACAAAATACAAAATAACATAAAATAAAATATATATGTATATATACACAGCATATACACAACATATATGTAAATGTAAATAAAGCACTGTAAAATGTAATAAAATATATATATCTAGATAAAATAAAATAAAATATATATATCTAGATAAATGAAAAATCCACATAAAGACCTCTGATTATAACAAACAGGTGACACGGAGCACACTCAACACACCTGCTAGGATGTCCTGTAGCATACAGGTGAGGGAATACTGAGCCCAGGCGCCCCCCCAGGAGATGTCTCCCCGGTTGAAGTCGGTCCCCACGAGCAGCAGCAGCAGGCGCTCCAGCTGCTGCTCCGACACCACCTCACACAGGTGGATTGTGGGTCGCGTGGCGTTGGCTATCCTGGCGAGGACCTGAGTGGGGCAAAGCGAGTAGAGTCACGTACGTGCACAAACGCAACCAAGCCGAGCACGTCCACATCCCGGAGTGTGGCGGATACCTTGCAGACGAAGAGGAGCAGGTCAGCGTGGCAGGTGAAGTCCATGGAGAGGAGGAAGAGGGCCAGCTTCTGCACCACCGAGATGCAGCGCTCGTGGGAGAGCGTGAAGGGCAGCGGCTCGACTTCGGGGGCTTCTTTGGCCGCGGAGGCCTCGGTGTCCAGCGTGGAGCGCGGCCACTCGGCCGTCCGCCTCAGGCGGATCAGATCCTTGAAGTGCTGGAAGGGAAAATGTGAAATGAAATAATGAGACATTCATTAAGGGGATTAAAGGAGCAACACTGATTATTTCTCTCCAAAATCAAGTAGAAAATATCAGCTGTAAAAAATAATAATAATAAAGATATGTAAAAGCTTACGGAAGTCTATCCTGGTCAGCGTCAGAAATACACGAGAAATAAACTGCCCCTAAGAAATATAATGTTGCCCCTGATATCACGAGAGGCAGCAAATGCCCTCAGAATTTCCTCTAATAATTCTTTAATATACATCATATTTAATAGTTTTATTTTTTATCATGTGTTTTATCTGTATTGCCTGTAGTAGGTAGGTATACAATAAAAAAAATGATATATATAATTTTGAATTATAAAAAAACTAATATATAAGTTAGAATTGTTAAACAAATAATAATAATAATAAATAACCATGAAGAAATAAGAATAACATTGAATATGATTATATGATTTATGTTTAAAAAAATCTAAGAACACACTTTAAATGTGTAGATTACTTTCTAATATGCTTATTATTGCAATTTGTATGACAATTGCTAATATACTGTAATCCTAAATAAGTATATTTATTATTTTTGAACAAAGGTTAAATGTTATTTCACAAGTTTAGCCCCCAATTTCTTTTTAAATGCTCCTGGATTTCAGTCAGTGGGGGAAGAAATTGCCCCCTAAGCAATATGTAAATATCCTCCCTGATCCTGGTTAACACATTTCAGTGTATAGGGGTTTGTGTCCACCTGATAAAAGGAAGATCACAACATGGAGGCGCGTCATCCTGCATGGCGCTCACCTTGGACGTGGCTTGTTTGAGCTTGGCTTGCTCCACCAGCAGTTTGTAGGAGGAGCCTTTGTTGCTCTGGATCTTCTCCTTCTCGATTTGCTCCACCAAAGCTTTCTGTTTCGCTTTCAATAGATTTAACTGCTGCAATAAAAAGGGCTTGATCAATAAAAGCACTGCAAAGGCATTTGCTCGAGGCGACCCGTGTCGCGCCGCAGGTTCATCACAAGAGTCAAACGAGTCAAACCCAGAGGATGGCGCCTCGGACTTTGGCCAGACTCGTACGCACATTTTCATTTATCGCACTTGCGAGCGGTGGTTTAAAACGGGTGTGTTGAGGGTGGGATGGGACACATTTACCTGCTTGTGGTGGACGAGCTGCTTGCGGATCTTACGCGAGTAGAGCCGGTCCAGGCTGCTGCTGCCTTTGGCCGACCGGCTGGAGTTCTGAGAATGAAGGCTGTTGTTGATGAAGCTCCACTGGATGCCTGGAGGACACAATAACAACAGCATCACGTCAATGATTTAGGGGGGGGGGGGGGGGGGGGGAGAGAGAGAGAGAGAGAGAGAGAGCAAGAGAGAGAGAGAGAGAGAGAGAGAGAGAGAGAGAGAGAGCAAGAGAGAGAGAGAGAAGAGAGAGAGAGAAAGAGAGAGAGCAAGAGAGAGAGAGAGAGAGAGAGAGAGAGCAGAGAGAGAGCAAGAGAGAGAGAGCAAGAGAGAGAGAAAGAGAGAAAGAGTGAGAGCAAGAGAGAGAGAGAGAGAGCAAGAGAAGAGAGAGAGAGCGAGCACAAGAGAGAGAGCACAAGAGAGAGAGAAAGAGAGAGAGCAAGAGCAAGAGAGAGAGAGAGAGAGAGAGAGAGAGAGAGAGAGAGTCTCACAGTTGTTGAAGAAAATGGGGAAAAAAGAGAAACTGGCAGATGGATGAAAGACCTTTTAAAATCATTAGAGTGAGTTTAGGTGAAAGGTTTTTTTAAAAAAAAAGAAGAAGAATATTGAATGTCTTACAAAGTGTTCAACCAGCCTGCTGGCGTCTAAGAAGCACAATCAAGGACTCCTCCTGCTTTAAGCAGCTCATAATGTTTTACAAGTCGATTTGTAAATGAAATGCGATTGAGCTTCTCAAAAATATAAAAATGAGATTGATCATTTATAAATAACAATCCATCAAAGATTTAACGTTTCTTCTTAATTTATTTTAAAAAGTCCCAAACAAAAAAAAAAGGATGCATTCCTCCGACGTTAAATAAATGTGCCGTTCTTATACCTGTGAAACTTCTCTCTCGCTCTTTCCCTCCCAGGTGCTTCTTCCCACCTGCGGCCTCATCCTCGATATTGGCCACATAGTCCAACAGTCTGGACACCAGCATCACCACCCAGCTGATCATGGGGATATCCAACACACCTGGAACACACACACACACACACGCACACACACACACGCACGCACGACCGCTCCGCCGTGTCTCTCCCGTCGTTCACCCTCAGTGCGGCGCTGGGCGGCGGCGTGAGGCTGCTGCAGAGGACACAGCAGGTTGTCCAGCAGGTTGAGGAGGCCCTCCAACACGCCGCTGTTACTCAGGGACCGCTGGCCGATGCAGGACAGGAGCATGAACACCCTGGGAGGAAACGAGAGGAGGAGAATACGGCAGTTAGCGGACCAATCAGAACAGGTGCACCGGTTGACAAATGTGCGTTGATCTCACTACTAAATACACGACAGATTGAGGCTTCTCATTGAACCACGAAACTAAAGTCAGTGGACTTGACTGCAGTTTGGATTCTTGATTCTCAAGCAAACTATAATTCATCATTTTTTAAGCTTAATTCAATTCAGTTAAATTTGTATAGCCCAATATTAAAAATGTGCCTCAGAGGGCTTTACAATACGTTACATCACATGTCATTTAGCAGACGCTTTTATCCAAAGAGACTTACAATAAGTGCATTTCAACCTAGAGTACACACTAAGAACAACAAGAATACAGAGAGTAACATTTCCTCAACATAGTCAAAGTACAAAAGTACCATAATACGTGATATTTAAGAGCCACTGAAGTGCTAATCTGTGTTTTAATCCAGATGTAGTCGTAGCCAGCTTTACAATCTGCACACGTACGACATCCCTGACCTTTGACCTCACATCGGATCAGGAAAAACTCTTTCAAAGTGAAGAACCTCCAGGAGAGCAACAGAGGAGGACCCCTCTCCAGGATGGACGGAACAATAGATGTCATGTGTACATGCTTAAACCCAAACATCCACAAGAACAATAGGCGATCATAATGTCAATAGAGGGGAAATGAGTACTTTTAATGATGTACTTCATTGTTTGGTTTTCAATTTGTTCTCGAGATGAAACTCGAGCAGCAGAAACGAGCAGAGAGACGCCAGCTCATCATGTTGCATGTGCACACATCGTTTTCTGTTCAAACCTTTTTTAATTAAAGTCTTAGACATGGGAATGATAACGATGAAGAAAATCTATATTCATTGACAGCTGTTGAACAAATTCTAGATAATGAATAATATCAAAACTGGGGCTTGATGGGTCAAGATGAATTTCAACGCTCCAGGTTCCTCTCTTGCTTCCCGTCATCGCCGTACCATCTATTAGGTCTCGGCCACATGAAAAGAAACGTCTCCACGTTTTGCTCTTTTTGTAAGAATTTATAAATAAATATATATATTCTTAGAAATTCATGAACGAGACAGCCCTAATTAAGCTGATAAAAGGCATACAATGCCCCTCCCTCTGATATAAATGAGTGAACGGATTGAAAATCAGATGGATCTGATATCTTGAGACTCATCAATATATTATAAAGCAGTGGGAACAATTGGAATTAAAACTCGAAAGTGTTTGGAGACAGTTGTCCTACCGATCCTGGGGGAAGATGAGCAGCTGCTCAGAGTTGTAGAGCTCCTGCAGGACGTTGGAGAGGAACTGGCCCCACCAGCGCTCGCCGCCGCAGAGCTGCACCAGCAGCAGGCCGGCGTGGAGACGGATCTTCGGCGTCCCGCTGATGCAAAGGTGTTTGAAGAGCTCCTCGCAGGCCTGGGCATGGAAGGTACTCTGGAGCACCGCGGGCACCGCGTGGCCTGTAGATACAGGCATTAACCACGTTAGGCAGGATGCTGGGTGGGGGGGGGGGGCACACATCTGTAACACCGTCATCGTATTACACCACCGTTCAAAAGGGTTAGGGTCACTTAGAAATGTCTTTATTTTTCAAAGAAAAGCATGTTTTTTTTGAATGAAGATAACATTAAATTATTAAGAAATGCACTCTATACATTATTAACGCGGTAAACGACTATTCTAGGTTGAAACACCTAAAAAATGTAATATCTACACGGCTGTATAGAGGCCCATCTCCAGTGTTCTAATGGCACATTGTGTTATCGCCTTAGAAGACTAGCGGAGGGGTAGAATTGTAGAAAACCCTTTTGTTATGTTAGCACAGCTGAAAACAGTTATGCTGGTGAGAGAAGCTTTTCAACTGGCCTTCCTTTTGAGCTTGAAGTCTGAAGAACACAATTCATATTTAAAATAAAAATCATTCTTTCTAACCTTGTCAATGTATTTACTATTATTTTCTATTCATTTTGCAATTCATTGGATAAATAAAAGTGAGTTTTCATGGAAAACACGAAATTGTCTCGTTGAGTGACCCCAAACTTTTGAACGGTAGTGTACAACACTCGTGTCCAGTCGGGTACTCACCGTTGTTGGAGTGCAGCAGGCTGAGCAGCGTGTCCAGCAGGTAGCGGATGATGGTCCTCAGCTGCTCCGTGGACGAGTTGTGGACCAGCTCCTGGACCTCGGGCGCGGCGGCCGTGGGGAGGGACTTGCGGCTGGCGCCCAGCGACACGCGCAGCCGCTGGACGGCGTGGTGGGCGAGGTTGAGCTGCAGCTGCAGCTGGATGCAGTCCTGGTAGGCCGAGAAAACCCGCTGGTCCTCCTCCACCACCTTGTCGGGCTTTCGCAGGAAGTACTGGGCGTTGTTGGCGCTGTTGAGAGGCGGCAGGTCGATGTTCTGCAACAGGGTCTCCAGCCGATGGCACGCGAGGTTGTATCTGGTGATCAACGTGAAAGAGTAGAGTGGGAATCATTAGACGCATTTATTTATTTTGCACAATTCAAATACAAAAAAAAATAAAATAAAGGAACATCCCAGTGCAGGAAGAGACAACTAGCCAACTGGGCTTATTTTAAACCTCCGCCTACATAATATTTAAAATTTTACAGAATTACGAACATAAAATGAAAAATGCATGAGAAAAAGAAAGAAAAGAGAAAAATAATGTAAATATATGGAGTCTGTGTATGCATGTGTGAGCGTGTGTGTGCATGTGAAAGTAAGCATGCCTCGAGGGTAAAAGCAACAGACAGTAGAACCCATAAAGTAACGAGACGGATTTAGTCGATATAAAAAATGTAAAATAGTAGTCCTGTAGCGTGCAGCTTTTTAACTTTAAGACGATCCAAAACCAAAAGACACATTCAAATGTAGAAAATGGCAATTCTTAAGAGAAGGTGAGTCGCGAGTGAACCCATACTGTTGGAGTATTTCAGTGCCGCAGCTTACCGGCACTGGATGTCCTCCTGCAGCGCCACCATCATAGACAGGTGCTGATCCACGTCCGGCTGACTGGCCGCCTCGCTCTCTCCCCTCAGAGGGTCGTGCATCAACTTCAGCTCGCTCTCCCACGGCAGGATGTAGGTGTGGCCGTAGTAGAAGCCCAGTGGGATCTTCGCCCGGGCGTTGGTGCTGCCGTAGCGCCCGATCACAGTGATCTGAGAGCGGCGGGACGAAAAACAAGGAGGATGAGTCACCGCGGCGACCGACCGACGCGACTTCGGCTCCGTCGTCGGAGGAGAACCACCGACCTTCATGAACCGGCAGACGGGCGGCGGCAGCAGGTCGTGCAGGATGAGGGAGTGGGTGCTGATGTCGGTGGCCACCACCAGCCTGCGACCGTCCACCTCCTCGCCCAGCGTCCAGATGTCGATGGACAGGGAGGCCAGGTCGCCGCAGGTCGGGATCAGAGCGTCGGTCAGCAGGACGGGACGGCCGAAGTCGAGCGTGACGAAGCGACGAGCTCCTGGGAAGAAAGCCGAGGCGGGAACAGGAGTTCACTTCATAAACATCGCAGATTACCCTTTTTAAAGATTTTGAAGCGACGCTTTCATACTGTATATTTCCGTATTACTAGTGGATAACTTAACACATGCAGTAGATTAGATTCATCTTTATTGTCATTACACATGTACAAGTACAGAGCACCGAAATGCAGTTGGGCATCCAACCAGAAGTGCAACAGAAGTATCCTAATAAATACATGATATACAGGTTAAAAAAATGCGGATGTAAATATATTCTGCGGTTGCTAAACTAGTGCAAATATTCAGTGCATATCGACTCGATAGTGCAACAATGGCTTAAAGTGTCTAGAGTGCAGACAGAGTGGAGTATGATGATCAGAGGGGGTTAGAGTTTAAAAGAGTAACAGCTCTGTTCATGTTCTTTACTCTCTAATGTGTTTCAATCATACGTTATTAGTACATACTAATCTAAATCCGCACCAGTCAGGTGGTAAATAGGTCGAAATCATAAGAACATCACGTACCAGAGTGCATCCGCTCGATAATGATGGACTGGTGTGGAGGAGGCTGCAGGAAGTGAGACGCTTGGGAAATGGCCAGAGCCAGGCCGCTGCCCATGGGGCTCTGCAGCAAAGAGAATACGTTACGGCGCAATTAAAGAAGAAACTGGAAATATTTAAGACATTATACGAACTCTTATTCATTTAAAATGCATCTAGTAGACCTCTGCCCACAAAAAGACCCAACGGGGCTTTAAGGGCAACGTACTGCCGAAGCACCAACATCCTGTCAGCCTGTGAAGACAAACCGCTCTAGAACTGCCACAATAAAAGTCTTTATATCGGTCAGGGTTCTTACACATGTTGACCGATGGATTTCCAGGACTTTAAACCAAATTTCCCTGACCAAACTAAAATCTCGGTATAAACATGAACAATTTAGAACATGTGGCGTATTGAGAGCGTACGCCGGCTAATATTTTGAGCGTCTTTCTTTAAAAAACATTCATTATTTTAAACTCGGCGTAAATGAACATGTGATTATAACACATTTCCATGACTTTTCCAAAACTTTTATGATAACATAAAAGATTTAGAACATTTTGCGCATTGAGAGCGTACGCCGGCTTATATTTTGAGCGTTTTTCTTTAAAAAAAAACATATTAATTATTTAAAACTTGGCGTAAATGAACATGTGATCATAACACATTTCCATGACTTTTCCAAAACTTTTATGGTTTAGTTTTTTTTCCATGACTTTTCCAGGCCTGGAAATGACCATTTAAAATTTCCATGACTTTTCCAGGACTTTAAACCAAATTTCCATGACCAAACTGAAAATCTCGGTACAAACATGAACATTTTAGGAAATGTTGCGTATTGAGAGCGTACGCCGGCTTATATTTCAAGCGTCCTTCTTTAAAAAACATATTAATTATTTAAAACTCGGCGTAAATAACAAATTTCCATAACTTTTCCCAAACTTTTATGATTTAAGTTTATTTCCATGACTTTTCCAGGCCTGGAAAAGACCATTTTAAAAATTGCATGACTTTTCCAGGTTTTCCATGACCGTACCAACCCTGATCGATATGAATACGAAAGTGAGGGAAATGATTAATCCGGCCAGACCGCTGTTGTTTATTAGCCCGCATTAGAGAAGAGCCGGCTGCATTGAACTCACCGGCTTGGCTTTCTGGGCGTTCTTGTGCGCGGCCAGGTTGACGGGCCCGGGGTCCATCATGGAGCCGGGGAACAGGTGGGCCAGCTCGGCGCTGAAGGCCGCCGACACGGCCTCGTTGGGCGGCGTGAGAGGCGGGGTCATGAAGAGCGGCGTGGTCTTGGGCGTCGGGGGGATGACGTCAGAGGGGTGGATGAAGAAGCCCGGGGCCGAGGACGCGTTGGAAGGCAGCGAGTTGTGCATGGGCCCCACGCCGGAGGCGGTGGCCGCCGCAGACGTGGTCTGGTGCAGCTTGGCCTCGAGTTTGGCCTTCTGTTCCCAGCACAGACAAGAGGGGTCACTGGAGACACTCGACTGGGAATAGAACCATAACGCAGAGGAAAACACTCGACACCTCGATACCAGACGATCGTCATGACATGATGCAGTTTGACGTGAAGTTCAGTTTTAGGTGGGAAGGTGTTTTTTTTCCGATGACATTTGCAGCTACTGCAAAGTATATGTCGTACATTAAATCAAAGAATGTTTCTCTTTATCCCATTTACATGTTGGGCATTACGATTAGTGGGGTAAAAAGAAAAAGGATGAAGAGAGGATTCAAGTTGAATCTCAGAGAAATCAAAGAAATCTTTCATCTTCTTTCACCCTCCACATCTCTCAAAAGAACATCTCATCAGAACCAGAAGCATTTATTTGCTAAGTGTGTTAGACGTGCAAAGAATTGGACTTGGCGGCTGTTGTGTACATTAGACAAACAAACAAACATCAAAATAGAGTAGGAATTTACACACTACATTTATAACAGAGGAATAAAGAGGCCAGATAACATTTGAAATATAAATCAAAATCCATGCAAATAGATATTGTGTTAGTTTCATGAAGTGCCTGCATTGGAAAAAGGGCAATGTGACTTTTTACAATGTAACATAGTACTACTATATACTTCTGAGAAGTTGACTTTGTATTTGCCCACTAATACTTTTCTAAAAGCACAAAAGCGTGTGTGTGTGTGGATGCACGTGTGTGTGTGTGTGTGTGTGTGTGTGTGTGTGTGTGTGTGTGTGTGCGTGTGCGTGTGTGTGTGTGTGTGTGTTGGTCACCTGCTGCTGCAGCTTCAGCAGCTGCTGCTGTTTCTCCTGCAGCACCTGCAGCTGCTGCTCCGCCGACACCATGGCGTGGGACAGCGACTGGAGCGCCACCTGGGCCGCGGAGCTCAGCGCCGTGGACGCCTCGCCGACCGACCCCGTCGACAGGCCGCCCACCGCGGGCGTCACGCCGAACGTGCTCACTGGGGTCGGGAGAGAGTCGAGGTTCAGGCACAAGACCACTTCATCAGACCGGCAACAGGGGGGAGGAAAGGGTGGCGTTTACCGGTGAACATGCTGGCGTCGTCTCGCTCCACCCGGGTGCCGTCGCTGGTGGAGATACAAGTGAAGTGCAGCGGCTCCACCTCCAGCAGCCCCGTCAACGCGGTGAAGCTCCCCTCGGCCGCCGCACAGCTGCTCACTTTTCCGTTCCCTGCGGGACGCAAAGCACCGCACTCAAGAAAGCGTCGCAGGGCTCCTTTACACCTCGTGGTCACCGCTCTGCAGCGCTGTGCCCCTTCGTTGTAGAGCATTTGTACATGAAGTAGTTTTGATTTATGGCTTCTTGTAATATCATAAAAGTGCTAACTTGGAGGAACTAGAGCTAGTCCCTATTAATAAATAAACCATTACAAGTTCAAATGAACGGGGCTCTCGCTTGGCGAGAACCTGGAAGCACAGAAATGTCTCTGGCCTCGGCTGAGGTATAGCATTTTATTAATAATAATAACTTTATTTATATAGCACCTCTAAAAAACAAGTTTTAAAAAGTGCTGTCCAGAGAATCAAGGGGAAAAAAATGGAATGGTAAAATACAAAATAAAGAAAAGACAAATTAAATCAGGGGAACCAAAGAAGCGGATGGGGTTAGAAACAAACAACAAATATCCAAATCACAAAATGTTAAACTGAATATCTCCCCAAAGAGTTGCCAAATAGTTTGATATATGGGTCCAGCCAATCCCAAATGTTTTGCGGGAGGAGAACGTCCATAGAGACGCTCGGTGGCCCGGCCTCCATCCAGTGAGCCAGGCGGCCGTGTGCAGGTAATACCTGACAAGATGTCCGAGAGGTCGATCTCATCCGACTGGACCCCGACGCTGCTGTTGAAGGCGTTCTTACAGGAGGAGCCGCTGATCTCCAGGTCAAAGAGCACCGGGTCGAAGGGGGAGCTGTACAGGCCGTACCTGTAGAGGAAGAGGAGAGGGGGACGCTTGTGTTTAGGTAGAAACATCACGGTGAAGGAGACAATCCCAAGAGGTATAAATGAGAATCCAACAGCACTAGTTGGCTCTCCTTGCGGAATACAATGAAATGGGATTAAATAATCCCGTTAAAGGGCCCAGGAGTTCCTGTGTCCTGCTTCCAGGGACCTGCTGATGGCCCTTCTCTCCCTCCTTCTGTTTACATTGATCGTTTGTTATCTGGATCGTGGTCGGCTACCAACTCTTCCATATTCATTGAATGTGTAAAGGAACCGTTTTCATTCTGTACACATGACATCTACTGCATCTGTCCATCCGGGGGGAGAGATCTTCATCTATTGCTCTCTCCCAAAAGGTTTCTTCCCTTTTTTTTGTTCCACCCATGAAAGGTTTGTTGTTGATGAGAGGTCCTGGGACAGATTGTAAAGCTCTCCGAGCCAAATTTGTAGTTTGTGATTCTGGGCTATACTAAATAAACTGAATCGGTGCGTCACAAGCCGGCAGCGGCTGCAAGTCCCTCCCGAACTGCAGGGTTGCGTACCTGGTCTGCAGCAGGGCCTCCAGCGGGGTGAGGCGCTCCTGCAGCTGCCGAGAGATGGTGGTGAGCAGAGAGGCGCAGGAGGTGCTGCAGCCCGCCAGGTCCTCTTCCTTGACGTAGTTCAGCAGCACGAAAAACCAGAACACCGAGCCTGACGCCAGACGGGAGAGGAAGAGGGAGATGAGTACGCTGGGGGGGGGGGGCGCCGTGGTCCCGTCGAGGATGGCGGGATGGCGGCGCCCCGGGTGTAACCGTCGACACGCAGCGCGTTGTTCTGGATGGGGTTCAGTTACTTACCACCTGTTGCTGCTGCAGGCAAGTAAGGCATGTTCTCCAGCATCGCCTTCAGAAGACTCACGCCGAAACCCTGTTGACTCGACTCCCCTTTCCCGTTGCTAGAGAGAGAAATACAGCATGATCAATATTAAATCACCATATGAACACACATATTACATCACACGGGCCTTTTTAATTATGCGCACTATTCAGGGCACTTAATTAAAGTTCAGCTACTCTGAGGGGAAGGATTACGAGAGCTGCTTTGCATCAAAGTGTTAGTGTCAGCCAGGAGCGACTGTAATCACTGCACTTCCATCCGTGCACCAATTACTGTGGTTACACTATAGTGAAAAAGCATCGTCACCAAAAGTCAACGGCGCTGCTCACCTGATGCAAAGTGCAAGAAAGCGAGCGCACTTGTGCGCGATGCTGCGGCCGGCCTCGAAGAAACACATCCGCACGATATCCGTGAGCCGCGCCCGTGTTTTCGCCAGCAGGCCCTCCTTCCCTTCTCTCACGCTGGAAAAAAAAACAAAGACAAAAAGGATATTTTACACGTGTGTGTGTGTGTGTGTGTGTTAAATGTTTAGGTGAAAGCTCGGAGCTTCTGTCCCACCTGCAGGGTCCGTTGGAGAAAACTCCCGCCAGCCAGCACAGGGTGTCCAGGATGAGGCTCTGGGCGTGCTCGCTGGCCGGGCTCACGTCCGCCCGCCGACACAGAGCGTCCAGCAGCTTCTCGTGGAAGTCGGGGAACTGCAGCATAGCGCAGCGCTGGACCCTGAGAAGCACAACAACAACAACAACAACAACAAGATGATTACAGGGCTCGTACACATGTTGACCAGTGGAATTCCAGGACTTTTCCAGGACTTTAAACCAAATTTCCACGACTAAACTGAAATCTCGGCGTGTACGTGAAAACCTTTTGAAAATGTAGTAGTGAGAATTACAACGCATACAATATACCTTAAATGAAACATGAGACAATAGTTTGATTAAAAGAATAAACATTACTATACATGTTTATTCTTAGAAACACTAATATAAATGTTTATTCTTTTAATCAAACTATTTTCCTTTATGTGCAAATCCATCTGTTTGGACTTGGCGTATGCCGGATTATAATTTGAGTCTTCCTTTCAAAAACATATGAATTATTTTAAACTCAACGTAAATGAACAAGTGAATATAACACATTTCCATGACTTTTCCCAAACTTTTATGATTTCGAGTTTTTTCCATGACTTTTCCAGGCCTGGAAATGACCATTTTAAAATTCCATGACTTTTCCAGGTTTTCCATGACCGTACGAACCCTGAATTAACTTTGACAATATCTGCAGTAGAGACATCCTCCTCATCTGAATGCATGCGTGTTACTAAGCTAACCTTTCCTGTTCATTGTGACAACATTGTGAGGATGTAACCGTGGGAACAGAAGCTGATGACCCCTCCCTCGGTGATCTCACCTTTCTTTGGGCATTGAGGTCTTCTTAAACCTTCTGATTGTGACTGAGACTTCCTGCAGCAGGTCGCAGCCTCGCAGGTTTTCCACTTTCTTCAAGGGTGCTGCGGACTCGGATTTCACTGAAGACACCTTGTCCTGCACACACACGCACACACACACACACACACACACACACACACACACACACACACACACGCGCGCGCATAAATTAAACATGCATCAATGGTGGACTAATCATACATTTTGTTTTAATGGCTTTCCCTGAAGGCACTTATTACTGATAAAGTTCATTAAACAATGCCATTATGATCATCATAACTTTGGATATGTTGACAGTTTGGAATGCAGCTCTTGAAATATGTATAATGTTTTATGCATTGTTTTGCAGTGGGAAACTATTTACGGATATGTTCCCAATATTTCTCGTCGGATCCCCACATGCACCCTGAAGCTGTGGTTAAATATGTTATGGGGAAATAAGTTACGGGTCAAGTCCATCTCAAGTAAATATGGGCCTTCAACAGTCGTATTAAGTGAGTATTTGTGCAACTGTAATAATCCTCAACTCCAGAACAGAATCACTGAAGGATGCACGAAGAGTAACCGGTAAGATACTCTCTGGATTTCATTAAACCAGATCATCACGGCCGAATACTCCGGAAGAAAAGCGGTTCGAACAAGAAAAGGAACAAGTTGGGATTGGGCACCTTGGAGGCCTGGGCCCGCTGCAGCAGGGTGGACAGCGAGTGGGCTTTGGTGCCCTGAGGCTTGGCACTGGGCATCCTCACCACGGGCCGGGGGCCGTCCTCCATGCCCCGGTCACTCACGGCTTTGATGTGAACCAGGAAGGACCGGTACTTGCCTCCCGCCATGCCTGCAGTGGAGGGAAAGACAGGAGGCAGGGTTCTTACACATGTTGACCGATGGATTTCCAGGACTTTGACCAAATTTCCATGACCAAACTGAATTCTCGGTGTATACATGAACATTTTTGAAATTGTAGTATTCAAAGAGTGAGAATTACAAAGCATACGACACACCTTAAATGAAACAAATTACATTATCGTGACCGCTTCCTGAGCTACTGTTGCTACGGCCAGCGAATTTTCCAGTTAAGGTGCGTTCACTTGCAACGGGAAAAAAATTATAATTGCGGCAATAGTATAAGAGCGTATGCCGGCTTAGATTTTAAGTGTCTTCCTTTCAAAAACATGAATTATTTTAAACTTGGTGTAAATGAACATGTGAATACAACACATTTCCATGACTTTTCCAAAACTTTTATGATTTAATTTTTTTCCATGACTTCTCCAGGCCTGGAAATGACCATTTCAAAATTCCATGACTTTTCCAGGTTTTCCATGACCGTACGAACCCTGACGCTGACACACACACACACACGGCAGATTCTTTAAATCATCTTCCTCGCCACAAACCCCTCCCATGTTGGGTTTGAAGGGGTCAGGGATGGGTACACGTGTCCGTCGTTACCTTTGACCAGCTTGGGGCTGGTGAGGCTGAGCATGCCCGCGTGGCCAGAGAGGTCCAGCCCACTGGCCAGCCACACCGGACCGCACAGGATGTCCTCCTTGTGGTCCTCCAGGAACGGACACAGCATGGAGCCTACGGCAAGCAGAGGAAGCGTTACACTCGGGTCGAATAATGATCACAATCAAGTGTTTATGAATGTTGAACGGCGACCCTTGGTCCCAAAACATTAGTGAGAGGTGTTACAATCATGATTAATTAACATCCAAACGATTGCTTTTTCTGTGAATATGTGAAATGATAGTACAACTCTAATATCTCAGATATAATAGAATAAAAAGGCAGGGGGCGTGGTTACCACAAAGAAACAAAAGCTGGTCCCAAATATACAGGATGGGGATAAACCTCTGGTGCCCGTCTTGAAATGTGAATGTCAGCTCAGCAAAATGTATTTCCATCCCTTTAATTTCATAATTTAAACAATAAAAAAAGGAGAAAGTGGCAGAGAAAGCTTTATGTCCAGCCTTGATAAGCAGTTTAACTCACTGTGTGGAAGAGACTTGGATTATTATTTATTATTATAAAAATTATAATATAATTATTACAATTATTATAATATATATATATATATATTATAATAATTGTAAAAATATAATTGTAAAAAAAAAAATATATATATATATATATATATATATATATATATATATATATATATATATATATATATATATATATTTTAAATGACACCAGATTGGGTTAGAGACTTGGATTATTATTTATTATTATAAAAATTATAATATAATTATTACAATTATTATAATATATATATATTATAATAATTGTAAAAAAAAAAATATATATATATATATATATATATATTTATATTTTTTATTTATTTATTTTTTTAAATGACACCAGATTGCTCCGTTGTCCCCGATCCCCGTCCAAATCCCAGTAGCGTCCGTCACCTGAAGTCTCTTCTATGTCCATGAACTGGATGTCCTCGGTGAAGTCGTGCAGCAGAGGCTGGCCGTTCCTCTCCCCGTTGGCATGGAGCACGCTGGACAGGGGGAAGGAGATCTGTCTGTCCACCGCCGTCTCTGTGAGACACGAGACACCACATTTAGATACAGATGGTGGAGCCGCGTTCAAAACACCCCAATGCACGGCAGCCGATATTGAAAAGAGAAGAACTTCTTGAAACAACATCGTGGCAAATAAAAAAAATTCAAAGATGTTCTACAGTAATGTACAGATATCAAAAGGTTTCAAAACGGCGTCCCCTCACCGCTGACTTTGACCAGCCCGGGCGCTTTGTTCTTCAGCAAGGTGACCTGGATCTGAGGAATGTTGACGATGTTGGCGTTCAGGAGGAACTTGAAGTCCACGTGGCCCACCATGCAGGCCTTGGGCAGCACCAGCTCAAACACGTGCTCGTCCCAGCTGGAGCTGCAAAGACACGACGGGTCACTAAAACACTGTAGAGGAGGAGGAGGAGGAGGAGGAGGAGGAGGAGGAGGACTCCACGTCTTCTAATCAGGCACGTTTTAGGACTTATGAAAGTGAAATAATTTCTGATGAAATAATGGACATTTGTGGGGGGGGAAAAAAAAAGTCATATTATTATACCAACCCAGATAAAATTGTTTGTTTGTTTGTGTATTTTATTCAGTCAATCAAATCAAATACAATACAATAATATTCTATATAATATACAAAAGAAAAAGACTGAAAAGGAAGAAGCAAAAAATGCTTATAAATTCCTATCCTAAACTGAAATAAAAATAAATCAGAAAAAATAAATAAAAAAATAATAATGACAAGATGAAGATCTCTTTAAATTACCCCCCCCCCATGCAGACAGAGACAAAACATAACTGCACTGTCAGCATGGATGCAATGACCTGTAGAATCACGAGCAGCCTACCCGTCACTCTGCAGCTTCCAGGTCCGCGTGTGCTGGGCGGCGTCTCCGTGGTGCTGCTGGTGAAGGTGCTGCGGGTGGCGGCGCTGCTGCTGCTCCTGCTGCACCTCCACCCAGCACGGCGGCACCGTGGCCGAGAAGCGGGGGGTCAGCGTCTCGAAGCGCGTCAGCTCCACCAGGGACATCAAGCTGTCCGGGGTCAGCGGCTGGTCCACCAGGAGGTCCACCACTGCACAGAGGACATGGGGTCAAGGCCGGACCGTGGACCGCGTCTGGTTCGCCACGGCGCCGTGTGGCCCCAGAGGTGGTTTACCTGTGATGCCAGGGCTAGAGGGGTTGGACGAGGGCTTGGCCCCCTCCAGCAGCAGCTCAGCCCCTTTAGAAAGGGGGCCATCAATAAACATGTCTCCGTCGTCCATGTCGTCGCACACGCCTCCAATTTGAAGGAAATGAAGTTCGCCACCTTCAGGGAAGGGAAAGGACAAAATTAATATACCATGTGTTGACTTCTATTTCAAAGCTAACCGCAGTATATATATATATATATATATATATATATATATATATTTTATTTTATTTTTTATTTTTTATTTTTTTTAATAACCTTTTATTTTGCATTTTCCACAAACAGATTAATCCTTGACATCCAAGAAAATTAAATAATGAATAAATTAAAAAAAAAAAATATATATATATATATATATATAATATTTATTTAATATACAATATTTATTTTTAAAGTACATTAACCCATCTACTTTTTAGCTTCTTCTTTTTAAAATGCTAATCGAGTCAAATCAGAGGCAGATCAGTTTGATAAACGTTTAGTAAATTGTTTTTGCGAATCAATAATTGTGGTAAACACAAAATGTAATAACTCTTCCCACAAACCCATTAAACTATAAATAAAGTTGTTGTTTTTACACAACTGAGAAATTAACTGGGAGGAACATTTTACAGCTGACAAACATACGTACGTACATAGAACACACACACACACACACACACACACACACACACACACACACACACACACACACACACACACACACACACACACACACACACACACACAGTTCGTAAATACATTTTGACATTATTAACATTTGGCATACACACAAATTAAAATCATCCAATATATTGGCCACTCGTTTTGGTCATTTTGGTGATAGTTTAGAGTTTTAATGTGGTTAAGAATTCCCATAAAAAGTCAATAAACTTTGCTGTAATACTGTATGTGTATCAAAGTCCTCTGTGCCATAGAGTCCATTGTTTTCGTATTTAGTATTAGTATTTATTATTTAGTATTAATATTTAGTATTTAGTATTGTGTTTTGTGTTTTTATCGTTTATTGTTAATATTCTATGTACATCCACTGCTGTGATCCTGAAATTTCCCCACTGTGGGACTAATAAATAAATATCTTATCTAACCTATGTAAATAATTAATTAATTAAATAATTGAACGTTAAAGCCAGCCCTTTCATCCCAGTTAACCGCGCTGTGGTCAGGGGACTAATCGCTCACCTTTGGTACAGGCACAAAGACGGTCAGTCCCGGAGCAATAGGTAACCGAGACGAAGGGGTCCGTCTCGTCCGCGGACCCGTCCTTCTTCGGCGGCTCCACCTTGGCCAAGACCTCCAGCGTGGACAGGTCCAGTATCATGATGTAGCCGGCCCGCGTGGTCACCACCAGGTGACCCAGGCCCGTGACCTCCACTCTCTTGCTCTCCTTGTGGCTGGAGCCCGAGGTGGACGGCCCGGAGACGGCCGCTCCGCACGCAGACCCGGCTCCAGAGCCCGCCGGGCCCGTTCCGAACCGAGGGGAGCTTTTTTTAGACCCAGAGGAGCGCGCCTCCTCGGGGGCCTCCTCGCTGTCGTCCTCCCTGCCGTCCAGCACGTCTGGAGGAAGCAATATGAGCGAGGTGATGGCGTCGCAGGGGTCCCAGATCTGCTGCACTTTGACCGGCTCCTCGTCCAAGGTGACGATGCGGGTGGAGTAGTTGAGTTTGTACAGTGCAAGGTAGCCTCCACTCCCACCACTAGGGGGCCTCTGCTGCTGCTGCTGCTGCTGCTGCTGCTGCTGCTGCTGGTCTCCCGGGGGCAGAATGAGGGGCGTCTGGGGCAGCGCGCCCCCCGAGTGGTGGCCCTCCACCCCGTTGGCCACCGAGTGGAGGAGGTCTCCTTTGCGCTGGCTGCAGAGCGCCGAGTGCAGGCGGTTCAGGTTGTTGAGCGCCTCCACCTGGTTGGCGGCGCCCAGGGACTCGGCGCCGCACGGCTGCAGGCCGACCAGCAGGTGCACGCCGTCCCAGCACGGCGTGATGGAGTCCACGTAGAGGTTCTCCTCCTCCAGCTGCTTCGGCAGCCTCAAGCACTGCACCAGGGCGCCCGGGCGCGGCGGGGCGGAGGCGCTCGCCGCCGCCAGCGTGCTCCATTTGTCCGCGTGGCCGTCCAGCCCGGCCAGGTTGGTCGCCGCGTCGGCGAACTGCTGGATGTACGTGATGGGAGGATCCTGGAGGAGGAGCTGCTCGTGCGTGTCGAACTCCATCTCGATGATCTGCGGCACCGTGAAGCCCTCCTCGTGGAGCCCCTTGCTCATCAGGTTGTTCATCTGAGCGAACACCTGTCCCGAGGACTTGTCGTCCGCCTCTCGGATGCTGTACAGCAGCAGCACGGGTATAGTCCTGCGGACGGCCGGCAGGGAGGAGGGGCTCGGCGGTTGGGAACCGATGAGGTTGGAGAAGACCTGCTCCTGGGCTGCGGTCGGGGGGTTGCAGGCGTCTATCTCCATGGGGTCCTGTAGAGGCCCCGGGTGAAGGAAGGGCTCCGGCCCCTGAGTCCTTAGGGGACCGTCTGTGGTCCTGCGTGATTTGGCTGGGGTCGTGGGCGGGGCTCCGGCCCCGGGGGCGCCCGACGCCGAGCGGTAGCCGAGCAGGCCTCCGGCCAGCAGGCAGGGGGAGGGAATGTTGTGCTGCTCGGCCGTCTTGTCCTTGGCTCTGCTCTGGCTGTGGGCCTTGGCTTGGTTTAGGGAGGGGTTGGCTCCCAGCTCCTCCAGGTCCTTCACCGTGTCCTCCAGCACGCTGGCCACCACCTCCCACTGGAGCCTCTCCGGCTGCTGGAGGACACTCAGCGACGTCACCCCGAGGCTCACGTCCAGGCCTTCCCACCGGGACTGCGGGCCTGGAGCGGAGGGAAGAGGAGAGGGCCGGGGTTTCAGATGTTATTCATCCGAATACAAACTAGAGCACCACCAGCCCTGAGAAACGACAAACGGTGGAAAGTCTTCTTACCCGTTACCGACTCCGATCGGGAATGCTCGTCACTGTCCGAGTCCTCCAACTGGTCATCGCTTGAAAAGAAGAAGTGGTTGGAAAAAACATGACTAACATGATAAAATGCAATCGGGAACCGTGACTAACTCACACAAGATTTATATAGAGACGGAAGGAGTGGCTGTGTTACAGCTTGTGGCCTCTTTTATTAGGAAAGTTTAAGATGCTACGGAGGAGTTTCTCACTAACCACTTGAGGCAAGAGAGGAGTGTGTGTGTGTGTGTGTGTGTGAGTGTGTGCGTGTGCATTTACTTGGCCGAATCAGTGGGTGTGTAGGGGTGTGTGCTTCACCTGTCTCCCTCTAGTTTGGGCAGGTCGGAGTGCGAGGACGACTCCTCGAGCCAGGCCAGCGTCGGCCTCCGAGACTCGCTCAGCGCCTGGTGGCTCTGCTCGCCGCCGCACAGGATCAGCTGCCTCAGGACGGCCGGGTCGTACGGATTGACGTCAAACTTCAAGTGCACCTGGTCAACACACACACACACACACACACACACACACACTCTGGGTTCAACACCAACACACGGAAGTGAACCAAAAGACGGATGATGCCGCTTTCCCGCCGCCGCTGACCCTCATCATCTTGGAGACGTCCCAGATGCAGATCTTTCCCCTTTTAGTGGCGGCGGCCAGGAACTGCGGGCAGCTGCCGAAGCCGTAGCAGGCGATCTTGTCCGAGCCGTCGTGACCGTTGGGGAAGTGGGCGGGGCTGGTGGCCAGCGTCACCGACAGAGGCACGTTCTGCGTGTGCTCGCCCTTCACGAACGGACAGTTGGGAGAATGCCGCTCGTGTTCGGACCTGCGGACGGCGGAGGAGCGTCGGTCATCGGCGACGCGTTATCGCCGGCCGACGAGCGCACAATTAGCGACGGTACTCACCAGGGCTCGTCCGTCGGCTCCCAGCAGACCAGACACACGCTGCAGGTGAAGCACATGGCGCGGTCGTCCCCCGTCGAGGCGGGCTGTGCGTAGACGGGGTAAATTATTACGTTATTGGACATTAGAATCATCATTATTTGTCTATTTGTTTCAAGTCTGCTCACTGAAGATAGATAGATAGATAGATATAGATAGATACTTTATTAATCCCCAAGGGGAAATTTGGTGTTACAGTAGCACCAATAAACTAAACACACGAGAATAAAATATAAATATAAGAAACAGAAACAGTGACTGTGCACAAAGTGAAATATAAAATACAAATAAAATACACACACACACACACACACACACACACACACACACACACACACACACACACACACACACACACACACACACACACACACACACACACACACAATATGCAAATATAATACTGGTGACAATGACTGCAGTGTAAAATTAAATTAAATATAGACAGAGTGTGCAAGATGCAAAGTGTGTGTGTGTGTGTGTGTAGTGTAAATGAAATGTGTGAAGTGCAGATCAACATAATGATGATGTAGTTATTGCAGATATTCTGTGATCGGTTATAGAGCCTCACAGCCGTCGGCAGGAACAGGCTTGCCTACATGTCGTGTCGTCGGGCCGACAATAACCTGTTGACGTTGGTTTCATCTGCGCTCTGATTGGTCAGATAGGAGGGGACCAACCCAGAAACGCTCACAGCTTGTGTCAAGAACAAAAGTCAGGGAAAGAGAGGCGGGGTGAGGGCTGAACTAAAGCCAACTCATCACTGGTTGTCTCGACACAGCATTTTATTTACTATTCCCTGGTGATCAAACTGGATGAGATAATCACTCATAAAAGGATTATGGATTTTTGAGGAAACCTCGCCCGAGCAGAGAGCAGCAGACGTCTCCAGTAGGTGGGAAACGTTGCATTGAAAACAAAAGCCCGGTGTGTGGACACTGCCAACATCAAAAACTGCAAACTCGGAGTACTTCATGGTTCAGTGTAGACTTTCCCGTCTTCTCAGAGAGTTCACAACTGTCGTCACGGTTGTTGTGACTGCAGCATTCCTCCCCCGAATGCTATTGCTTAGTTTGCAATAAAAGAACTGCAGGCTGCCTCCAGCAAATTGACAGACTGCGCATCTGGAGGCGGCCTTTATTGCTGTGGGTGACTTGAAGACTGTACGCCCGAAATCCCACCAGCATGTCTCCTGCCCCACTCGAAGAAAGCTAGTTTACAGCAACACGGCCGAGCTATACAGTACAAAGCCATTGTCCTCTCCCACTTAGAAGTAACATGGTTACATGTCTTAGTGCCCCGTCTGTCCTTGTGAAATACTACTACGCTTCTTATCAATAGTCCACGGACGCGATAAATATAAACTGGAAGTGTCGGCTCCATACAGCAGGGGCAGAGTTGCAGCAAAGAGGAGCAGAATCAGCACAAGTGATGCCTGCCCTCCTCCCCTCTGGGAGGCTCTACAGGACTCCATTTTACCAGCAGGCTCAGAAACAGCTGCTCCCCTCAGCTCTCACCTTCAAAATGACAACACACACACACACACACACACACACACACACACACACACACACACACAAATACACACACACACAAACACAAACACCACCGTTCAAAAGTTTGGGGTCACTTAGAAATGTCCTTATTTTTCAAAGAAAAGCATGTTTTTTTGAATGAAGATAACATTAAATTATTAAGAAATGCACTCTATACATTATTAACGTGGTAAATGACTATTCTAGGTTGAAACATCATTTTTTAATCAAATTAAATACGTACATAGTTGTATAGAGGCCCATCTCCAGTGTTCTAATGGCACATTGTGTTATCGCCCTAGAAGACTAACGGAGGGGTAGAATTGTAGATAACCCTTTTGTTATGTTCGCACAGCTGAAAACAGTTATGCTGGTCTTCAACTGGCCTTCCTTTTGATCTTGAAGTCTGAAGAACACAAGTCATATTTAAAATAAAAATCATTCTTTCTAACCTTGTCAATGTATTTACTATATTTTCCATTCATTTTGCAATTCATTGGATAAATAAAAGTGAGTTTTCATGGAAAACACAAAATTGTCTCGTTGGGTGACCCCAAACTTTTGAACGGTAGTGCACATACATACATACATAAATACATACGTATATTGCCGTACTTGTTGCATGTTGTCGTTTGTTCCAGGACAAGGGCGACAACATGGTATCTAACCTACTGGGCGTTGCTGAAGGCGACATTAACATATATTGTTCCTTTGCACAGACACTGGTGACTTGCTGTAGCGTTAGGTTGTTGGCACACACCAGAGCACATTCGTTTTAGAGAGCAGTCTCCATAGTTACTCTAACTGAATAATGTTCCACAGTGCAGGCAGAAAGCCCTCTGACTGCATTGCCAATAGCATGAATAGAGAAATGAGCGTCAACAGGTGTGAACCGAGCATTCGTCTCTTCTGAGTTCTCCCACAACTTACCTGGTGGTAAAATCCCGCTTGAGCCATCGGATCGGGCTGAGCCCACCTGTAGCCGGCATGTGGCCACGACATGAACGTCTCCCTCCTGTTGGCCTCGCTGTACATCAGAGACCTGCAGAGAGCACCAGATGTTAGAGTCACAGTACCTGTTGTGTGGTTGTCAACATGTGAAATATTTGGCATACGTATAACTTTGTCATAGCTCTTGATGAGGGAACTTTAAATGCGAGTCCCTGAATAAATATTTGGTGGACAAAGAAATAACGCTCTCCTCTTAATAAATCAGCACAAACAAATAACTTCATTTGTTCTCCTGAATTATTTCAACTGTGCACTAAAAAGGTTTGTTATGTGGGTAATGTATATTATTGATTTTTTAGAGGGCTTTGGATTATTAAAGTTTACTACAATCAAAACAGGATTTTTCATAAAACTGTCTAAAACTGTAAGGGAACACGTTAGGAGAGCAAAATAAAACTTGAACGTGTATATTGACGCCAAATAAGAAAATTATGTATTAATTTGTTTACTCTGCCCGATAATAAAAGCAGAGTTGAGCTTAACTCAAGATTCCTCGATTCACCACGGCAACGGGTAAACGGGCAGCCCCCATTTTAATTAAGTGGAAGTAGATATTAATGAGTGATATATATATATATATATATTGATATATTGATATAACGCAGCTAAATACGAAGCAAAAAAAATGCATTTAATTCAAGTGCCTCTTTTTCTATCATGATGTATTTATGCCACCCAATGACGTCGGGAACAAAGTGCTCCAGTTTTGCAATTTAGTCATTTGTGCAAATAATTTAAAAACGCACAAATTGGTGATGAATGCTTTTACACCATTACATCCAGAGAGAAAAAAGATGTGTTGAATGCATGAACTTCTGGAACCCAGAGTGAACCTGAGGTTTTTGGGGGCAGTTATCCATTTGCTATGTGTAAAAAAAAAAAAAAAAAAAAAAAAAAAAAAAAAAAAAAAAAAAATCCAGCCTGGCTTATTGGAACATGTCTATGAGCTGCAGGAGGAACTCCTGCGCAACAACAGACGGGGTGTTATCTCTGTCAACATGTGCGTCCACAAATGACACCATGAAGAGAGAAGAATAGGGCGCTGCTTCATACTGAAAGACAACCCAGTTGCCTCGTGTGTGTAGAACTGATTATCTTGCAGTTAAATCTACACGTGTGACGGCGATGCTTTAAAAAACACCGACTCCTTGAACCGGATCTTGGAAGGCACACGTATTTGTTCCCCGCTCACCTATCTACAGAGCGGCCGGGGCCCACCCCGAGCTCAGGCCTGGCGCTGGACAGGAGGTAGGAGAGCCGGTCCATGATGGACGAGGCCACGGACAAGGCAGCTACGTTCTGGTTTATCTTCTTCAGCTCGTTGACGATGGCGTTCGCCACCAGCTTCAGGATGTGGTGGGGAAGGTGGAAGGTCACCGTCGCCCACTGGAAGCATGAAGAAGAAGCACAAAGAGGCGAGGTGAGTTTTAGGATGGCTAGATATAAAAGTAGATCAGACAGAGATCCAGCTATACATCAAATTGTCAATTTTCTAAAGCAGACACTGGTACAAGTTCATTTCAGTACATGACGACAAGTTAATGTTCCCATTAGAGTACATTTCGCTACAAGAAGGAACCAAGTCCCAGTTATTTCTGACATTCATTCATCTACAAAAGCACTGAGACCTGATGCTGCCTTCTCCAGAAATTCATTAGAATATTGATAAAAAAAGAAAAATCAAGTCTAGAAGACAGAAATACAAGATGAATGTTAATTTTTTTAAATTTGATCACAATACCATAAAGTTAGAAGCATCATTTTTGTAATAATTTACTGTGAAACCACATCGCACGTCATCGAGCTGACGCTTTTATCCAAAGTGACTTACAATCATGAAACATTCATACATACGCAGAAGAGCTAGTGCTTTAAGGACACATTGACTAGGGCGGGGATTGAACCACCAACCCCCCGATTGAAAGACGGACCTGCTACCCACTGACCCAGAGTCGCCCGTTGCTTACAAACATCAAAACTAAAATCCCTCTTCCAGCTCTGATTTCTCATTGATTTCTCAGACAGCTGAGGCAGGACGACCTCTCCATCCACTCCGGGCTCTGTACTCCTCTCTGCTAGTGCACTGTAGCTAATTGATTGCGGAAGGCGTCACTCTCTCAGACGTATACTAATTAATTTAAAGTGCTAAAAATGGGTTGCCAAATCTGGCTGGCCCGTCCAAGTGTTCTCTACATGTGGGGAACACCGCCTTTGTTTCTAATTACATGTCATTTATGTTTTAAAGATCAAATACTTTTGTTGAATACAGAAGTTGTATTTATTACTAGTATACATAAATATACTCCTATCGTATTTGTGGTATATCACAACCTACCGGAGGAAATAAGGCTGGCAGAATCAAAAACTTCTTTTAAATCACTTCTTAAAACCCACTTTTATAGAACTCCTTTTAAGTGATGTCGTCCTTTTATGTTTTTATTTTAATTGCCCTTGTTTGGTTTTAGTTGTATTCAATGCTTTTACGGTATGGTCTTTTTTGTTTGCTGCCATTTAAGTTGTGTTTATGCTTTGTTTATCTGTAGAGCACTTTGTAAAACTTGTTTTTAAAAGTGCTATATAAATAAAGTTATTATTATATTATAATCACACACACACACACACACACACACACACACACATGAGGAAATAAGGCTGGCAGAATCAATAACTTCTTTTAAATCACTTCTTAAAACCCACTTTCATAGAACTGCCTTTAAGTGATGTCGTCCTTTTATGTTTTTATTTTAATTGCCCTTGTTTGGTTTTAGTTGTATTCGATGCTTTTACGGTATGGTCTTTTTTGTTTGCCGCCATTTAAGCTGTGTTTATGCTTTGTTTATCTGTAGAGCACCTTGTTTTTAAAAGTGCTATATAAATAAAGTTATTATTATAATATCGTATTTATTATTATTATTATTATTTTATTTACTGAAACACTGCTCTCGACTTCCAGGTGTCACCAATACCAAATAAGAAAACCCCCTAATATGTTGACATGAGGACAAACAGTAAACCTACAGGATGCCACAATAAATCAAAATCCCCTTTTAAGGACGCCGGACTCACCTTGGCCACTTTGTGACTGGCTGCCGTCTCGTGCGAGGTATTCTTCAGGCCTTCTTTGAGCTGGTTGATGAAGAGTTCATAGCCCTCCGTGTTGGACACATCGATCTTCTCCTGACAGGCTGACAGCATCTGCTGGGCCTGAAAGGACACAAACACATTAGTTACAGCTACGCTTCACCAACAACAACAACAACAACAACAACAACAACTGAAGGGTCACGCGGCTCCTTATAGCCATATGGAGCGCGATAATTGATCTGTAGCTTTAGCCGGCAACAGTTATCGAAAGACCTTAAACAGTTTGGGTAAAAGATCCTCGAGGTGGGAGGGGGAATAAATATATCCTTGGATGCACTCGATTTTCTCTTGAATGATTATAATTCGACGCAGGAAAAAAACAAAATAAAATCGGAGATTTCTAACTCATTTCTCAACGTTATGATCGCCTGAAACAATTGTGTCCCCGGGCTGTCCGTTTCTTACCGCTGCCCCTGAACGCAACACACGTATGTTCTCAGCTCGAATAAATACTAGCAGAGTTTTGGCTAAGCTGAACACGGATACAATCTGGCTGGCACCCCCGCCCCCCCCGACTTAAAGCTACTTCTCCTTCCACCCGACCAGGAGAGAGGGAAGTGAATCACCAAGTAGACTGCAAAAAAAATAAAAAGGATTTGGTTTCAAGAGAAGTCTGTATTATTTATTAGTTCATTACGAGCAGCTTGTTACGTCACATGACTCGGAACATACCGAGTTCTCTGTTTTTACTTTGAGGATGCTGCTAGTGACCCAGTTACATTGCGGTTCCTGTTGGTTCTCTTCGTACTGCTGGAAATGTAACCCTCCAGTTCACACGGATCTGCTTTTTATTACTAATATTGGATTAATAAAATACAGTAAGTAAACTCATCTCTTTAAAATGTGCAATGCGTGTTCATTGTGTGTCACCGCGAAGAGCTTCAGATTTAGGAAAGTGCTCGACTCAAACGAACAGCTAGTTGAAGTTTAATCACTGAAGGTAGATTCACTCTCATTTTTAATTATTAGACAAGAAAAGCAGTTCAGCTGCCAGCTAAGAGACGAGAGCAGAAGATATGTCCAGTGTTCACACCCCCCAAGCCCGCAAGGACTTTTTCCAGCAGCGCTGAACCAGCTTCTTTTTCTGCTGCTAGAATATACACACACACACACACACACACACATATATATATATATATATATATATATATATATATATATATATATATGTGTGTATATATATATATATATATATATATATATATATATATATATATATATATACACACACACACACATATACATATATATACATACATACATACATATATATATATATATACACACACACACATATACATATATATACATACATACATACATATATATATATATATACACACACACACATATACATATACATACATACATACATACATACATACATATATATATATATATATAGCGTGTCCACCGACAGGAGCCTTGGTTATTTACAATACAAATAATGTCAACATTACATGGGCGACTGGTCTGTCTTTCAATCCCCGCCCTCGTCGGCGTGCCCTTGAGCAAGACACTTAACCCTGCACTGCTCCCCGTAGCCGTGTGTATGCAACATGATTGTCAGTCGCATTGGATAAAAGTGTCAGCTAAATTTAATATAATGTGCATTAATTAACCCTGAAGTTCATCCAATATTTGCACCTGACACTGACCCTCCCCGACATGGGCAGACATGTCGACGGTTGCTCGTTATAACACGACGGCGTTCTGTGCGTGCGAGTTACCACCGCGGTAATTGAGAATGAGCAGAATCCTGACGAATGAATTGACTAATCGACAGAGAGGAGAACTGAGCTGAAGCAAATGGTTTGATAACCACAGAAACTTCCCGCGCACACATTTCTCTCTTCAGATGACCAGAATATAATATATCTATATATATATATATATATATATATATATATATATATATATATTACATCGCTTTTATGCCCAAACAAACAGAATTTAAAGCTGCAGGACAATTTAGTTTCTAAAATTAAGTACTATATGAGTCACCTTTTTCAAAAGCTGCATGTTTTTCTTCTTTTTTTTTGTAAACCAGCCATTATTTTACTTGAAATAAGAGAAGAAAAAATATTTATTATTAGAGTGTGTATCTTTTCTGTAATAAGTTGTAATAATAAATATTGTTTATTCAATCGTACTTTATTTAACTTAACAGTCAGTTGATGACTCAGACGTTAATACAACTGCTGGCTACTTCAATACATATGGCACAAAATCAAAATCGCTCAAATTTCACCTTATTGTGATGTACCGGAGCTTTGAATAAGGAAATTCCCTCCAAAGGGACCTTACTGAATTTTAGTTGAATCCCGCTACACTCTCTACGTTTACAGATATTAAACTAAAGTGGGTGAGTGTAAAAGTAATATCCATATACTCAGATTGAGCAGTGTATTCCATGAAGACAAATGTAAATACATCTATTGAGGTACATGTCAGGTGACAACCCTCTCTGGAAGGATCTTGTCGCGTCTGTCGGTTCCTCACCTCGGTGACCGGCAGCTCCAGCTGAACCATGTCCTCGGGCTTGGCCACCGGAGGCTGGAGGGCCGTGTCCAGGAGCAGGATGCCGTTCAAGTCCTTCCTGCATCCCACTGCATAGTCGTTCACAAAAAGAACCTTGTCCACTGCTGGAAAGTACTGACACCTGACTCGACCGCCGGGTTTAGCTGTGAGAGGAACAGAGGACAGAGACGGTGTCAGAAGAAAGAAGGGCCCAAGTTAGTACCTGAGAAAGCTCTTTTTTATACATCACTTTCATTTTGCACTTTTCTCTCAAGACAATAAATAGTGATTAAATCACACAAATTGTAAATGAAATTTAAAGAACACACAGCCTCCTCATCTGTGGTCTTCTGGCTTTACCACAATCCAGCATCAACAATTAACAATGCATTGTTTTAAATGAAAAGAGCTGGAGGTGTTGGAGCTACAGACGATCAAACGGAATGAAAGAAGGCATCCGAGTAGTTGAATCTGTGCAAAACTCGCTTCAATAAGCAACTTTCTGTCAGGGACTTTCTTCAAGGCAAGAACACTCAAGTGAGTGAATCCTGCAGCACAAAAAGAAAAAACGAGGAAGATCATTTTATTAGCCGTATTGCAGAAAACGTTTGTAGCTCAAAATCAAGGAAATTGATGGCCTCCAAGTTAAAGACACGCCGACAATAGATACTTCAATAATCAAGAAGTCAGGATTGGAATATTCTGAAAATAAAAAAGGATTTAATGAGTCACGTGTCTCTTATTCCACATAACACATCCTCAAGTACAACAACTACATGGTCATCATTTCAAACCCAAGCTTAACCCGTTTAGTCAGTACCCACTGAAGAAGCTCTTCGTGGGAGAAACTGAATTACTATCTTATCCTATCATTTTCTTATACGGTTAGTGGCAATAACTTGTCACCGAACAGATAGAAGAATTATTTAATGAAGCAGATTTCCGTCCTGACATTTACAAAGAAATGGCAACAGCAAAAATGACGTAACACTTTTGTGTTCCAACACTGAACCAAAGTGTTGCATGTCTGCTACGCTACAGTAACTTGTGCTCATCAATGTCTAGGACTGGGGCGATAATGTAAGGGAGGCTATTCAAATAATGCCCCAAGATAATTAACTCAACAATGAACACTATAAATGTGCAACAGCACAGCAGACTGCTCCTGTCTGGTTCTCACTCATGTCCTGTTTTCCATTCTCAATACCACAGATAAAGAAAATGTACATGGTATAAGTTATTTTACCATGAAACCGGTAAAACATTCCAACCTTAAACAAATCTGGTTTCATGCTCTGTATTTGGAACTATGTTAAATTGTTAAATTGCCCATGTAAAATACAATAAATTCTAATTAAAATATGACACCGAGGGCGACACAGCGCCCGCCCTGGCTTGAGAACCGAGAGCCTCTGCTGAAAATGAACCGGCATGAAAGTAAAGTCAACAAAAGGTCCTACATCTCAGAGGAGCTGCAAGGGTTTGTATAGAGTCACTTTAATGTATACTATGAACAAACACTGGAGAAATATGTTATTAAACCTGGAGAGGAAGCCAGGTAATCACAAGGCCGCCAATAGAAACAGACATGGGTGTGACTGCACTAGCGTGCGACTCGACATGCAGCATAAGTGTTGTCGGGGAAAGTTTTATATGGTGACGATGGTTGTTTGACGTTTATTTGCTGAAGAAATAATGTGTATTATTATTATAATTACTAGTATTCCATATAAGAATTAGGAGTATGCTTATCGCCTTAAAGTCCAACGTTAACAAAAAGGCTTCAACTTAAAAGTCATGAAATGGGCTCCAATTGGCTGTCGAACACAATGGCCAGCACAAAGCAGCAGTTTCATAATAGTACATGATATATATATATATATATATATATATATATATATATATCGTTTACTGAAACAACACTATAATGGGAGAGCTATGGCGTTTCCAAAAATAATGTTTTGCCTCACTTTAGTTTAAAATATGAATTTGGTTCACTGATTAAAATGAGGATTAAAAGGTTAAAAAAAAAACTGGCATTCACTGCAGATTATCACCATTTAGGATGTAAACAAATGCTCCCATCACACCACTGTCCATAGCCACCTCTCTCGTGTGAACACACAGTACTCTCGACACTGTGATGATGATGATGTGTAAACAAAGCAGCGGTGTGCAGAGTGTAAAGCACAGCTTGGGAAACTCTTTGGGGAACGTGGGGATGCGATGTCAGTCATTACACACGGCAGACACGCACCACGACAAGTGCTCGGCTGGTTGTTTGTCTGGATTTGATTATTAAAAACGAGTCCAGACAGCCGGTCTGGCCCGCAGCACCGCGACGCTGCAGCAGCGAGTCGGTTCCCTCCCAGCATCTCGCCGATGCGTTCAAATGGTTGACAGTGTGCACACGGCCGGCTGGGAAGTTAAGCAGCTAAAGTGCCGCTCGATAGCTTAGTGGCTATCGCCGTTATTCACACTCACACACCGCGAGCTAGACAATAGAAGGCGTGCTACTTTAGATGCTAAAGATATTAATCGTAATTATAATGACACATCGCGACTGGCTACGAGAATGACAGAACCTGACAGGAAATATGTACCGGCTAACTAGCGGCGGTGCTAAGTTGCCCGGCTAGCGAAAAGCCGGGCGTGTAGTAAACAGTAGCGAACAGCAGCACCTGAAGGCAGCACTAGTTCAGGTTTGCCTCCGAACAGATTGACGCCTGGACACTGAACGCATCCCGTAAATCATAAACATTCCAACTAACGTTAGGCCCCAACGACAACCGCTGAGGACCAGCTAGCGTCAGTTAGCCTGCCGATGTTGCATCTCAAGCCAGTGTCGCGTTCGCCGCGAGTCTGTTGACAACCCCCGAGGTCGCTCCCCGCCGGTGTCAGGGCACGACAAGAGGGCTGCGGGACTCACCGTGCGCCGCCGACGCCTGGAGAATGGCCCCCGACGTGCCGTCGATCACTTTGATGCTGCCGCGACTCGTCACGGCCAAGATAGCGTTGAGGGCCGGGTGGTAGGAAAGGCTTCGCAGGCCCTCCTCGTCGCAGCGCAGGCAGCCGTCTCTCAGCACGACCCAGTCTGAAGGGCTGGACGAGCCGGAGCCCGGCGAGGCCGCGGCCGCCATCTTTCCTTTTTTTTCTTCTTCTTCCCTTTCCCTTTGCTTCTGGGGGTTTGTACGGATTAAATAACGCACGTAATACTGCGTGTTCTAAGAGATTAACTCCGAACTATCATTCCTCTGCCACTGCTGACTCCTTCTGCGGCTTCTTCTTCTCCTCCGCCCTTTACCGCAGCAGTGGCTATTCACCATCAGCGCTGAGGAGCTCCAGGCTGGGCTTTCTGTCAGTGACACGATAGGTAAACGGAGCTAGCGTATCTTCCGGCCACTTCCCGCGAGAACACCAAGTGCGAACGAGAACAAAGGGTGGAATAATTAATTGACCGTCGAAATGATAATAAAAAGATCTGCAACAAACAATAGAAGTAACAATGGTTATAATCTGCAGTGGATACACAATTGATGCAGTCTAGTTATATATACTTATATAGTAGTATTACCACACATATGTCTTCATTTGTTAGCCTTAAATATGAAGCTTATGTATTTTTATTAATTGATTTATATTGTAAAGTGTTCCCGTTTTATGGCCTTATACTAGAACTGCAACTTAAAATATTGGCTTTTTTATTTTTTTTATTTTTGACGTTTTCATTTCTAATTTGTATTTTTTAAAAGACACATTATACAACCAGTGAACATTTCAACAGCGCGAAGGACCGCATATCCCATAACCCTTCTCCCTAAACTCTTTATGTTTTAGCAAATAAGAGGTTGGTTAAAGTCACTACTGCTTAATGCAAATACTGTGAAATGATCACAATCTATGTACATTGTAACTAGTTCATCAACCCCAATAAATATGAAAAACTAATGTTTTGTTTTTTAGTACTGATGTTTCCTCAAAGGAGAACACAGGGCATGCACTTATAGTTATTGCTGAATCAGGTTCACCTGGTCCAGCCCCTAGAGATGCTGCTATAGGCTTAAAGGATTCTGAGGGATGTTTTAGGATACACTGAGCACCTCTCTCCTCTTCTCTCTCTACTTATGGATGCATTGTCATCTCTCCATCACACATTACTAACTCTGCTTCCTCTCCGGAGTCTCTGTGACTTTAAGTCTCATAGTCTGGTCTATTTGGACTAGGCTGGGTCTGATGCCATGGCCCTGATGATGCCCACTCATCCTCTAACCTCCATCTGCCTGATGCATCATGGAGGTCTGGATCGTGGTCCATGCCTACTACCAACTATTCAAATCTGTCATACTCATTGAATGTGTTGTAAATCTGTAACACTGTTCCTTCTGGTCACATGACATCTTGTGTTCTGTCCATCCTGGAGCTGCCTGCAGGTCATCGATGAAGCCAGAAATAAAACGAAAAAAAACACATTTAGGCCGACTCAGAGAGCGCGTGCTGTTCTGGTCGTCACTTTCACAAGAATACCATCAGAAAGTAGCAATCGCTCCGGAACCACAAGGCGGCAACTGCAGTACCATCTGTGTATTGCTCAGACAAGATGTGAGCGGGGGTGGGTAAAGATGGTATCATCCTCCAGCTTCTGATACGGGGAGATGGAATCAAGCCGAGTCGCTCCGTTGGACCAGAGGCAGCTCGTGGATGTCCAACTGCCAGGTGAATTTTTTTAATAGTGAGGTTGATGCTAGTCAAGAAACGTAAATAACGAATAGGATCTTCCATCAAAATATAATTAATATCAATTTGAACGGTGCATTAATTCAATCTCTTTGGTTGGACCTGGTAAATGTTACTTTATTTATTTATTTATGTATTTATTTGTATGCGTGTTACTTGCATAACGCAAAAAGTATTAAACCGAATCGCATGAAATTTGGTGGGATGATTGGTTATTATCCAGGGACCATTTGATTAGATTTTGGGATCGATCGGGTCAAAGGTCAAGGTCATGACAAGGTCAACATCTTCTATTTACTATAGCACGGTAAATTGTTATCCAATTGGCATGCAACTAATTCCAAAATGTTCATAGTTCAATGCCCAATCTTGTGATATGCGAAGGTATGCACTCTACCGAGTGCCCGTTCTAGTGAGTTGTGTTTGTGAAATTATTAGTAAGAATGCACATTTTATTTACATTCAGAGAATTTGATCGTGTGTTTTTTTTACGAGAGTGAAGAGCTAAACAAGTGGTTTAAGACAGGAGAAAGTGAGTCAGGCTGACTGTTTCTTTGCACCCATTATTTAACTGGAGAATTCCAGCAACATAGAACATCAGGTCCCATGAAATGTAAACAATGCATCCAAAGTTTTAGATATCTACGTTTTTACCAGCTGACTTCAACCACTGTCCACTGTGTGGTGCTTTACCTGCATGTCATCAGCCCGTTGAATGTGTTACCAGTACCTGGACTAATGTGATGGTTGTTTCCAGAGCACACTGATCTCTAACCCTGCCTCACATTTTCCGCCTTTTTTTTTAACTGTGTTCACACTCTAAAAAGGACAAAGTTAAATGGAGACTCCAACCAGACAGCAGACAGGCATTTTTATTAAAAGTGTGCTGTTGATGGACTTTCCTCCCACAATGCAATACACAAAGAACAATTCACAGTGGAGGATAAAAAATTATTATGTGGATGTGAGACAGCTCCAGAAAGATCTTTTGTCTTCCTGTTGACAAACCGCCAGCATGACTGATGTCACACATGCATCGAGCTACAGCCGTCTCCACGTACAGCCTCACAATATGAGTAAATATGAGTTGAGAGATGTTCACGGTACAAAAGGCTAAAAAAGGGATTAAAAGAAGATGTATTTCTGCTGTAGGAGTCCAATTATGGAATAATGTTAAATGGATGTAAGAATGGTGAACTGCTTTTTGGTTTTCAATTCTTGAGTTATAAATGTGATTAAAAACATATTAATATGGAAGATGTATGTGGTAGTATATATAAATATATTTTTATTAATTTTTTCTTCTTTATTTTATATGAATTTTCTGATTTATTTTGATTTCAATTTAGGATAGGAATATATAAGCATTTTTTGCTTATACCTATACCTTTATATAGGTATAAGCGTATATTATATAGAATATTATTGTATTGTATTTGATTTGATTGACTGAATAAAATACACAAACAAACAATGCTTTATGAATCCCTTTCATCCACGGTGCTTCACTAACAGTGATGCTGGCCTGACATCGGGAGTGATCTGGGGTTCAGGAGACATGCTGTGCTCCAGTTCCTTTTCATAGAGAATGAGAATGCATCTTTCTCCCCTGTGAAAGTGTTTTTGGGGATTTTTTCCTGATCCGATGTGAGGTCCTGGGACGTCTGTGTACAGATTGTAAAGCCCTCTGAGGCAAATTTGCAATTTATGATAATGGCTATTGAAAATAAACTTCTAGGGACTGGGACAAAGCTCTTCCGGACTAATGGGGGTTTGTCCCCTATAAAGCTGCAGGGATGACGTATGTCTGTGTACAAGTTAGCGTCTCACTGGTTACCACAATAAAAGTCCATGGGGGATTTGGGATTATCGCTCTGTGGCAAACATAGGTTTATAATGCTTACTAATTGGTGTAAAAGTGTAATGCAATGGCCAACCGCAACAAGCTGTAAAAGGAACATCATGTCACCATTTAGACTTATGTCTTTTTTTTTTAAACACGTAAAAGCTATAAATTCTCTAGCAGGATACTTACCGGCGTTTTTTATTCTGTAGCACAAAACCACAGGCCTTATTTCAGGCGTCTAACACAAAAACAAATAAAACATAGACTGAGACAAAGTGTGAGAATGACGACTCATTCCTGCAGCACTGCACGTACGTCGTGGCCATAACGAAAGAAAAAGGAAACGCTAGATGTTCAAGTGCCAAATAACGATGAATTTACTGTGATCACATGATTATATTCCTGTATTAAACAAGACTCGAGGCGGGAAATCAAGGCCCCACAATGAGCAGAAAGTGGTTCATATCCCCCTAACTGCCCAGTCCACTTGCTTCGGCTGCTGAAGTCCATAAACTAAGAAAACGAGCCTGTGAAAAATAAAAAAAATTCGATGGACACTTATAGTACACACAACAGTACATTAAAAAATGTCAGAACATGAAGCTCCACAGTCTCTTCTCTTGGAGTCTTCCTTCAGCATGAACACCACACATTTGGCACCACATTCTTTAGTTGGATCCAGATTTTCTTTTAAAGAAACCACTAAATGAATCTCGAACACTGGGTCTTTTTTACATCGTTTTTTGTTGTTGTTGACAAGAATCTCAGCATCCTGACGGTTCAGCTGTAAAAGCATATGCATTTTATTGACCGAAGACATGAGGGACACAACTATATACATTGTTATATATTCCTAACATCCCCACCGTCTACAATTTAATAGAGTTAAAAAAAAGCAATAAACACCTTTAAAAAAAAAAGAAAAAAAAAGATCCTGGTTCTGTATTTTGACCCATCCGCCCCGCCGCCCCACACCTGGGCCAGTGTCCATGAAAAGGTCCGGTTTCAATTCATCCCGTCACACACCGGTATATAATGACAGGAAGTAGATGTACAAAAGCAGAATGGGATAAATGAGGAGGGGCTTCTTCGTTTTGAATTCATCTCCGACGAGCAGGGAAGCGGCGCTGTACGCCGCCCAGAACACTCCGAACAGCTGAAAGGAGACAGGAAAGAAACGTCTCGTTATTCACGGAGGTAATGTGCACCTGAATGCTGCTCCCATTAATGCTATGCGGGTGTAATTATTAGGGATGTTATTAATAATGAACAGCTTTGCCGTTTAAGTAAGACTTTTGACCGATTTAAAGTAGCAGTGTGTGAGATTTAGTGACATCTAGTGGTGACCCAGGGAATACCCCCCCCCCCCTCACTCAGCCCTCCCTTTGATACCTTCAGGTAGGGAGAGGTACCTTTAGGAAAGCTTCACTGCAAGCAGCTACTCTTATCAATGCACTGTCCTTTTTTTGTGAGTAAATAAATGCTCTTAAAAACACATTTAACAAATACATTCTGAACGGGAATATAACATTTAAAAAAATAACCACACACATCAAGTTTTATGTAAAAAGCTGTATTTTTTTCTTCTTCTACACAGCATTAAATATAAGCATCAGCTGGTTTTGGTGTTCCTCGACTTACTTTGATTAGTGTAGAAACCACCTCGAAGCCTCCGATCACCAAGAGCACCGGGGCTATAACGATGAGCGGCAGGAGGGAGTATCCGATCACTCCGAGGACCTGGCCGAAGGAAACCTGCTCGAGAGAACAACGGCCTCCGTCAGAACGAGTCCGAGTCCCTTCGACTTGCTGCAGGTGACGCGGTGGGCGTCAGCGCCGCTTACCTCGCCGCCGAGAACACGAGCCAGCAGGAAGATCGTTAGTGATCCAAATATCCAAATGGTGATGATCCAAGACACAACCTGCAAAAAAAAAAAAAAAGAAGAAAAAAAAGCAGAGTTTAGTGTCCTTACTGAAAACGGTGAGGCGTTACCATGACAACTCACAGCGCCACAAATATGGCGCTACAGGAGATTCGGAGGTCTTTAAAAATGTAAGCTGCAGATTTCTACCTTTAACTAAGTGGTTCACAGACTGTGAGGCGCGCCCCTCTAGTGGGGCGCAGGGGTATTACAGGTGGGGCGCAGGAGGAAATGCAGAAAGAGCTTTAGAGAGAACTTCTAAACAAGTTCAAAGTACACAGACATTAACCCAAGTCATGTATAAATATACAGCAATATGCCTGTACCTTTGTGTACATGTTTACGTTACACCGTTACAAAAGATTGTGTTGACTCGCCGATTCTTGGCGTTTTGCCAAAAGCCATTCTCTGTGAAATCGGCTTTTCCACTTCAAAACAAAAGCTCAACATTGAGCATGAATTGATACTTTGATAGTGGCCGTATCAAGCCAGCAGGCTCATTGGAGCCACTAATACCACTTGACACACTGCATTCCTTTTGTTCTGCACAGGCTGCACGTTATGGTTTTGAAAATGTATGCAGTGTTATTGCCAAATAGTTTAACTTGTTTTGTTTTTTACAGGTTGCACTGTTATTATCTTGAAAATATATCCAGTGTAAAACAGCTTAATTGTACTCACATTAAGCTATTTCTTTGCCAGTGTGCTTTTTTGCACATGCATAACTTTACTTGCATTGTTCTCACAAAGTGATTGCACATTTGGTTTAACTTGAAAGTGATAGCAATTTTCTTTATTCTACTATTTGAAAAAGCACAGAAAGTTAGCACAGGCCATTTGGTTGGGCCGTGACAGATAAAGCTTGAGAACCACTTCATTAAACAGGCCAACAGTCGCTGCTTTCTGCTAAATGTTATCCGAGAACGTGAGTGATGCAACGGCCGGTTCAACGCCAGGAACTAAACAAACGCAACTTTGTGTGTGTCCGTTAGCACAGATACTGCCTTTGTTTCCACTGATAATGCTGGAAACGCAAGCGCCAGGTACTTTCCGGTGTGAGCGCCAGAACTGTCAGTTGCAACTGGACAAGACGACAGATTGTTGCATCACGACGGGGACGATGGCGGCGCATTAAACCAACGGGGGATATTAAAAAGATAAAACGAGATTAAATATAAATGAAAGGATCATACTATGTGCAGGGGAGAAAACTGGAAAAAAGCCTTGAAACAAGTCCCTTGAACGCACCATCAGCTGTGAACGGGGTCCCACAGCTGCGGTTTCAGATGTTCTTCATTTTCAGGCTGGCTTTCAGCCAGTGGATCTGGAGCTGATGATGCAATACTGACACTTGTTACCCAGGTGATCTACATTTATAGATCATTGATGGAGTTGCAGCAAGTGTGTGTGTGTGTTTTGGGGGGTGAGACTACCAAACGGTACATAAAAAGGACCCAATATTATCATATAAGCTTCTTTTATGATGTATATCTAAAGTGGAGACGCCAGCTACGTAAGTTAAGTTCCTGTCGTGGAAATGGTCCAATAGACGGAACAGGATGACGGAGGACACGCGGTGGTGTCGATTGGTGTTCACTGCTCACCCGAAACTGTCCATAGATGGAGATCATGGAGAAGAGCAGCACCACGGCGAGCGGGCCCCAGAAGTCCGGGTTGTCTCGGACCACCTGCCGGTTATAACCCAGTGACGGCATTGGCATCAGCACACATCGAATCTTGTAATAGATGTCCTTCGGGTCAATGTCCAGCTCCTCCCTTCTCACACAGACAAGACGGCGTTACAATGACGAGCGTTGCACTGAGACGACACAAAAGAAGATCAGTGGGACAACATGGACAGGGCTGACGGAGACCAACACACACTGCATGGCTGCTGCTGCTGCTGCTGCTGCTGCTGCTGGGAGGTGGCATGAAGTGAAACATGCTCGTTCTGTGGGGCAGCAGCGGCAGCAGCCCTTTACTTTATTCTTTATGGAGGTAAGAGAGGCTTCCCGCTGTGACAACATTGCGCAACAGCGAGCGTGCCGAGCGGTTTTTTTGTCGCCCCGATACCTCCGACTGTAACACACGTTGAATAAACAGTGACAGAAACTTAAAACTCAAATGAGCTTCATCCGAACGGGAGTTTCGGCATCGTTTGCGAAAATGATTTCCGTCCATATCAACACACCTGAAAACAAATATCACATGACTACTCTTGTATACGGGGCATGCTGGTGCTGTAAACAGGAAGTAGTTGCTTAGGAGAAGAAGAAACGAGTGAGTATTGTTGGACTCTTAAATTAAAAAAAAGGTAATGCTTGATATTCAACAAACACATATACATCATCTTTCTAACATGCTTAAAAATGATCACTTGCAAATCAAAGTTTTACTAGATCATGGGTCAATAGATTTGATCAGTGAAAGTTCCTCTGATTCCCTCGGTTCCATTCCCTGTTGTACTGGAGAGTATTTATACTCTTTTACAGTTTCTTTGTGAACTTCACAATAGTTTTACAGAACTAAATACCATTAATAAGAAAAGGAAAGTCCTCCGTTTTGTAGCAGTAGGATTATAAATAAGAATTTTATTGCACAGCAGTTGCTAGTATTGACAACAAGGTCAGCAACTCCTGTAACCAGTCATCAACCAGTCATCCAAGTGGAACTAAGCTGGTAGTCGGTTGATAATCAAGACACTCGGCAAAAGATATGCGATTTAAAAATGGAAAAGTCGAAGTGTGAACACGGACTAACTTTAATGTACTGAACAATGCTCAGATGATCATGGCTCATGGGAAACGACTGAATAACATGTATGGAACATAAAAGTAATCGGTTTGTAAAAACAGTAAAATTGGGTTGCATTTCAAATGTTTTGTGACAATCAAAAATGGTAATAAAATAAATTTGAAAAAAACTTGTGTCTGCTATCTTATTATTTCCTCAGCTGGATGTTAAGAGTGTGCAGAGACATTGTCTTTGTTACACGTGCATTTATTTCGTTGTTTTTTTAAATGTCAAAAAGAAATGTTTAAAAAAAGCCCCAATATGTACTCACAGGAGAGGTTTGCTGCTCTCTTCGCTCTCATCCTCCTCCACCTCCAGCAGCCAGCCGTAGCCCCGCTGCCGCAGGAAGGTGGTGGCATACGGATCTTTGCCGCTCTCGCTGCCCACGTTCAGCTTAATGTCCGGGGCGCTGATGGTGCCGCTGAGCTCTGTGGAAAACACGTTTGTTTGCAGAGTTAAATCATCATAACAAAGCTCATTTATTCAAATCTGCTTTATATATATATATATATATATATATATATATATATATATATAAACCCTTAAGCCCTTTACTCTCCAGCTTGTAGGAGCATGTACTTGCTTTTGATCCAGTTTAAAGTAAATGTTCTCTCAGTTTATAGCATTGTATTTTACATTGTGTTATTTGGTTATGGTTATAATATATCGTTTTAATTGTACTCGAGCGGTGACGTGAAGCTCGTCAGTGTTTACAAGTTGTGGTCGGTATCCGTGTCGTGCTTCGTCATGAAGAGAACGAACCCCAAATGGTACCGAGTTAGTCTTCAGGGTCTTATTTTAATGGCCTTGTGCCGCGGACCATGAGCAAGATGTCATAAACAGTCGGATGTTTGTTTGTGGACGACACGTATCGGTCCTGAGCTAGCTAGTTAGCAGCGCTAACGGTAGCCTGCATCTGCATAGGGGACGTTAGGAGCGGCTATGTGGAATAGCACCACGTCGACCCACACACGTCGGTCCGTGTGTTTCGGACGGACTGCCGCGTGGACCCGGGCGACTGACACCGTGACCCTGGCTCCCGTTCCCCGATTCATCAATGTAGCTCCGGGCCTGCTAGCATTAGCTTACCTTCAGCCTCTGTCGAGGAGACGAACGTAAAGTCTCCGTTGGTGGGGGAGAACTGCATGGTTAGTTTGTATTCAGTGCCAGACGCCTCCGGTACAGAGTTGTGACATTTACAGTAGCAGGAGGAGAAAAAAGAGACGCGTTAACAACGCTGTCACCGATCACAGCTCATCGGTGAAGGTAAACTATCGCATCTTGTTTTCGTTGAGTCGTTCAGCTTCTGCGGTGGAAGCAGGAAGTTGGGAAATGAGACACGTTTAATGATGCGTTCATGCTATGACGTAAAGCTCGGATAAAGCTGTGTTTATGTATTCCCAGTTGAACAATGAAATGTACTGTCCTATATATTGTCCAATGTGTGTAAAAATGTTACCCACACATTTAGTCTCATAAGTAATTTGCTATAATATGTCTGTAGCGGCGTTCAGTCGGCACACAGGGACTTCCTTTGGACAGGCGATCGTTTAACTCTTTTAATTTAGTCTTTATTTTATTCAGCTCACAAACACAAACCTCTCTGAAATCACCAAGAGGGAGTGTCAAGCATTGACATAAATGTATTTAAATATTATTTAGATATCTTAGTTCCAGTACAATGAGCAAAATTCAGAAAATAAATTATTATTATTATTATTAATTATTAGTGTGAAGATACTGGTATCAAATGGAACAAAAATACCTCACTAATCCATTACTATGTCATGCTAACTGGCATGGTGATTTTCAAAGGCATCCCTAGACCTGTCACCTCATGAAATTGTAAGTCGCTTTGGATAAAAGCGTCTGCTAAATGTAATGTAATGAAATGTTTATGGCTCCCATGAGTCTGCCCTTTCCAGGCATGCCCTATACTCCAGTGGTTCTCTAAAGGGAGATGTTTTTACGTGAGAATAAAGACATATATTTAAAATTTGCATTGATTAAAAAATATTCAATAAAATATAAGTTTAAGTTCAGTGTGTAACACAATTGTTTCTCAAATGGGGTATGCAAGATTAATATATACAATTAGCATTAATTTAAAAAATAATTTAAAAGTAGTTATTTAATAAATATTCAAATGCAAATTAATAAACTGAATTTCTATATTAAATCTGACACTGATGGCACAGTGCTGTGCATTACATTGGTTCAATCAAAAAGGCTTTGTGCTGGTTGTGGGGTAATTCCTCCCTGATGAAAGGTTGAGAACCACTGTCCTACTCTATAATAATCCCATGCAGTTTGGGGAAATAACCATAAAGTAGTTTGCGTGTAGTATTCATGTGTTATTTTCTGCCTCTTCTCTATGTCTGCATGGGGTATTGGTCTTAGAATATGACTGGAAGCATGTCTAATGATGTATACTCATAATATACATTTTACATAGTGAAACCTTCGATTTGAACAAATATATTTTGTGATCTCTAGGATCATGACACTGTACAACCACGAACAGACAGAGGACATTCAGAGGATGTTTGGCTTACCTTGGTATAAAGACGTGCTCGTTATCCCAATATTACAATTCTTGCAGAAATCCCTATATGTCATAAGTGTTTGATACCAAATCACATTAAGGATTTTTTTATTATTTGGATACATTCTCAAGAAGAAAAACATTTTAAAATTCAGCACCAGATCTTAGTAATTCATAACACATGAACGATTATGGGATTCTCAACTTCTATCATAATATTTATAAGCCCTTTTTTACACTTTCATAATCTGTTTTAATGAAACAAGGTAATCGTTATTTTATTTCAGACCTATGCTGAGAACCACATTGCAAACACCTGCTGATGCTGCATCTAAAATTAATCTTCTAGTTGCCAGTTTTCAGATCACGTGTCTTTCTCTGCTGCAGAGCCCTGAGACAAGCTGGGTCAGCTCGTTAGCCACGCCCACCCGTGGCCGCCGCCAGCAGTTAGCTATTGAGAGAGCTCGATATTTACACCGGCGTGCCTCATTTCAAGAAGCGAGTGCGGGGAGACTAGCTGTATATGTAGCACATGAGCGGGTATGTCATGTAACCTCTACCAGGTCAGGTGATGACATAGTGTGGGAGTTAAAACAAAGGAAACGAGCCCCAGGTCATTAAAACGTCAACTACATAAACCCGTTAACGGGGTGTCGCGGTAATATTTTGGAGCGCTTCTCTCTTCCTGCCATTAAACCCGCCCCCCTCGAGCCAACTGGCCAATAGCAGCAGCTCATCCAGAAACCCTTCTTTTGCCGCTAAAACTAAACTCGGTCCAACTGTTTCCCTGTCAGGCTGCGTGTATGTTTTGATAAAAGTATCAAATAAGTAAGTTTTACTTCGACATTCGTCATTCTATTGCGATTGCGTACAGTTTAGCTCAGTGTGTGTCATCTTTGACATCGGCTTCAGCCACTATTAGCGCCATGGAAGCAAATAAACTGTCAATTGAGTTCAGTTAAGTGAGCGTTACTTTGTGAGCTAGCTAGCACTTTCTTGAGGTTTAGTGCTAAAGTCCTCCCCAAACAGGTGTTCACTCAGAGGACATTTCCATTTGACAGTGGTTGGTGTTGTCTAGCTTCAGCTCTCTGTTGTGTTTTGATGGACCACTCAACTACTGGTTCAGATCACAAACTTTGAGTGATAAATTATACAAATGACAATGAGGAATAGATGAAACGATGTACATATAGCCTTTGTCTTTACATATAGTGCTTATTTAAATGATCTACATGATATTTATAGCATGTAATGCCATGATACTAAAATGCCTCGTTTTCATCTGTTTTTTGAGGGTGACGACAGGTTACGTTTATGTATTTGTGACAAATGTAGTTGTCATACCTAGTTTCTTTTCACTAACAGGTTAAAAACAATGACAACCAGTCAATGATCATGAACCACAACGTCTCTGCATTTGATTTTAGTTGCATGTCATTGTTTATCTCTCGATCCTCTAAATCTGTCACTGTCAGTCTTATAATGAAGGTATGAATTGCCCTGTAAAATAATATAAAGAATGAGATTGCTTTTGCCTGCCTGAGATTTCCAGGCAGATTATTTCATCTGACCCTGTCATACGAGGGCCTAGATGGCGAGCATGAAAACACAACAATCTCCAGTGTCAACATTCTTAGCGTGTGTGGACATGGAGCTCCAGTATGCAGGTTTTGTTGTGGATCTATCTTTACTCGCTGAAAGTGTGAGCAGGTGTTTTCATCGATATTTTCCTGAATCTCTTCCAGCTGCAGAATCGGCGTGGTTCACATCTGCAGCTGAAAATGGGAATATCTGGTCTGCTGCAGTTCATCAAAGATGCCGCAGAGCCCGTCAACATCAAAAAATACAAAGGCCAGAGCGTGGCTGTGGACACGTACTGTTGGCTGCATAAAGGAGCCTTTTCGTGTGCCGAGAAGCTCGCGAAAGGAGAACCCACTGACCAGTAAGCGTGTTTTTATTATTCTAGCTGAATTTAAAAGAAAATGTGTTCATAAATATGTTCATATTAGTGAAAATGGTCCCTTATTGCTGTAGGGTCCAAGCATATAGTTGATGTGCCACAATGGCGCTCATAGTCCATGTTCTTATTTTCAGACATTTAAAAACACCGTTGTTCAAAACACAAATATAGTTTGTTAAGAAACTATGTTAAATGTACAATACAGGCAGGTAGGCAGGTTATGCACGATCAAACTAAATGATCCTGTCAACACAGGCCATGCATCCTTTAACCAGGGAGCTGTTTATCCTTACCAGATCCAATGCAGCAAAAAAGACAACATGTTAACATGAATGTATCTATGTGTCTGTCAATGACACTAACGGCAATGTGGCGACGGCGGTTGTATGTCCAGAACTGATATTTGCATTTTGATTTATTCGATTCTAGGTATGTGTGGTACTGCATGAAATTTGTGGAAATGATGTTGGCCTTCGGTGTCAAACCAATTCTGGTGTTCGACGGACGCAATCTGCCTTCGAAAAAAGAAGTGGAAAAGGCTCGCAGAGAGTGAGTATCTAACAAAGTGATGGCACATTGTAGTTGTTTTTCTCTGCTTTACTTGAAATTGAGTGCAGTTTTTCTTTATTCTAATATTTGAAAAAGCCCAGATGGAGGAGTTGCAATAATAGAATAATAGAATAATAGAAATTTAGTATGGACCATTTTGTTACAATTGTATTGAGGTGCTGGGACATGAACATTTTTCTTTATTCAAAGTAGGGCATGACAGAAAAAGTTTTGAGCGCCCATGAATGATTACAGTTTCTATCAAGAGAAAGTGAAGAGGGAGCACTGCATGCCCTCTATTGGGAGGAGCGTGCCACTGCATCAGACTCATGCTGATCCCTCCCTCAATGAATGACCGTAGTTGTTTTACAATTACAGACATTCAATAACAATATCCTATTCCAACATCTCCCTTCGGATTTTCTTCCTTTTTATATCCTCACAAACCAAATATCTTTGGGTTCTGGACTGCTGTATTTGAAGATGTTGCCTCGGACTCTGAGTAAACTGATGACCGTGTTTGAATTCATGGACGGTTAAGAGAGCGAACCATTATAAGATGAATCCAAAATAAATTGAGAGATGTATGAGGCCAAAGTTGTGGAAACGGATATAGCTTTGAAACCCTATAACAGACACTGAGGCTGCATAATCATCTGAGAAGAAGTGATGACGCGGCAGTGATCCGGTGTTTCTTACCCCTGGTAACGAACGCGCAGACAATACTCGGCCCTATTAGGAGGACTGCATTCCTAAACAGCAACAGAGCAACATTGTTCGGTGTGAATGTCTCATGGAGGAATGTACAGACCTGTCGGCAGGTGAGGCCAGACAAGCCCGCCGCTAAACAAATACATGTAACGTTGCGCTCGGTAACTCTCCGTCGTTCGTGTACCTTTCAGGCGCAGAGAAAGCAACCTTCAGAAAGGTCGGCAGCTTCTGCGTGAAGGAAAACTGTCCGAGGCCAGAGACTGTTTCACCCGCTGCGTTAACATCACCCCCGCCATGGCGCATAACCTCATTAAGGTGAGGGCCCCCATATATATATATATTTATATAAATATATATATATATATATATACAGACATATATATATATATATATATATATATATATATATATATATATATATATATATATATGTATACACACATGCATATAAATATATATCTATTTGTGTATGTGTGTGTGTATGTATGTATATGTGTATATATATATATATATATATATATACAGACATATATATATATTTGTGTGTATGTATATATATATATATATATATTTATTTATATTAGTATATATATATAAACACATATTTTTTAATATCATTATATATAAATATGTATTTATATATATATATATATATATATATATATATATATAAATACATATTTATATATAATATAGATACATATTTGTATGTATATATATGTATTTATTATATTTTTTAGATATTGTTTTATTTAAGGCTTACTGCCAGTACCTTTTGAATGCTTGTCCAGGCCCAGTAGAGGCCCTCTACAGTTTCTCTTCCGGTTTGCATGTCCACCCTACCCACATCAAAAAGGCTATGACAATATTTAATTTTTCCATTTCGACCCCACAGGTACATGCTTTGCTTTCCTAGTATTATTGAATCCTTTCTGGTTACATCCAGCGGTGCTGCATGTTGGGTAGAACATGTTCTGATTGTGTGATCTCCTTTTATAAACCAGGTCGCAAGGGGCAGAGGAGTGGACTGTGTCGTGGCTCCGTACGAAGCCGATGCTCAGTTGGCGTACCTCACTAAGTCCGGCTTGGCCCAGGCTGTCATCACCGAGGACTCTGACCTGCTGGCATTCGGCTGCAATAAGGTACGGCCACTAGATCCAGGGGGTGCATTTCAAACTGCACGGGTATGTAAACACACAGGGGAATATATTCTCTGTACGGGGATAAGAGTCTAGAGAAACAAGATTTAAATACATCCGGAGCCGTTGGCATTAAAAGAAAAACAAGTCCCGAAGCTCAAATCTGTAGAAGTGTGTGCTTATTGACAGCTGGACCATGACCCAGATGTTTTACTGTGAAACAAATCCATTAAATAGATCAATCAATAATATCGGAAGAGAAAATCACTCGTATTGTTTAGAAATACAGTTTCGCAATGTAACCCCTTCCTAATATTTGATCAAATACGATCTAATAAAACAAAAAAGAACTAAACGGATTGTAGTTTGAGAAAGAAATATTGAACAAAAAAGCCACATGACATTTAACTTGACATTAAAATAGAAATGTGTCATTTAGCTCGATTTGCTGAACAATTGAAAGCTGCTAAGATGTTACTAAAATGTGTATTATTGAGAAGTGGCCTCCACCGCTCCTCCTCACGTGGCGGCCGACTTCTAATCGTCCTTCGCCACCGCGCAGGTGATCCTCAAAATGGACAAGCAGGGCAACGGGCTGGAGATCGACCAGAGCAACATGGGCCGCTGCCGCTCGCTGGGCAACGTCTTCACGGAGGACAAGTTCCGCCACATGTGCATCCTCTCCGGGTGCGACTACCTGGCCTCCATACACGGCATCGGCCTCGGCAAAGCCTGCAAACTGCTGCGGCTGGCCAGCGACCCGGACATCCTCAAGGTGAGACCCGTTCAGGTCACTGCAGTTTATTCTGTATCGCCCAATATCACAAATTGGAGCTAGAACTTGACACGTTTATACTTTAAGATTCCTTTAAACCAAGAAGATATCCTTCCACACTAAAGTGACTTTTCTCAGCTAAAGTTTTTTCAACCTCGAGCAACTCGGCATGAATGCGACACCCAATTCATATTTATAATTCAATTTCAATTCAATTCAGATTATTCTATACAGCCCAATATCACAAATTACAAACTCCCCTCAGAGGGCGTTACAACCCGTACACATACGACATCCCTGACCTTTGACCTCGCATCGGATCAGGAAAAACTCCCAAGAAATAGAAACAAAATATTCAGGGATAAAAACAATATAATGCACAAGCTTTCTTTTTTTTAATGTTCATAAGATAAGATAATCCTTTATTCATCACTCCGTGGGGAAATTGCAGGATCACAGCAGCAGGTGCTTAGTAGGGAACAATAATAAAAAAAAAAATTTAAAGCAGTAAGAAAAATACAATAGAAATATGAAATATGCAGACAAAATAAATGTATATACAATGTAATTATATGATAATAACACTTGCTATGTAAAGTGCTTTACAAATAAAATGCATTATTATGATTATTATTAAAACTTTCTCAGGGAAAAAATGTAACAAACCGTAGACCTTAGCAATAGATGTCATGTGACCAGAATGAACAGAGGTACAGGATGTATGAATAATCCAGATGGTGAGATAGTTGGAGAAGTTGGATTATGCGTTTTGCAGCATCTTTACTATTTAAAGTTGTGAGTCCAGAGGTGCCGTCACTGGATTGATGCATCGACATTATGCCCCCCCCCCCTCCCCGCTCCAGGTGATCAGAAAGATGGGCCAGTACCTGAAGATGAACCTCGTCATCCCCGAGCAGTACGTCGAGGGCTTCGTCCGGGCCGACAACACCTTCCTGTACCAGCTGGTGTTCGACCCCGTCAGGAGGAAGGTGGTGCCTCTCAACCCGTACCTGGAGCACATCGACCCGGCATCCCTCGGCTACGCCGGACTGTATCCTCTTGTATTCCGCGGCGGACATTCGGCCATGTGTTATTTAGAAAAGGGAACTCCCTCCTCTCCGCTGCGTGTACAGTATTCGTTCTCCTTGACGACATTGATATCCAGTAATCTAGGGGATGACAAAGGCTTGCAGATGGCCTTGGGAAACCTCGACATCAACACCATGGAGAGGATAGATGACTTCAACCCAGACAAACCCATTCCACAGGTATCGGATCGCAGCACATTTTTGATAATCGGCCTAAGTGTGATACATATTTAATTTAGAACAACTTTGCCAATGTCCGTTTTTCTTTTTTTTTGTGTAGCTTTCGAAAGGCCGTAGCCGCAGCTGGAATCAGTCGTCGGCTCCCAGCGGGCCCAGTATCTGGAGCGGAGGCTCCGAGTCAGCGGCAGTGGCCCCGCCCCCCTCTGCTGCCTCCCCAGGGAGGCCTCCCTCCACCAGGGGGAAGGAGAGGATCGTCAGCCTGGGCGCTCTGAGGCTGTTCTCCAGAGAGCTGCAGGCCAAGAGACCGCGAGAAGGTGAGCCGCTCGGCACGCAGTGGTTGGACTTTAATTATTACATCGAAAAAAGGGATTCCACTCATCATATCCCCATGAAGCCAATGTTCAGTGTGTTGCTGTTTACTTTAGTTTGCTACAGATTGACCCAACCCAGTTTATGAAATAGAATTATCTGCAGGTATACTGTTATTGGTCCTTTTAGTCATGGCAGTCAGACAGTACTTAATTACTTGGATAAATAAAACAATATGTAAACAAATATTGTGTGTGTGTGTGTGTATGTATGTATATATATATATATATATATATATATATATATATATATATATATATATATAAAGAAATATGTATTTATATTATATATAAATATTTATTTATGTCTATAAATCAATTCATATTTATACACAATATTTATATATATAAATATTGTGTATACATATGTATTTATTTATATATATATATACTTATTGTGTATAAATATGTATTTATATCATAAACACATATGCATTTATATTTATGTATGATATAAATAAAAATAAATATGTATATAAAATATACATATTTATTTATAAACAATATATATATATATACATACACATACACACACAGACATATATATATATAGATAGATAGATAGATAGATAGATAGATAGATAGATAGATAAACAGACAGACATACTCATACATATATATATATATATATATATATATATATATATATATATATATATATATATATATATATGCATGCATAGGACTAACTTGCAAATAATAGAAGCAGCCGTTTGTAGCTCATCGTTAAATCTTTGTTCCCCTTCCCCAGACCCGAGCGTATCGGACCAGGATGTGCTCCAGCAGTACTCGCCCTCCAGTCACAAGCGGTCCAGGTCGGACCAGAATCCAGAGAAGCCGACGCTAACCGGCCCGCCGCGGCCACGCAACCGCTTCGCCACCTTGCTGCAGCGGAGGAACCAGGAGGCGGAGGAGGACAGCCCGGCCACCTGCAGCAGGTGACGAGCCGCTTCCTGTTTATCGCGTGCGGTGACCACGGAGGACTTTAGGGCCGGCGGCGCGGTCATGAACTGATCTAGTTTTTGTTTTCGGAAAAAAATTAGAACGTTGTAAACTGTTAGAGTTGACAGATGGCGTGCTGATGCACTTACTTTCTCTTCCGCGTGGAAGCGTGGCGCAATTCTCGCTGTGCGAGCATAAAATGACCTTTTATTCTCCTCGATTCTGCCTCTTTAGCTCTCGCTGCACACCTCTGACTCTGTCTCTCTCCCCGTCCCTGAACTGATTTCTTAAATTCGCATTGAAAATGCGGAAGGTAATGTTTTGATCGCCGCGTATTTATTTATTTACTTGTTATTCGCATAAGTCAAAATGTATTAAACCGAATCGCATACAATTTGGTGGGATGATTGGTAATTATCCGGGGACCATTTGATTCGATTTTGGGATCGATCGGGTCAAAGATCAAGGTCATGAATCTTCTTTTTACCATAGCACGGTCAATTTCTATCTATCCAATTGGCATGCAACTAATTCCAAAATATTCATAATTCAATGCCCGATCTTGTGATATGTGAAGGTATGCGCTCTACCGAGAGCCCGTTGCAGTTTATTTATGTTCGAAGCTCCTCCAGGTCACTGGTGATCACGGGTTTGTTGTTTTGGGGAAACGCTGTACATTCCGGCGGTGCTGGTGTGTTCAGTCGTGCGGCTCATCGTGCTGTAGATCGGTTGTATCCTGTGACCACTTCCACTGGGTCACAGGTCGCTGAGAAGCTGCGATTCCATCTTGCCAGAAGGGGCGGGGCTTTGGAACTGTACATGCATCGCTGACATTTGCAAACAGCGAGCCCAAATACCAATAACAGAGAGTATGTAGTCCCTCCGCAGGTACAATGATCAGACACTCTCAGCTCAGCTCCTGATCCTACAACAACAACAACAACAACAACACACGATACCCATATGCACTGATAAAGTGAGCTCAAATAATGTAGACACAAGGCGACCGAGTAGAACCAAAACACACAGGAAGTCTCGCGTCACGCTGTACGTTATATCCAGGGTTCGTACGGTCACGGAAAACCTGGAAAAGTCATGGAATTTTAAAATGGTCATTTACAGGCCTGGAAAAGTCATGGAAAAAACTTAAATCACAAAAGTTTTGGAAAAGTCATGGAAATGTCATATTCACTTGTTCATTCACGCCGAGATTGAAATAATTAATTTGTTTTAGAAAGAAAAACTCAAAATATGAGCCGGCGTACGCTCTCATTTTTCCGCGTTGTAAGTGAACGCACCTTAACTGGAAAGTTCGATGGCCATACAGGGTTCTTACGGTCATGGAAAACCTGGAAAAGTCATGGAATTTTAAAAAGGTAATTTCCTGGCCTGGAAAAGTCATGGAAAAAAACTTAAATCATAAAAGTTTTGGAAAAGTCATGGAAATTTGTCATGATCACACCTAGTTTGAAATAATTAATATGTTTTTTAAAGAAAGATGCTCAAAATATAAGCCGGCGTACGCTCTCAATACACAACATGTTCTAAATTGTTCATGTTTTTACCGAGATTTCAGTTTGGTCATGGACATTTGGTTTAAAGTCAAGGAAAAGTCATGGAAAAGTCAAGGAAAAGTCATGGAAAAGTCATGGAAATCCATTGGTCGAAATGTGTAAGAACCCTGCCATAGCTCGGGAAGCAAATGTTTATTCTTTAAATAAAATATGGCCTCTTATTCATTTGTTTCATTAAATGCATGCTGTATGCTTTGGACTTCAAATTGTTTAAATACTAAATATTCTCACTTTTTCATGTATAAACCGAGATTTCAGTTTGGTCATGGCCATTTGGTTTAAAGTCCTGGTAATCCACTGGTCAACCTGTGTAGGAACCCTGCGTATCCTGACGTGTCGTTGCGCTCGTTCTTTTTCTACATGTAGATTCTTCAGTTCCGGTCTGAGCGCGAAGGCGGAGTCGCCTCCGGAGAGCGAGCCCCGGGCCGAGGACGGCGAGGAGCCGGACGCGCCGGACGCGCCGGACGCCCCCTCCGTGGACACGCCCAGCCCGCCCGCGTCGCCGCCGAGCGCCGCCGCCAGCCAGGGCCCCGGGCTGTTCCAGTGGCCGGTCGCGCCCCAGGCCGCCTCCGGCCTCAGCGCCCTGCAGCAGTTCCAGTATAAGAAGGACAGTGCTTGCCTCTCCAAGAAGAGCGCCGGACCCCCTGCAGACGCGTCGCCCCGGCGTCCGTCCTCCCCTGAGGGACGAGATGACCTCCCAGAGTCGCCGCCCTCCCAGGACAGCGCCTACTTCTCCCAGTCCCAGCCCGGCGTCACTTCCTGCCACAGACAGGAAGTCCTCGCCCACGGCGTCCCCGCCTCCCCCCCGGAGGACGCTGCCGCCGCAACCGTGCGTTCGCACTCGTCCCCGCCTCCTCTAAACGTTTTCACATCCTTTTTGCGGTTGGGTCATCCTTGATCATCTTCATCATCATCTTCGTCGTTTCACGATTCAAGAGCCGGTGTGTTGTCGCAGCGGGCCTTCGTGGTCCGACTTATCTTCCTCTCTTTCACTTCCTCAGGAGATTAATTCAAGCAGAGACTCGGAGCCGGAGCAGAGTCCCACACAGGAACAGAAACGTGGCGTCCTGAGGTCGAAGGTGGGTTTGTGACGCGCTGGTTCCACACCGATGAGCAGATCCACCAATACGAACATCCCACTCGTAGTGAAGGAATTCACAGTTTTAGAAATAATTCAATTCAGCTTATTTTGTACAGCACAATATAAGAGATTAGAAATTTGCCTCAGAGGGCGTTACAATCTCCACATACGACATCCCTGACCTTTGACCTCACATCGGATCAGGAAAAACTCATGAAATAGACACTTTATTTATTTTATTAATCCTGTTAAAAGGTTTCCCCAAAAAGATAATTTGGGGAAGAGTTGCCGCCCACGAAGGAAATATTAAATAGAGATTTTCAAGTAGTCAAAGACATATTGAAAAAGTATATTTTAATGTAGTGCAAGACATTGAATAACGAGATGTGTGTGAAGTCTAAGAAGTTTTAAAAAATTAAATTAAAATTATGAAAATATAACAATCTGAAAAAGGAAATACTCTTTGCTTTGCGAACGCGTCGGGAGAGAAAAACACTTTTAATGGGGAAAATAAAGGGGAGAAACCGTAATATAATCTGATAATCAGGGTTCTTACGGTCATGGAAAACCCGGAAAAGTCGTGGAATTTTAAAATGGTCATTTCCAGGAAGTCATGGAAAAAACTCAAATCATAAACGTTTTGGAAAAGTCATGGAAATGTGTTATAATCTCATGTTAATTTACGCCCAGTTTGAAATAATTAGTATGTTTTTTTTAAAGAAAGACGTACAAAATATAAGCCGGCGTACGCTCTCAATATGCAACATTTTCTAAATTTTTTATTTTTATACCGACATTTCAGTTTGGTCATTTGGTTTAAATTCCTGGAAAAGTCCTGGAAATCCATCGGTCAATATTTGTAAGAACCCTGGATAATAATAATGAGGTGATTTCGTCGTTGCAGTGAACCGTCGTGTGTTGATCTCGTCTCCGGTACCCGGTGTTTCTCCCTCCCCAGGTTTCGGGTCTGTCGAAGCCGAAGTCCGGCGGCCGGGGGCCAGCGGCGCCGGTGCGAGCGCTGGGCCCCGCCCGGGCCAGCGGGCTGAGGAGGAAGCCCGTGAAGACGCCGTCCTCCAACAACGAGAACAGCCCCGGGCTCCAGGCCACCATCAGCAGCCTCTGGAAGAACTTCGGCTTCAAAAAGTAAGAGAGAGACACTCTGAGGTCACACAGGTCGACACCAGATTGTGTTATTGGAATAGCTGGAAGCATCCGGCGTCCTAGTAAACCTCATAAAACCTCATAAAACCTCATGGAAGTCACACTTTGAAGAGATGAATCTCTTGCATACCTCGGATGTTTCCGTCGGGTTGAGGCAGCCACCAGATCTGGCCGCCTCACCCCACATCCGCATCGGTCGAGAACTCTTCTCTTCTCCCCGGCCCGTGCACATGAATGACATCATGAGAATCTCTTTACATAAACAGTATTTATTTATTATTTTTTACTTGCTACACTATCTCAGATGTTAGTGAATAAGATCTTGTCTATACAGTTGTGACAAATTCCTTTTATTGGTTTGTCCTTTTTTTATGTTGCCGATATAATACCTATTTATACACAATATATATATATATATATAAAAAAATAAATGCATATGTATAGAAAATATAAATATTAATATATATATATATATAAAAATCTTGTGTATAAATATTAATTCATTATTTTATATATATATATATATATATATATATATATATTTATATATTTATATATAATATAAATACATATTTATTTATATATATATATATAATATACACAATATTTGTTTACATATTGTTTTATTTATCCAAGTAATTAAGTACTGGCTGACTGCTGACTTTTTTTTACCTCAGTCTGTTTACATAAGGACTATTTATATATATATATATATATATATATAAAAAAAAAAGATAAACAATGTTACTTATGGTAGTGGGGGGAGCTGTAGTCATTTATAGGCCCACTAACTAATGAGGCACACAAGGTTTAGTTTCGCACGACGTATCAGGGAAGAGTTCTGCGGAGCTATTGGAGGAGTTTCAGACCACGCCCAGTCCCCATTATCATCTTCTTCTTCTCCTTCTCCACCTTCTTCTTCTCCTCCTTCTTCTGAGCTATTCATGGCATTTTTAGACCACGCCCAGTCCCCATTACCTTCTTCTTCTTCTCCTTTGTCTTCTTCTGAAATCGTTGTCACTGTAGGACAGAGGAGATGTGTTAGGCCACGCTTTGATTTACAAAGTAGAGTAAACAACCTGATCTTTGACCTTTTCTAACCCCCCCCCCCCCACACACACACACACACACACTTTCTTTTCCCAGAGATTCCCAGTCGATGGCCGTGAGTCAGAAGGGAGAGCCCATGTCTCCCGTCAGAGACAACCTGCCGGCCAGCTCTCCTCAGACGGGCAGGAACCTCATCGCCGGCTCCTGATGGATGCACACACACACGGTGCCGAGTGTGTGTGTGTGTGTGTGTGTGTGTGTGTGTGTGCGTGTGTCAAGCTTTTAAACATACTATGTATGTCAATGCTTTCTCATTAACTTGTTTTTCTTTAGCGTACAGTTTTGAAATAAAGCAACTGTCTTCTGATGCATGTGTATTGTGTATTGTGTGTGTGTGTGTGTGTGTGTGTGTTTCCTCACTAGCCTTCAGTTATATGAGGTGGAGTTGCGTCACCTCTTGTTATCGTCTGCCGCGTCAACGCGCCGGCCCCCAAAAAATGTGTCGCCGAGTAGAAATGCACAACGCATACTTGAGTGTTTACTTTTTAAAAGCTACCCCCATGCGAGGCTGAGGAATGTGGCGCTGACATCTCCAGAGCGGCGTCCAGGCTCCTGACCCGCCTGTGGGGCGTAGAGTATTCCCCTTTTCAGATTGTTGTATTTCCATGACCGTACGAACCCTGATTATCAGATCATATTACGGTTTCTCCCCTTTATTTTCCCCATTAAAAGTGTTTTTCTCTCCCGACGCGTTCGCAAAGCAAAGAGTATTTCCTTTTTCAGATTGTTATATTTTCATAATTTATTTTAAGGCCCCAAAGACTTTTAAATCTTCTTAGACTTCACACACATCTCGTTATTCAATATGTCTTGCACTACATTCAAATGTATTTTTTCAATATGTCTTTGACTACTTGCAAATCTCTTTATTTAATATTTCCTTCGTGGGCGGCAACTCTTCCCCAAATGATCTTTTTGGGGAAACCTTTTAACAGGATTAATAAAATAAATAAAGTGTCTATTTTAGGGAGTTTCTTCCTGATGTGAGGTCAAAGGTCAGGGATGTCGTATGTGAACAGATTGTAAAGCTCTCTGAGGCAAATTTGTAAAATATTGGGCTTTACAAAATAAACTGAATTGGAAATAGAAGTGTTTGTTCAACAGTTTAATCATGTGTTTGTCTTCGTTTCCCAACATAAAGGTCTTTAATGTTTGCATCTGCACACTGGGGAGGAATGTAGAAAATAAAGAAACCACTGATCATCTGATTTAAGATACCCACCCCGCCCTGACCTCCAGGGTATGCAGTAAGCACCGCTACGTTCATCTAGTGGATCCTTTCTAGAAACAGCGTTGTCCTTGATGCTCTCCTAACTGTTCTGACCTTCTGACCTTGTTCAATCACCAGTTGTGAGCATGAACATGTTTAGGTTTTGACTACCTCACATGACCTCCCTACTGCAGTTGGACATATCTGAACTATAACAACGTTCTATATATTTGAGGATTTGGGGCTTCTGATGTTCTAATGCCCAGGTTGACCTTCCGCTCTCGTCTTTTATGTTTTTTTTTTTTTAAAGATGGCTGCAGTGTCGTCCTCGTGTCAATTTGTAAATCCCACACGCGAGAGTTGTCGGAGAAGATGGATGGAAGAGGCGTCGCCGCGTGGCAGAATATCTGAGCTGACAGCGCACGCCACTTTTCAAGTGCGCACAAGCACTAATGAAACATTTGGTCCATCACCATGCCGCCTGAACACACAAATATAAACATATATATATATATATATATATATATATATATATATACATATTATTATATATATGTAAATATGTATATATATGTAAATATATGTGTATATATATGTGTATATATTTTTATATATATGTATATATATGTGTATATATATAATTAAAATAAAAAGGCGAATTACTGGATGTTCTTTGCAAAATGGAAGAGAGAGAGAGAGAGAGAGAGAAGTGAGGGCTGGTCATCAAGTACAGCAGTCATCTCTGATTTGTCGCAGCTTTTGTGTGAGAGAGAGAGAGAGAGAGAGAGAGAGCTGTATGCATGAATTCATCTTCGACAAACAACGCAAGATATAAGTACGAAACGTGGCAATCGAAGATATATTTATTCAGTGCAGACGTAAACAAGCTGCTAGATCAGTAAAAAAAGATACAACTTCAGTGCATTTGTCAAATGGCACCTAGAAATGTCTGCAATGAGCAGAGGAGAGGAATGTGTTGCTCAATCCGGCAGCGGGAGGCGTGTCAGGCCTCAGGTGAACTACCTTAAGACGTCAACGTGCGTATTGAGCTCCCATCCTATTCCTATCAATCTATAACCAGGTGTTACCGTTACAAACTGTGCACATATCTAACTTTCATGAGGGGGGGTCATAGTTCATATGCGTCGTGCTTGTGCAGATGTGATGGGGGAGGTAAAAAAAAAAGAAGCTTCTGCAGAATGTTTGCAGCGCCCATGAAGCCTCATCGTACGTGTAATTTGTCACTGTCCGACAGCGCTTGGTGAGTTCAGACGCTCCGAGCTTTAATGTGTCTCGACTCTGAACACTGGTGCGGTAGGAATGCCGTTTCCCAGCATTCCCTTTGGGACGCGTGAGCGCAGCAGAGTCTGTAGCAACTCTTGACGCTTTAAAAAAAATTGGGTTTCAAGGAAAAAAATCAATGTCAAAACAATCCAAATCCAGTCTTTCATCATTTAGTTCATCGTTACATAACATCTGTCATCTCCAGAGTCATTTTTAATCACACTATCGCTGTCAAGCTTGAACGTTTTGCTGAAATCTGAGAAGACTCCACATATCTGTTGGAATCTGAGCACTTTGCAAAAAACTGAACTTCTCTGGAGGAAGTGAAGGGAAAGACACGTGAGGTTCAAAGAGGAGCGTCTCTCAATCACAACAAGGTCATAAATCATCCTTCTGAAGGTCAAGTGACGGTTTGGTTGATCTCATGCAGAGAGGCGAGGCCCACAGGGCGGTGCTGGACCCAATGACCAGTGGTTCTCAAATGGGGGTTCGTGTACCTCTGGAGGTACGTCAAGGCACTCCAGGGGGTACGTGAGAATAAAAAATAATAATAGATATAGATATATTTAGATATATAAATATATCTAAATAAATACATATATATATACACATATATATCGATATATACATATATCGATATATATATTATATATATATATCGATATATGTATTATATATATATATGTAGATATATTATATCTACATATATACCTACATATATATGTAGACATATATATCGATATATACATATATCGATATATATTATATATATATATCAATATATGTATTATATATATGTGTAGATATATTATATCTACATATATATGTATATACTGTATGTGTAGACATATATATCGCTATATACATATATATATATATATATATATATATCGATATATGTATATATATATACATATACATATACCTATATATATATAAATATATATATATGTCGATGTATATATATATCGACATATATATCAATATATATATATATATTGATATTATTTACTATTATTATTAGTAATATTTTTATTTAAATGTGATTTCGATGGAGCTTTTCTTTTGTGTCTAAAAACAAAACACAGATTGTGGTCCCACACAAAATGACTCTTTAAATGCATCTTGAATGTTCCTCAGCACATTTAACCGGGTCATGCGCCGCGTTTTAACGTTTTAACGTTTCAACGTTTTAACGTTTTAACGTTTTAACGACGTCTCTCGATGCGATGACACCGATGAGGCCAGTCTGGAGGCCCGAGAGGGAACCAACTCAAGGGTCTTCATCAGCGAGTTGGGGAATTCGCCCACATTTGACACGTGTACCAGCGGCTGCAGCTCAGGACCGCCACACCGGGAATTTATCTCTGAGCCGAGAAGGACGCCAGCGATGAGGGGAATGCTGCTCGCCGACAAGATCCTCCTGCATGAACTGCATCGGTCGACTGATGCACACACAACGTGTGTGCTGTTGTGACAGTAGAGGCGGTGTGTGAGTGTGTATGTGTGTATGTGTGTGTGTGTGTGTGTGTGTGTGTGCATTCTACTTTTACAGTTCCACAGGTATTCATTAAAAAAAATGCACAAGTTGGGACCTGAAACTGAGGCGGTGAATGAAACATGAATCGAGGACTCTTGTTTTCCCTTTCTTCTTCTCCCTCCTCTCTCTGACTTCTCAAAAAGAGCAGCCGTCGGCGTGGAGACGTGTACGAACACAGAGTCTCCATCGAACCCCTCGCCCACAAAGTACGGTGGCCATCGAGGTATTCCACGGGGGAGCCGTGAGAACGTGAGTTCAGCAAATCACCAAAGATTCATTCAGTTTCAGTTAAAAGAGGAATGCAGCCGGTCTTCAGCTTCACAAACCAGTTTACAGTGTCTACATACATACATATATATATATATATATATATATATATATATATATATATATATATATATATATAAAGACACTGGAAACTGGTTTATATATATATATATATATATATATATATATATATATATATATATATATATATATATATATATATTTATATTTACAATCAAAAACATTCTGATGGAGAAGGAAGAGGAGGAGAAGAAGAGGAGAAGAAGAAGGAGGAGGATAAGAAGAGGAAGGAGAAGGAGAAGAAGAAAAAGAAGAAGGAGGAGGAGGAAAGGAAGAAGGGGAAGAAGAAGAAGAAGACCGAGAAGGAGAAGAAGGAGAAGAAGAAAAAGAAGGAGGAGGAAGAGAAGAAGGAGAAGGGGAAGAAGGAGAAGAAGGGGAAGAAGGAGGAGAAGAAGAAGAAGAAGAAGAAGAAGAAGAAGAAGAAGAAGAAGAAGAAGAAGAAGAAGAAGAAGAAGAAGAAGAAGAAGAAGAAGAAGGGGAAGAAGGAGAAGAAGAAGAAGAAGAAGAAGAAGAAGAAGAAGAAGAAGAAGAAGAAGAAGAAGAAGAAGAAGAAGGAGGGGAAGAAGGAGAAGAAGGGGAAGAAGGAGGAGGAGGAGAAGAAGGAGAAGAAGAAGTTCTATCTTGTGGGTTTGTTATCGCTAGCTTTTTCCCCTTTGTCCTTTTTCAAAATAAAATATTGTTCTGCCTTTTTTTCTTCACTTTCGTTCTGCGGCCCGGGGCTGGGGGCCGCTGCGCTAGAGGTCTGATGTGGCTGTGGAGTCAGAAAAACAACAACCCTGTGATGCTCAGAGGGGCTTTTGGTACCCGGTGTCCGGAGGGGCCGCTTCCCGTGTGGAGCGTGTTCTCCTGGGTTCTCCTGAGTTCTCCTGGGTTCTCCTGAGTTCTCCTGGGTTCTCTGGGTTCTCCTGGGTTCCACAATCCAAAGACCTGCAGCTGAAGCTGACTGACGGCTCTCATGCCCGTTGGTGTGAATGCTTGTTTGTCTTTTCCGGTTCCACGACGTCGTCTTCGCCCATGTCATCGGTGTTCTCCCCGCCAGAATAAGAGCAGAAGATGAAGTCGGAATTGTTTTTCTCGAGGCCAGCATAAATATTGCTCACCTATTGTGAATGTGTGACAACACCCTGCTGAGCCCCTTTTGTATTAGCCTAGTCTTTAATTTGTTGGATGGGTTGGGTGGTGACTCACACCGCATCTCGTGGTCTGAATCTTCGTAAGGGAGAATATCCACACAATATTATCTTCCAACATGATTTCACAATAAAAGAAAAGAGATTAGATCCGTGGTGTCAGACACTTCAAGTCTCAATCCGAGCCGGTCGCTATAGCGATTACATGACGACACGTCCGCCCGCCGCAGCATTCTCCTTCAATACGGGAACAACTTAAAACATGGTTGTCCCAATTAGTCGCTAATTGAAATATGAATAAAGGTTTGGCGCAGTGTAGCTCCCCTTGGTGTAATGATGCAGTACATCCACCAGATGTTAGGAGCAGATGCTCCATAGGGCACAACCGTGTCAGGGGTGGAGCAGGTCCACCCGGGTTCACGTGTCCTTGGGCAAGGCACTTAACCGCTGAACCACTCCCACAGGCTGGGGAAGAGTGTGCATAGTTAGTCCTGATGTCGTCTTTAAGTAGTCTTTAAGTAGTCTTTAAGCACTTAAGTGGTGGGAAGACAAGAAAAGAGAGATACAAGTAGAGTCTATTTACCTTTTGCTGAAGAAGAAATGTAAATCGTGGATGTGTTAGAGTGTGCGGACGTTTATTTATATTTCCATCGCTGTTCTCCAGCTCCGGCTTGAGATGTGCACCAACATCTTCAAATGAGTTGTTTAAACGCATAAACATCTTAGTTTTTTTTTATAAACATGAATTCTACATTTTGGTCCAAAAAATACAACATCTCCCTCTGAAAATGTAAATGTTTAGAAGTAATAAAACGCCATTGAATCCAAAGCAAAGTAGTAAATTGTGCCCTAACTGGACGGTATACCTTCCACCATTGTTTCACTGTGTAGTTAACTGTGAGTTGGTTTATGTAATACTGTATTAATGTATTTAGAATATCGGTAAAGTGTTAGTCCTATCCCAGCCGCCAGCCAATCAGAAGCCAGTACCTGTCTGAGACACGCCATAAAAAAGACGATACATGCAGATTTGTTAGGAATAAAAATAAATAAAAATATCTAATCAACAACATCATTTTTATAAATTTAAACATTAATTGAAACCTTATTATTTTTACCCAAATTTGAACATTTATGAACAATTTGTATTTCAAGTTGCTGCTTCTCAAAGTGAGCTATGGAGTTTCTTTATTTTTTTTCTGAACTGGCAACCATTGGTTTACATTTCTGTTACTATGATATGAAAACAAGGTGGCAGATACATGAAACTTGATCATCATGCCATGCCCTATTGTTGTCAAGTGTGGCAATGTGTGTTGATAAAAGTATGCACACACAACAATAAGCAGACATGAAGCTCTGCAACTGATACAGAGAGACGGACTACAAAGACACAATATTACCAACAATACAACCCACATCTCGGTACTTTCATTAATTGCTTTTATGATACAACAATGTCCTGCAAAGCGACTGTTAACATCCCATAACTAAAATAAAGTGCCTTCAGCAGCTGGCGGCCGGGATGCCAGACGAGGCTTTGTGCATGTGGTTAAACTAAAGAAATCATTTAATTGGCCCGCACATGCTAATTAAAAAGTGAGAATGGCGTCATTAAAATGAGCAAAGTATAACATTTGCATGCAAATTAAAAGCAGATTAATGTCCTTGACTTATTCTACCCTGCAGAAGTGTTAGAAAAAACTCAAAGTTCTGCAAGGTTGGAGGGCGAAGGCCTTGCTTCATCGAGGCAGAAATGCCAGAAATGTGATCGTGAGTCAGGTTTCTGTGTGAGAGTGTCGCTATGTCTTATTTCGTGGTAAACCGGGTTAGTCCTGTTCAGAAGGAGTGGTGCTTGTCCCTTGTGCTTTCTAGTCAGGTTTCGGCTGCCGAGATGCCTGCGAAAGACTCTGCGACATAGTTTGAATTTGAGGCGTGTGTGTGTGTGTGTGTGTGTGTGTGTGTTGTAAGGGGTAAAGGGGGCGCTAGGAGAGGCGGTACTGATGTGGCCCAACCGGTTCTCCTGGCTGGCTGTCAGCTGAGAGCCAGTTAACTAGCAGATCCATCTGGTCCTGCCTGTCACTCCCGCGGTGACACACTGAGGAGGCCACATCTCTCTCTCCAGGAGCAGCGTAGGGTGAGTGCGTTAAAATATATTGTTTATGGCCTCTTAACGCTCGATACGAGGCGCCGTGACGGGACCGTCTGGAAGGAAGATTGCTAAAATGAGTTCCAAATAAAATGCATTCATAATAATGTAAAGCACTTTACATAGCAAGTATTATTATTATATAATTACCTTGTATGTACTTTTATTCTGTCTGCATATTTAATATTGCTATTGTATTTTTCTTACTATTCACAATTGAGCACCTGCTGCTGTGATCCTCCCCACGGAGGGACGAATACAGGATTATCTTATATTATGAACATATAGAAAGCTTGTGCATTATATTATTTTTACCCTTGAAAGGTTTTTTTCTATTTCTTGGGAGTTTTTCCTGATCCGATGTGAGGTCAAAGGTCAGGGACGTCGTCTGTGTACAGACTGTAAAGCCCTCTCAGGCAAATTTGTAATTTGTGATATTGGGCTATATAGAATAATCTGAATTGAATTGAAATTGAATTATAAATATGAATTGGGTGTCGCATTCATGCCGAGTTGCTCGAGGTTGAAAAAACTTTAGCTGAGAAAAGTCACTTTAGTGTGGAAGGATATCTTCTTGGTTTAAAGGAATCTTAAAGTATAAACGTGTCAAGTTCTAGCTCCATATCCTTGGAATGAATATTTTATTGAAATATTTTTTTTTAAAAACCTTGTTGCATAGTCGAGATCTTTGGAAATATGTTGTGACGTCTGGCGTGAACAACGATGAGGATTCAAAGGGAAACGACAAGACTGCAGATAAAGAGTCCCATAGTCCCGTATATGATTTGTTATATTTGCTGTCAGTCTGACAGCTGACTCACACGCTGCTGTGAGGCGGTGTACTTTGGCATCAGATGTTGCCCGCCCTTGTTTTTCATCATCTATTGTGACTTGTGATGTCCACACAGCAAAGCTGTTGATTCCTCACTCATAACTATTTCAACGGTGATGACTGGGAGAACACTGATGGGTGTTGGCCCGATCAACACCTTGTTCTTTTGGAGCATTATTGGACGGTCTGGCTTTTATTTCTTTATGCTTGATATTTTATTTAGGTATTTTTTTACAGAAATACAACATTCAAAAGTAAGATTGCACAATAATAATAAAACCTTAAAAATAAATAAAAATTAAGTAAAAATTAACCATGCATCTGGCAAAGAAGAGCCATAAGGAAACACAAAAAAATAATTATAAAAAAGGAAGCAAAAAAAAATCCAAACAACCATACAAAACTTCACCAACGTTATCAGTCAATCATAAATTCAGTCCAACAAACAGATCTCTGGTACAAAATATATTCAAAGAGTTCTATTCAGAGGTTATCTTTAACTTAGTTTTAAACTTTTATATATATATATATATATATATATATATATATATATATATATATATATGGTTGCATCTTGGTGAAACATAGTGCTTTTCTTTTTTAAGAGATACTGGACAGTCTGGCTTTTAGTGGAAGCAAACATCCTTGATTCTCTTCCTCTGGACGTGTTTCACAACCCCCGTATTACTAAATGCGAATCCTTATCTTGCATTATTCATGCGACGGTGCTGCAAGTGAATGCCGCTGATAATTTGCATGTGGAGATGTTGGGGTGGGGTTAAAGGGAGGCCTGCGTTTGCTGAGCGGTGCGGCACAGTCAGTCAGAATGCATCCCGACCGACTGGTTTACATGCGTACGTTCCCCATGAACAAACCTGGCAGCAGCTTCGGATTCCTGAAGTGTGAGGTGAGCTGGCGCGTGGGCGTCGTTGTTTCTCCCTCAGTCAGGGTCATAAAATGAAAGAGCTGATGAAGACGAGGGGGGAAGAGCACGGGGCACTTCCGGGGACGTGTGGGTAGAGGCCCGACCTCGAGCGAGAGATTAACACAGATGATGGAAATCATTTCTTCGAAGTGAAGATCTTTCCGCTGTGTGCGATGACTTTTGATGATGCTGTTTGTCATCTTCAAGGTCAATCGTCATCTTTTACCGCGCTCTCAAATATGACCAATGACCAAAAGATTTTAGATAGCTTTGAGGCCGTCACTTAACATCACAACATTCATTTCCTTCCTGCTCATAGTGTTAAATGACATAACTGAAACCTAAACTGGGGCTTTATAAATAGTGGGGAAACCATGTTGCTTGCTCTATTTGTTGACAGAGAGATAAAAGAGGAATGACTTTTTGCATTCTTCTTCTTCCACAAGGTACATGATATAGTTATGTCACTGATTTAAGGGGCTTTCTCTGGTGTTTTACAGATAACTTTGCTGAGGTTTGGCGTTTCCAACGTTTTGGGGGTATTTTGGTCAACAATTCCTTGATATGTGGATGTAAATACAACTAATAAACGATGGTAAGTAGGAAAATAACATAAATGTTGCTAAATTCTGAATGCGGTGCCGGTCTAATCTTTTCAATCACTTTTCAACATAGAGCGCGGACAGCAGTAGATACTACTCAGACAATCTGGTCCTAGACAACTCAACGGAAGGAGTCGTCATCACTGGAACCAAAGATGACAAGGTGGCGGCAAGAAGTGGCCTACAAACAGGTACAAGACACATAAGTTCATATAGAAATGTATATGTGTTGTTCTTACTGCAGTTTTGGGAAGCTCAACCAGTATCTGTAGGTAAAAGACTCATAAAAATAGATAGAAACATGCATTTTTTGACGAGTTGTTTCTACTTGTTCCAGGGGATGAGATTGTTGCAGCCACTATCCACCTGGACCACCTCAACAAAAATGAAGTGATGAACATCCTGAAGGTCCTGGAGCCATATGACAGCAACATTAAGGTTCTGACAAAGAAGCAGCTGGACGCCACGGCTGACCTTGGCTCCTTTGGATTAGGTCTCAAAGACCCTGCAAAGGTAATCTTCTCAAGGGTTGATTCACCCAGATTAAGAAAGAAACACTTGCCCCTCCTCTAGGGATTGTGTTTCAAAAATAGTTGTAGAGAAAATGGTTGTCTCTAAACTTAGGTATATCAAATCAAATCCCTAAAAACCATGACAAATGCAATGTTTTTTCAACCAATCAAATCAGAAGACATTATATTAATAGTAACAGCAGTTCTCCAACACTCTGCTAATGATAACTGAACAGTATAAACTTGTTATAACTCGTTAATAACTTTTTTTTATCACTCCATTACCAACAGATGCTCAACTTAAAAAAGGACCTGTCACTGGATGCTCAGGCACCCATTGTGTCCCTTGATGGCCTGAATGGAAATCTAAATGCTCCACAGGGCTTTGGGGGTAACATAGGGGGTCCCACTCTCAATGGAGACCTTCCCAGTCTCAGTCTAAAAAAGCCCTCAGCTGATGGCAAATTCACAATGCCCTCCCTGGGACTGACTGGACCAGATATACAAGGAGATCTAGATAGCAGCTTCAAAGCACCTAATGTCAGTGTCTCAACTCCCAAGCTCAACGCCCCCAATGCCTCACTTAAAGTAGAGAAACCAGGACTCAAGACAGGCAACCTGAAATACAAGGCCCCAAATTTCACGATGCCACAGTTCAATCTCCCTCAAATCAAAACGCCAAAAGGAGACATGGATGTTTCTGGTGATTTAGATCTCCCTTCCATCAGCGGAAATCTAGAGAAACCAAATCTCAATCTGTCAGCCCCCAAACTTGATCTTAAAAGTCCAGATTTGGACCTGAATGGGCCAAAATTGGATATGAACGGGCCTGACAAAATCAAATGGCCCCATATGAAATGGAAAGGTGGCAAAGTTAAAGGACCAGATGCTGACCTGTCTGCACCTGATTTCAACCTCAACACACCAAAGATCGGTGGGGATCTAAGTGGACCAGATGTTGACTTCAACTTACCCAAAGCTGACATCAATGGCCCTGATCTAGATGCTGGTAAAGTCAACTGGCCTCATCATAAATGGAAAAAACCCAAACTGCATGGCCCAAAAACTGATCTGGACTTAGATGCAAACCTGAACTCACCGAATATTGATGCCTCTCTGCCAAAAGTGGATGGTGGAATAAATGTCCCAGGCGTGGACATGGATGGAGAGCTCCCATCTGGAAAAACCCACTGGCCTCACTGGAAATGGAAGAAGCCCAAATTTCATGGCCCAAAAGCAGACATAGATGCAGACCTAAACACACCCAATTTAAATTTCTCAACTCCAAAGATTGATGTACCAAATGCTGAGCTGAATCTCCCAAATGCAAACCTTAACGGCCCCAATGCAGACTTTCAGGCCCCAGATCTCGACGGAAAAGTGAACTGGCCTCATCATAAGTGGAAGAAACCCAAACTTCACGGCCCCAAAGCTGATCTGAGTGCAGATCTGAGCACGCCAGATTTGGATCTCTCGGCCCCTAAATTTGATGGTGGGATAAGCACACCAGATATTGATCTGAATTTACCCAAAGCTAATGTTGATGTGAAAGCACCAGATGCTGGCAAAATCAAGTTCCCAACAATCAAAAAGCCCAAGTTTATGCTTTCTGGGCCAAAGGTGAAAGCCCCAGATATTGACTTTGATGCGGATGTAAAAGCACCTGACCTCAATCTCTCTCCTCAAGCGTCATTTGATGGACCTGATGTTGATGTGAATTTACCCAAAGCTGATGTAGATTCTGGGAAGATCAAATGGCCGACTATAAAAATGCCAAAGTGGTCAGGCTTAGGTCCTAAATTGGATAGTCCAAATCTAGATGCAGATCTTTCAGCCCCTGACTGGAGTCTCAAAGCTCCAAAGATTGATGGTGAATTAAATGCACCCGATCTAAATCTAGACATACCCAAAGCTAACCTGAAAGGCCCAGACCTAGACATTGATACTCCAGATTTTGACAGTTCTGGAAAATTGAAATGGTTCAACTTTAAGAAACCCACATTTGGCACACTGAATGGTCCAAAGGGGGACATTGATGCTGATCTGCAGGTACCAGACGTGGACCTCAAGGCAGTTGATGTGAATATGAGTGCTCCAAAAATCGATGGTGGGATTAAGACTCCAGACCTCAACTTTGACTTACCTAAAGGCAATGTGGCTGCACCGAATATCGACCTCCAAGCTCCAGCGGTTGATGCCTCCGCTGGAAAAATGAAGCTACCCAAACTCAATTTTCCCAAGTTTGGCTGGTCAGGGCCAAGAGTAAAAGCACCTAATCTCAATGTTGATGATGACAATGTCGATTTTCCTGATGTAAATCTTAACCTGCCAAAAGCTGATGTCAAAGCACCTAACTTGAATCTGTCTCCAGATATAGATCTCAAGACAGATCTTTCTGCCCCCAAAACAAACATCAGTTTACCAGACATTGATTTTTTAACCCCAAATTCCAAGGGTCCAAATGTCAATCTTAATCTGCCCAAAGCTGATGTAACAGGACCCAGTTTGGATCTACCAAAAGCAGACCTGCAGATACCTGATCTCAACTTGAAGGCACCAGATCTCAGCCTGTCTTCACCAAAGATTAATGGAAACCTCTCAACACTAAAAGCGGATCTGAAAGCTCCAAACCTGGATATCAACCTGCCGAAAGCCGACCTGAAAGGACCACAGATAAAAACACCAGATCTCGATTTCGATTCCCATCTGGGTGACTTTGATTTTCCTAATTTCAAGCGTCCAAACCTGGGTCTTTCAAGTCCTGAACTAGACATTCCCAGTGTTCATCCTTCAGTGGAGGCTGGAATCGAGGCACCAAAGGTCAACATTAGCACCCCAAATGTAGACGGCAATCTTGAAAAGTCTAAATTCCCAAGTTTCAAGTTCCCAAAGATGAGCTTTCCAGGACAACAACTAAAATCAATGGATGATACTACCAATGCAAATCTTGAATTCTCACCTGTGAAGGTGGGAGGGATCTCTGCTCCTGAATTGAAGACAAGCCTCAACACACCTGAACTGGATATTACAGCCGAAGCAGATGCTGACATTAAGGGTTCTCCAAAAAGCAAGTCAAGATGGCCCTTCAAATGGGGATTAAGGTCTAGTTCGAGAAGCAATGAAGACGGAAGTGGCGATGACTCTGAAAACGATGTCTCTACGGCTGACATGGCGATGCCTGTATTCAGATCCCACAAACTGCCAAGGAACAGTCTCAATGGCATTGGAGGCATTGAGGACATTCTAAGCACATCAAAGCTTGAAACAGAGGCAAAGGATTACGTCGTGAGCAAAGGGATCCGCTTGCCGATAGTAAACAACAACGCAAAAGCAGGAGGAAAGGTTGACATTATGGAGAGACTGAAAATGTCAATGGATAAAACACCCTCAGCGAGCGCCTCGCCAACCGAAGCGAAGACAGGGATCGATCTGAAGCTCTCCCCCTCGAGTCTCGCCGATTCTTCTTTGGCGAGGGGAGGCACTTTCAGAGTCGAAAAGCCTGAATCCGCACTTGGCCTGGCAACCCCGGAAATCTCGACGTTAGATGAAAATGCCAAAATGTCCTTGAGCCTCTCCAATATGCTCGGCCTTTAACAGCGAGGGTTAACACGCTGACCGATAGGCTCGCCCGAGAAGTAAAGCGTCAGTCTGGAAACACTGTAAATACATCGACTCAACCAATTATTTGCCTTAGTTTGTGTCCATGACAGATATTAACTGTTTGATTTACACTTGCCACAGTTTTCTGCCGGTCAGCGTTCGTTATTACCAGCAAACATCGGACCCGTTATCGAGAGCCGATTTGCATCGTTCGACCCGACCCGCAAACCGGCAGCTTTGTCAAGGACTGATGTGTGAGAGGACGCCGACATGAGCACGTTACATGTATGTCCGTGTTCCAGAGAGCAAGAAAGAGAGAGAGAGTGGAATATGAGGTGGACTGTTGAATTTGAAACACTCCTTTCTCATTTATTTTACCCGCTAGCCTGAACTCGTATTTTCTGGTAAGCTTAGCGCAAACTCCCCCGACCACCAGCTACAGTATCTGTCTTGTGTGATGACTTCAGGTAGCAAAGAGAACAAATGTGTTGTTATAAACTGTGTATATTCCTGTTATTTATACAAGCTTGTTTCCCAACTTTGTTGATTTGGAAGTACGTCTGTCTCAGTATTGCATGTGATCACAAGTTTCTCGGAAATGCATTACTTTACCTTAGAATCTTTACTTGATAAGATAATTGTGTGAATGTGTCTGTGGATATTTTTGTTCAATAAATACATCTTTAAATTGATTGAATATCCTTGTGATTCTTTATAAAAAAAAGATAAAATTGATGATTTGTTGCTTTGTTTGCAAAGTAAATTAATGTATGAAAATAAAATAGATGCCTTTACAACTTTTTCATTTACAAATCCATATTTATCAAAGACATTTATAGAAAACCTCTTAAAAAAACATTGGTAAAAAAGGAATGTCCTTAAAATACAATCTCAAGTACAACCCAAATAAATGTGTTTTAATTATGATAAAAAAATGTATTATTGTAAACTTTATTCCACATAAGTTGATGTTGACTGTATGCTTACTTATTAAAATCTGTTTCAGCTAACCTACAATCTGCAATAGCAACGTACCAAAAAGAACATTCTTTCCAGGAACCGTATGGTAATTATTTAGGAATTAATGAGCTGTAATAATGCAAAGCGTTGCTGATAAATACATTTTAAAATTATACAAAAAGAATTCCTTATTCAAAACAAAAGGCCTGTTGTAACATTCAACAGATATTTGCCTTTGAAAATGATAAAAGCTTTTACAGAGTTGGACAACAAAACTAATGCAATAAAAAAATTGAATTAAAAAGAACATGGAGCTTATAAAAAGTTTTTAACGTTAATTTTGATTGGGAAATTCAACATTACATTTTTTTAATTTATTTTATAGAATATTTTCTGCTTAAACAACATTTAGGAGATATCTATGAAATTAATATTAGAGTTATGAGTAAAATCTTCCTCCATCCCACTGCCAGCACCCCACCTGATGCAACAATAGAACAACAGAAAGTATGTCATCATCACTCAAAGGTCGTGACCTATATCTGCTAACATGGCGTCTAAGTTGTATGAGCATGAGTTTTATTACCAAATATAAAAAAACATAGACACAAAATAAATACTCTGACATTCCCTCAAGACAACTGAGCCAGATGCACATTAATTGGAGTCTACAGCTAACGGCTCTGTAAATACTTTAATCTAAACGCTCAGCATGCTAACGTGCCGATGTTCAGAGGGTGTAATGTTTAGATGTTTAATGTTAGAATGCTAATATTAGCTAATTATCCCTAAACACAAAGTGCAGCTGAGGCTGATGGGAGTGTGACTTCAGCAAGAAAACCAGAGTGTTGGACAAATACGATCTTTTAACTGATGATGGTGCTGCAAAAAAAAAAAGCAGAGCATCCCCAAATTTATTACAATTCATCCCTCGGGGAACATGAACGCCCCAAATGTCTCGTCAAAACCATCCAATAGTTGTTGAGATATTGCGCTCAGAAGTATAAATGTCATTAGGTTACATCGACTAGGAACCATGAATGTCTTTACAAAAAAAATGTGTCCCAATCCATAGAGTGACTGTTGGGATCTGACACTGGATAAGAGAACATGTTGACCTGCTGATGGCGCTACAGGAAAAGTAAAAAGGCTTCCCCAAAGTCTAGTGATTCATACCCGGGGGACCATGAATCATACGATAGCATTAATCGATCCCAACTTGAGAAATGTAGGTTATTAAATTCATGAAAACTAGACAAAAGTGGCGGAACAACCAGGATGACGGATTGGCCAACAGACAAAACAACAACGCAACCCATGGAGGCCAGCTGTCATCCAGCTGTGCGTCTTGTAAGCAGGGTTCTTACACATGTTGACCAATGAATTTCAATGACTTTTCCATGACTTTTCCATGACTTTAAACCAAATTTCCACGACCAAACTGAAATATCGGTATAAACATGAAAAATGTAGAAAATCTTGCGTACGCCGGCTTATATTTTGAGCATCTTTCTTTAAAAAAACATGTTAATTATTTCAAACACGGCGTAAATGAACATTTGATTGTAACAAATTTCCATGACTTTTCCAAAACTTTTATGATTTACGTTTTTTCCCTGACTTTTCCAGGCCTGGAAATGACCATTTTAAAATGCCATGACTTTTCCAGGACTTTTCCATGACTTTAAACCAAATGTCCATGACCAAACTGAAATCTCGGTATAAACATGAAAAATGTAGAAAATCTTGCGTACGCGGGCTTATATTTTGAGCATCTTTCTTTAAAAAAACATAATAATTATTTCAAACACGGCCTGAATGAACATGTGATCGTAACACATTTCCATGACTTTTCCAGGCCTGGAAATGACCATTTTAAAATTCCATGACTTTTCCAGGTGTTCCATGACCGTATGAACCCTGTGTAAGTGCTATCCAGTCTGTCGGTCACCGTCTGATCTCTTTCTTTAAATCACTAAACTTACGGACGATAAACATCGTACGAAGACGAACAAATCCCGTACTAGTACAACCCGTCAGTGGGCGTGTTGCCAGCGTGACGGCCAGTCCTTCTCCATCCAGCCCTGCAGCAGCCGCAGCACGTCGATGCGCTGGTAGATGCGGCAAAGTTCGGTGAGCTCGGTGACCGTCTTCTGGTTGTAGCGCAGCAGGAACTCCTGGGTGGGGCTCTGGGACAAGGAGCCCTGGGTCCGGTGCTCCAGCAGGGTCAGTTCGTCGTAGCTCATCCCCCAGCGGCTCGCAAAGTTCTTCCAGTTTTTGACGGTGCAGTGGTTGGGATCCAGCTTGAGCCGCAGCAAGTCCAGGAGGTCTTTGTCGTTCATGAGGTCGCTGATCTTGGGAGGAGGCGGCGGGCAGCGGCACTTCTCGCAGGGGCTGCTGAGCGTCTGCAGCTCTTTGGGGTGGTCTGAGCTCAGAGACGGACAAGGAAGAGCGAGTCAGTGCGAGAGAAGGTGAACGTTGAGAATTACAGCAAACTGGCAAACATAGGAAATGGAATAAGTATCCACAGTTGGATGAATGTATTCAGTCACTTTGGTTTTCGGGCGCCTGAAGGCCATCGTAGAGTACGTCCATGTTGGGTGTCCAACATTTTCTTTGTTATTTTTCTTTATTTTATATTCATTTTCTGATTTGTTTGTTCATAATTTAGGATAAGAATATATAAGCATATTTTTGCTTCTACATATATTTTTTTAGTGTTTCTGTTTTGTATATTATATAGAATAATATTGTATTGTATTTGATTGACTGAATAAAAGATACACACACAAATGTCACATTAATAGCGCCGGCCGTGTCACTTTCCTCCTTTAATCCAAGGTGCTCGGGGAGGTGGCTAAGCAACCATAACATATAGGCTGTGATGATGATGATGATGATGATGATGATGATGATGATGATGATACATCCATCATAAGTCCACAGATATGCTAAATTGTTCATTATGTCACATTAAACTATAAACACAGTGCATCTGTGTAAAGCACGTTATTGTCCTAATATTTATTACACCTACAAAATGTTGTATAAGATCTGTTGCTGATTTTTCACAGCTTAAAAATGAATTATGTTTTTTCAATGAAATTTACTATCATTAATAAGGTGGTGAATATTTTTGTTAACAATCAAATCAATAAATAAATGCTAATTTAACGTAGAAGGATTAAGTTATGATTGTACTATGATTACAATAAATGAAAATACCTGGTGAAGTCGATGTCGGGCAGGAGCATTCTTCAACATCTTGAACTGGCTACAACACAGAGAAACAAAATCAGGTTTACTGGTTTTATACATTATGGACAATATAAATACATTTGTCCTCACACACATCACTATTCACATCTTCAAATAATACAACAATTAGTACAACAATGTATATATGAAAAGGAATAGATTGCAGAAAAGCCTTACGTTTGCATTATTTCTCTGGTTGTATAGAAGTCTATGCTTCATGTGTTTTTTACAGGGAGTTTTTTCTGATCCGATGTGAGGTCAAAGGTCAAGTTTTTTGTATGTTTATGGATTGTATAGTCCAAAATCACAAATTATACTATACAAAGTTTACTGAATTGAATTGAATGTGTTAAAGCTGCATTCTCTTTACTGACCACCAGGGGGTGAATGAGAAAATGACTCTACTTCCCTCTTGATTTATCCCCTTAGTAAACATTGTAAACATGAGTTTATGGTCTCAACCTCTCGTCTCAAGTCTCCTTCAATACAGCGTGATGTTCAGCTAGTAAATGATTGTCCATTTAGAGTCAAATAGACCGTAAAGCAGAAGACGCTGAAGGCATCGCTACAAGGCGATGGACAGGTCACCACCACGGCGTTGTCCTGTCTGTGTTCCCATCATGAAACTTTAAGCTTTTCGCTCAGCGATTTCACGTCATGAAAGCTAATGGAAGCGCCCGCCCTCTCCTGTCACTTCTGATTGCAACGAAAACCAAAAAAGAAGATGGTGATGGCCGAAATGACGAAGTCGAGGCTTCAAAACTGGACTCAAAACTGGCGATGTCCACTCCTTAAAGGACGTCTCTACTCTCTGCACACATCAGCAGCAGGCGTTAATTTTTAAGACAATAAAAAAAACACATTTAACATATTAGCGTATTTAAATGTGTTCATTAGATATTTTTTATTTTGCATAATTGAGAATTACCTTAATATTGATATGATATAATATATTGAGGATGTAATAAAATTAATAATAATCGTAACGCATTTAATTTATTCAGCGCTTTTCGTCGTACTCAAAGACATTTTACAAAAAATATATTTAAATCATACTAAAAGCGATACATAAAAAAAAAATCAAAATTCAAAATAAATAAATAAGAATATAGAGCACACAATCACACATTAAAAGCAGCTCTGAAGAAGTGGATTTTGGGGAGAGAGTATATACTGTATTTCACTCCTTCTTCCACCTATTCTGGTATCACTCCCTATATGCTGTACTAGTCGGCTGAATATTGCTTCACACAACTATATTGGTTACATTTTAAAAACCTCACAAACGAAATCATCTGTTTTCTTGTAGACATCAGGCTCATTTGACTCCACCTTCAGTACAGGCTGTCTGATGAACAGCAGGTTCAAGGTCTCGAGTTATGTTTCTATGTGTTTGCTTTGTGGCAGGTGCATGTCTCCACTTATGCAAGTTATGTGCCTCAAACCGTGGAATAGGTTTAGTGAAACATGCCTGGACAAAAGCTACGACACATCAAGGCAGAGAATCAGACGCTGCGCCTGGAGGGATGTAGACATTGTAGTGGGGACGGACTGGAAAGGACCCGTTCTCTTTTCAAGTCCCACCGCTAAACATCTTCTCACTTTTTTTTCATTCATTTTTTTATTTAACAACGTTGTGTTTTCTAAAGCTGCATGGCGGAGAATTAAGTTAACGCTCTTTCTGCCGTGTTATTAGCGTGTTACTCACAGCTCCACCTCCAGTTCAGTGGGACAACACCACATCCTGTATACGCTCACCGCACAGTGCACCTCTGCTTCGCGAGAAAAAAAAGCTTCATATGCACTCAGATCCAGATCTGCATCGAGGGACATGTGCAATGATAGTGATTGCTGATTGGTTGATAGCGGATTATTAGGGTACATGACTTATTTTTAATGCTGAGCCGAATTATTAAAATGATTGTTCGACATGTTTCTGTGAAAACCCACAAGGGGACTAAGACACATGTCTATTGGTTGTTTATATCCTTGAGGGTGTGAATCTTTCTAATCTCATTGGCTGTTTATCAGGCCGATGTATATTGCTGACTGTTCTGTCCATCTATAAACCATCTATAAACCATCTATAAACCATAACTGACGCTGGATTAAGTTTATTTGAGAAAGTGGGAGGGTCCACACTGAATGATGTGTGGAGAGGAAATGAATAGAAGGAAACAACCGTGTTGCATCACGTCTAGTGACGCATGGTAAACATGCATCTGTTGGTCCATTTGAGTAGAACAGTGTGAATCATCGGAGCTTCTCCACCAACGAACTGTTTAAAAATAACCTCAAGGGAAATAAGAGCACCTCCAACCTGATTGATGGGTACGGTGTTATAATATCCTGTTGCTCCTCATGATGAGAGTGTTTGGTGAAAGTTCGACGTCACACTTGCTTCCCACAGGTGGAACGGTTCGTGGTTAAATTAAACTACCTGACTTCACAATAATTAAACATTAAAAACCTGCCTTTTCAGAAAGAAGAAGAGAGAGGAAGAAGCCTCGATGACCACCATGTTAGTCACGGAGTTCCACAAGGTGCTGTGCTCGGACCACTTTTATTTACCTTATATATGCTTCTTTTGGGCAAAATTATCAGGAAACACCCCATAAACTTTCATTGTTATGCAGATGATACTCAATTATATCTATTGATCAAACCAGAGGAGACCAACTGGTCACATGACATCTATTGTTCTGTCCATCCTGGAGAGGGATCCTCCTCTGTTGCTCTCCTGAAGGTTTCTTCACTTTCTTCCCCCTGAAAGTTTCTTTTCCTATTTTATGGGAGTTTTTCCTGATCCGATGTGAGGTCAAAGGTCAGGGATGTCGTATGTGTACATATTGTAAAGCCCTCTGAGGCAAATTTGCAGTTTGTGATATTGGGATATACAAAATAAACTGAATTTAATTTAATTTAATCAGAGGCCTGAGGGGCGAGTGAGTAAGTGAAATGATGCTTCTTGGTTTTCCGCTGATTCTTTATGCATCTACTTTCTTTTAGTGACAACGAGGATTTGCAACACAGGTTGCATCCGTACTGACCTGTCTTATTCTGTCCGAGGGGCTCAGGAATCCAGAGGGCATGGAGCTCAGGTGAAGCGTCACAGCATCTGATGGAGACACATTACAGTGTATTCTGATGAAATAAAAAAACACTGCAGGAATACTAATAATCATCAGCAACGAGTGTCAAATAGAGGCCTTTGCCTATTTTTTTATAAATAAAATAAAAAAGAGAATGTACACTTGGTATGTTATGCTTTATAGAAAGGGACTATTCTGGATTTGGCCCTTATTTACCATTAGGGTCTGTCACTTGCACCGGATAATTGGCCTCCAGGGACTGTGGGAGAGACAAGGGCAGACAAGAGAACGTTAGAGAGGACGGGAACAAAAGCTCCAGAGAGAAACCGTCTGCCTTCGTGAGACCGAGGCAACATTCAAGACGTCGTCTGCGACCGTGGAGGAACACGACTCGGGCGTGCAAACATAGAGCGCGGCCTGCTGCGACCTGTTCTTCACTGAGCCCTCGGGCCCCACCAATCGCAGCGCAGTGTTCGGTTATGGTGCATTGCTTAGCAGATTATTGTAAGGCTGCTCTAAGGAGGGACAATGAGAAATCAGTGCAAAGCACACTGGACGGACGACGAGTCAAGACGATGAGGCGGTTGAACGACGCGGGAGGAGAGAAGATCAAATAAAAAGGTGCTTACGAATTCGGCCACGAAGCTGGTGGTGTCCGTGTCCTCCACAGGCTCAGAGCTGCTTCTGTCTGTGAGGGGGGGGGGGGGGGGGGAGAGGAAATGCTTCAACATATGCTGTCTCCTTGACTCCTTGCATCCTCTTCCTATTTCTCACCTATCTACAGCAAAGATGCACAGAAAAAGCCTCTTCCTCCAGCCAACGAGGATATTCTGGCAGTGAGAGTGTATCGGGGAAGGTAATGTCGGCCGTAAACACTGGGTAGTAATGACATGTCGAGAGCACTAACGGGAGGTAAACTGTAATTTGTAGAAGCGGGAAGCAAACTATCTTTAAGGACTCTGAGAAACAATGAAATAACTGTTCGCCACCAACGCGTAAAACTTTAAAATCAAACGCCTTCGACGCCGAAAAAGGAATATTTCTAACGAGCACATTCACGGATGGGTTGGGAGAGCGGCACAAAGGCAGCTTTTCAGCTCGGGGACGGGCGTCACGTGGGCCTTCATCGGTCCACGTCACTGTGAAGCCATTGTATCCAAAAGGCTCCAAACACAGAATTCATCTGGCCTTTCTTGGGTTTCACTCTACGCCGATGAAACTCTGCTTTCCTCGGGAAACTGGAATTAGGATTAAATGATCAGGTGGAAGCAGATCGTTTCCTCCAGAGCAGTCATGTATGTAGGTCACAGAGACAGCGTGACCGGCCCGTATGTCGGCCCACGACTTCGTACAACACTTTTAGATGCGATGCTATTCTGGATTCTGGCATAAAAGTCACATTGTCATTACAGCAGGAGCAGTTTTTCCCATTTTTTTTATTGGCAGAATCTGAATTTAATTGAAACATTTCAATATTTAGTATTATTTACTTGAATATAGGAACGCCTCAATGGATGCTCGGCACTGTGAAGGCAAAAGATTTTAAAATGCCAGAACCAGCAGTGTCTCTTTGTGTTCGGGCCTTTAGCGAGCCGTTAATTTACTGTATCTGTAGTCCCTAGAATCACATCGTTGAGATGTGTGTTTAACTTGAATAATGTATTGAACAACTGTAAACAAATTATTATTTATTAATATTGAAAACTATATATTTTAGTTTAAATCTGAGTGAGCCAGAACCAGAGCATGTGATTGGAGGGGAGCGTACGTTCTGACCTCTGTACTCCGTCTAAATGCTCTGGTTTCCCCAATTCAAATTCAACTAATGTTGAGGAAGAGCAATCGAGTGCAGATCCATGGTCCGGTGAAGCCGAGTGAGCTCAGACTGGAATAGAAAATAATTTTCTAACACTTGTACTTCTTGTACTATTCTCGACCTTTCACAGTCCTCAGAATCAGAATCAGAAGTGTTTATAGTACACATACATGAGTTTGACTTGGTGAAAGGTGCATAACAGTAAACAAAAGTAAGGAAAAAGCATCTTTTTGTCTCACTTCAAAGCTCAATGGAGTGCCTCAAAGCTCTCACCTGGGCCCACTGTACTTTGTATTTTTCATATGTTACCAATAATCTGTGTCGATTTGTATTTCTATGTAAATGAAACCAACTTCTATGACCCAACACTGATCTGGAGACAAGAATATTGATATTGGACAATTTGGCAAAAAACCCAAATTACGTCTAATGTCAAAGTTTCTAAAAGTCTCTCTTGTTGTTATAATTGGCACGTTGTGTTGCCTTTAAAAGGCCTTTTTTATTTGGTGTTTTGTTTAATTTTTGCATTAACTTAAAGACATAATTAATAGCAATATGATATTTCTGTTCGTGCCAATACTTCTGGGTTAAACCACTTTTCCTCTTTAGCCACGTCCGGTCCCGGTCATTCCGGTTAAATAAGACGTAAATACGGTTTGGTTAAGATTTTGGGTAGACTGTGGTTACAGTTAATAAAAAGGTGAGCGTTAACTGCAGATGACACATAAACCTTTTCTCTCTAAGAAATGGGGCAACTCCACACCCTTTCGTTACCTTGCTGCGTTAAGGCCATGTGTGCATGGAAGATGGCTCTGGGGTTAAACAGTGAAACGTGAAGTTATCCGTTGTGGACTCGTTGCTTATCGGGACTTTTGCTACCGAATGCGTCAAAAATAGTGATTACAGTATTGACTTGGTATAGGGTTGATCGAGTATAGTATTGGTACATAGAGGCATACACTTAAGGTCTTTAATGAAAATGTTGTATTCTCTTTTATTCATCGAATTGTTCGTTTTGTTATAAAATAGTAGTTACACAAAAATAGTATAAAATGACGTTTAGTGAAGTTTAAAATAGTATTACGACATATACAATTGTAATGGAAAGCCAAACAATTGTTTAATGTAATGGGTAGCAGGGTTTCAAGTGATGGTAGAAAACCATCCCATAAAGGATATCATATTATGAGGGAAATTATGTAAGTTGTGGGTGATTTCTAGTTAATATGTTTTAAGTACAAAACTACAAGCACACAACTAAACATGCACCCTTGGGTGGTATTCTTCTTCCCGTATTGTGCATGGAGCATTAGGACTTACAGCCGGTTACCCAATTATAAAGTGTAAGTTGAACCCCGGATCAGTTGAGCATTGTTTCTCCCTCTCTGGGAATGCGGGGGCACGTCGCTGCACGCTCTGGATGAAGTTCAAGAGATGAAATATAAACCACATCATAATACATCGCTAAGGGCCATAATTCCACACAGGTGAACCTGGCTTTTCTGCGCTTTGACCACCCATGTCTCCACTCTGTGTCGTGGGCTGTTTGCTGAGTTTGTTTTCACACACGAATGGAGGTGAATGGCATGCCAATACCTGACCCGTGTCACAGGGGAGTCTAGACTAAGAGCAGCTACACACACACACACACACACACACACACACACACACACACACACACACACACACACACACACACACACACACACACACACACACACACCTTGTACAAACGCTCTGCTACATAGCATAGCTAGTAGCATCTCTCTTTCACTGCGTGTGTGTTTTCTTGAGCTCCACTGGATTAGACAGGTATGTTAATGCTTATATTATCTCTTTAGGACATATTCCCTAAACACCACTGGATGCTCCTCTTCCTCCATGATCAGAGTCACATAGAAACTTTCTGCCAAAAACAACGGCACCTTTTGAACTGCTTGGTGCGATGTGGTGTCTGTGCCACGGAAAAGGTGCACTGGGAAACATTTGGGGATTTACACTTTATAATGTTCTCACTGAGCTTTAGATGAGAAGTTTAATCACAATCTTATCTTGTGTGTTAAGCGTAAAGCTCACGTCAGCATGGGGTTAGCTTAGTTTAGCATAAAGACTGAAAGTGGGGGAGAAACAGCTAGCCTTGCTCCGTCCAAATGTTGTATTTATTTGGTTTGATCCAAGAGACATATAAACATGACACTTCGTCGTCACAGTGAAGTGTTGCCAGTTTTGGTAGCATCGTTTTTCGATGATTAGGGGTGGGGAAAAATTGTCAGAATATCGGCGGTCTGATCTCTTGACCACTTAAACCCAAATTGCTCCTGCAGTGTGTGAATGTGTGTGAAGGGTTACTTAGTCCTGATGGGCAGGTGGCACCTGTCATCCGTGTATGAATGGGTGTGAATGATGACATGTAGTGTCAAAGAGCTTTGAATGGTCGGAAGACAAGAAAATAGAGATACAAGTACAGTCCATTTACCATTCACCAGGTCGCTACCACTACATCATAGTTTGTTTACAGTTTATTAAAATTACCTAAAGAAATTGGCTTTTTCAGGTTTTACATACCTCCATACAGTCCTTTTCTCAAATAGTTCCATCCAGGACTTTTAAAATAAACATTAAACGATTAGACATTTTCACTTTTTTGTCTCTCTTTCAGCAGATCTTCCCGTTACACAAGATAATCCCCAAAACAAGGTGTGAATAGTTCTTTCTACTGCACTAAAATCAGAGTATGCTGTGGCAGATGTTGCCATTTAAAATTCTTGATGTCCTTTTTTGCGAAATCTTTGAGCACCACAAACAAAATTCCCTTTTCCTTTATTGTTTTGGGGAAAACCCAAGAAGCCGGGACAATGCATCTTAAACTATCTGCATGGCGAGATACAAAATATGTTTGTGTCAGACCTTTGGAAAACACATACGAAGCCAAAAGAAAAGACTTCTTGCTAGTTTCAGTGAAGAGTTCAACTTTAAGCCACACGTATCTCTATTAATGTAGGTCAACCAAAACATATCGGTCGACCCCTAGGCCTGCAGCCACAAGGCTATTCACAGGAGGTCCAACTGGTGTGCACAAAAGGTCAAGTAAAAGGGTTGGAAGAGGAGTCACGTGTCATTTGCTCTCCAGTACCACTAAGCTACGACTAAATGCACTAGTGTGTGTTATCTCATCATGAAAGTTCAAGAACAGTCTATTAAATAACTAAAAACTTTTAAAAAAGCACATCTTTGGGGTATCTCGGCCTCTGCTATAACATATATCCATATTACTGTTCCCAATAACTTGATATAAATGATATAATGCTTTCTCATGCATAAGGTCTCCAAATAAGAAAATATATTCATATATACATATAAATACATACATATAAATACATGCCATATAAATACATGCCATATGTGCTTCAAGACATCAAGTTTTGGAAAGCCACACTTCTTGGATGTATACATGAATGTGTTTTTTGAGTTTACTATAGAAACTCGTTGTTTTGGCTCTCGTTAAAAACAACGCGGAACAAGAGCTCCAGCCACTGGAAAAAAATACTTAAATAGAAAGTGTATAATCATATGTAATTAGATATATTGTCTCACTGGATTCAGACAAAGCCTTCCCTCCCCTGAGAGTTGAGGAAGGAATAATAAAGCAGCCATTTGGGGTTCAGCTAAAAGTTGCAACTAACCTTTATTAATGTCTATACATCATTTACTAATGCTTTAAAAAGGTGTTAATAACCATACGTTTGGGATTTAATGGGTGTAACTAGCAGTGAGGAGAGCAGGGGCAGTTCCTCTGTAATATGTATGGATGTTGGGGGTTTAATGGTCTACGGGTTTGAACAATGAATGTATGATCACATTACTAAAAAAAACTATATCAATGTGTGTTTTAGTTGGTTTTAGGTGAAACTTTAAATGTAAAAGGTATCAAAGAATTGAATATGTTCCAAAACAATGATGCATGTCACAATGGTGGATCTTTTTAAACAAGTTTGATTGATACAATAGTCTCCACACACATCTGCCTTGTCTTTTGAACCCGTGAGACATCTGCATAGCTACATATAGTCAGATCCTCGTGGATGGATAAAGGTCAGGTCCTTTATTCAAAGGGTCACCGGGCAAAACGTAACGGTTTTCCATTTTTAGAGTTTGGCCATTTTTAGATTATAGAAACTTTCTTGGTTGAGGTTGCAGGAAACAGAAAATAATTCCCCTTTAACTAACGGTGCAGAAACAACAAACTAAAAGGCTATATATATATATCAATATAGGTACATCAATTAAGCTATAAAACTAAATATTTCAAATGGTAAAATATGATTAGTGTTATTACAACAAAGACAATACGCGTTACTGCATGACATGATCCATTTGGGAGGTCTCAATGTGAATATATAGTTTTCAACGCTCACTCAGATAATGTAAAATAAATAAAAGATTTAACACCGGAACAAACCGTCTGTTTAAACAACAGAATATAGACAGATTATGAAGACACTGGACTATCTGACTTACCGAATGGTTCCTTAAACGCCCTCAAACTGCTCATCTTTGAATCCATGACGTCTGCCATGAAGGTAAATGTACACGGGTGAAATATAAAGTGTCTGTATGACGGAAACAGGTTAGAAACACACTGTAATCCTCCAGTCTGCAGAAAGAAGACGAGCCGATACCAGCAGCCCAGCGGCGGCAGCTCACACTAGAGATACACCTTGGTGATGAAAAGGTAGGTAGGCTGCCAGGAGCAGTGCTGCCTTCACGCTCCCCTCGGAAATTCCACGACATTCATCTTGGAAGTCGTAAATAACGTAAAAGCGCTGCACACCTCCACGCAACTTTAAACCATTCAATCCAATATCAGGAATCACAATGCACGTGTTTGATAGTGCAAAGGCTAGTGTATGATGTACCGACAAAAACGGAATGGCTGGCCGTGAGATTTGGACATTTGTGCTCCCCCAGAGTAGGACTTGGGTCATTCCTAGACTTTAATCCAGCGCCACCAGCTGGTCAGTTTATGTTGCAACAGTTTAATTGTCATTATAACATAAACATATCATTGAAGATGTGAAACTTGAAATGCCCCAAAAATCTTGCTTTATTTTACTGTCATCTGTAAATACAAAAGTAAGACGTTTTGAAACGATACACTGTGTGTAAGTGTGTGTGTGTGTGTGTGTGTGTATTCCAGTGGCTCAACACACCCTAATTACATTATTACCAAAGAGGAAGCACCTGAGTCTCTCTGCTGCCTCCACACAAAACAAGGAAAACTACATGACAATTATTTATTTTATAATTAAGCAAAAAAGGCAAAAGTTGGATTTCTTGTCCTACAATGTGAGCAATATATATATATATATATATATATATATATATATATATATATATATATATATATATATATATATGTAATCGACCTTACATAATACATTGTCTTTATTTGGGATTTTGACTAGTAGTCAGACACAACTTTCTATCTGATGACAGCCTTATGGACCTGAAATACTCACCTGCTTAATTGTTGTCCTAATATCTAACAGCGAGACCTACTTGACTGTTCTTCATCATTTTATATTTGATTGTCAAACTTTCTACTGGCTGAATGTAAAATATCCTAAACTAATGGTGGACATTATATGATGTTTACCTATCGATCCGAAATACCCTGTAGAATGCAGGTCTATAAATGATGTAATTTCCCTTTAAGATCAAGCAGGACGTGTCAAGTACACGTGTATTTATATACAGGATATGTGGTCTAAACATGGCCACGATGGGGTGGAATAGCTAACGATGTGCCCGTTGTGAGGAGGAGACACATGGCTCTCAAACACATAGATCAAAGAATAAAACTATATTCTAATATAGTTTCATTAGAATTGTAAAATACTTACTAAATTAAACCCATAAAGATGATTTCCCTATGTGAGTTGTGTGATCATTTACTTTTTCAGAATTATGAGACAACCTCTAAATGCTGCTAATCAAATTTATAGTGACATGATTTGATAAAAAGTAAATTAAAGTCTAAATTAATAAGTGTCTGATGTTCAGAGGTATTGTGTGTGCGTGTGTGTGAGACACGTTTATCTTGTCCAAAGCCAGAGCATTCCCTTGTTATTGTTTCCATTATAAACATAGATGGCTCATATAATAACACGCACGCTAATCACATGTTTGTTTGTTGTTGTAACTTTTCTTTCTTGTTCACACGTCACACATTTGATTTTGCAACGTCGCGAGGACGTTTCCTGACACCACGTGGTTAGATAGAGAGGAAGCTTGTTGAAATGGAATATCTTAAATGCAACGATTAGAGAAAAAACATTCAAACATTTAAATAACTCGTTAAAACAAGAAAAAACTGATAATTTACCAGTACTATACAGCCAATTATATATTATTTGTTTTATTTGTCTTTAACACACTGACTATAAGTCAAATAATTGTGTTTTTATGCCATATTAAATTCTACTTCTTCACAGTCGCTTGTGGTCACAACGAAAGTGAGAGAAAACGGATGACGTATCCCGCCAGATACGCTACACTCAAAACACGTTTTCCGTGAACGCATCACAAGAAACACACTCTGCTACGTCATCACGCACGGCGACGTAATCCGCTCGTCCAATCAGGTGAGGAGCCTGCAGCTCAGGGAAGAAGCAGATGATATGGCAGCTTTGAGAGCGACCTGGTGGAACTTGCTTTGTTAACGCGGCTTTAAACCGCGGATGACGAAAACGCGCTGTCCTCGAGACGGCAGCCGCTCGACATGATTTACGTGATATTAATTTCCGCGTTGTCCGGGGCGGTCGTGACGTTGATGCTGCAGTTTCTGTTGATATACCGGAGGAGCCCCGAGCCCACGGGCAGGACAGTGCAGTATGTCAAAGTGGTGCCCGGGAGCGCGCTGAAGGATTACTTTAACACCCCCCATGCCGAGCCAGGCCAGCAGCAGGACGGCGCGGCATCGACCGCTACCGCGCCGAAGCAGCAGGAGGCCGCCTCGGCGCGGCAGCCGGACGCCCCGGTCACTACCGGCGGCGGCAGCCCCAAACAACAGCCGCCACCGCCTCCCGTCGGTGAGCCCCCCGACGCCGCCAGACCCGAAACGTGCAATTTCCTCAACGCGATATTCCGGTTTCTCTTCCGAGAGCTCCGGGACACCCCCGCCGTGAGACACTGGCTCACCAAGAAGATCAAGGTGGAGTTCGAGGAGCTGCTGCTCACCAAGACGGCGGGTCGCCTCCTGGAGGGGCTCAGCCTGCGGGACATCTCCCTGGGCAATTCGCTGCCCGTCTTCAAGACGGCCAAACTCATGAAGCCGGTGCACCTGAACGAGGACGGCATGTCCGAGGAGCTCAACTTCGAGGTGGACATCGAGTACAATGGCGGCTTCCACCTCGCCATCGACGTGGAGCTGGTGTTCGGCAAGTCCGCCTACCTGTTCGTGAAGATGCGGCGCGTGGTGGGCAAGCTGAGGCTGCAGTTCACGCGCATGCCCTTCTCCCATTGGTCCTTCTCCTTCCTCGAGGACCCGCTGGTGGACTTCGAGGTGAAGTCCCAGTTCGAGGGGAGGCCGCTGCCTCAGCTCACCTCCATCATAGTGAACCAGCTGAAACGGGTGATCAAGAAGAAGCACACCTTGCCCAACTACAAGATCAGGTAGGCTCCCCGGACACCCCTCCCACCCGAGGGCAGCGATGAGGGCTGCAGGAGGTCCCCAGCTGGACCCCCAGAGGCCGAGTACAGCTAAAACAAACATCTCCATTATCCAGAATTATTATCATTATCCTGAATAGAACAATGCTAATACGTGTAATAATTAAATAGTGCAAGATTACTTCTATTTGATGATGTTCTGTTGGCATACAACATAAATCAATGCCCTGTTTCAATGTGTCAAAAATACCTACAAATACAATACAATACATATTGTTTGTGTATATATATATATTATATATATGCGTTTGTACACATGACCACTAAACCTGGTCCCAAAGGCGTCTCACCACTCGGCCCTCTCTTCTGAAGTGTTGCAATGGTCTTCCTCAGCTCACAAGTTTCTCTAGGTGTTGTGGAAATTGTATTTCAAATAGTTTAAATGTTTTACTAAGTGTCCATGTTTGCCTAAAAGTTGAGATGGAATGTGAATTCTTGACCTTGGAGCTAGTGGTGATAATGATATGAAGTCACGGTCCACTTATTGACGTTTGTCTCTTCAGAACTTTCCGTACCACAGACTTCTTCTGTGGAGACTTGGGACTTTTAGGTTGTGAGTTGCAGCTCAACGCTCTGGAAACATGCGACATACCGGTAAATGGATATTGTGTTGAGTTTTTAATTTTAATTTTAATTTGTCATGAACTGTTTGTTTTCATAACAGAAGTCAACAGGATCACAGAGACTTACTTCTCTTGACACAGATAACAGAAATGCAAAATACAATAAATCTCATGTTTTTTATTTCGTCGCAGGCCTCGGAGACCAGGTTTGAGAACACATTGTGTAGATTTGGGAATTCACTTTACAGAAGTGAGAGAAAGAGAAGACAGAAAAAGGGAAGTAAAAAGAGAGTGAAAGAGAGAGAACCGAACGGAAACTTGTGTGACGCTCGGTCCTCGTGTTTTCAAGACGAGATCCTGCAGCGCTCCGTCAGTGGACACGCACAACACTGTCAGTTTGACACAAACTAATACGGGCAGGTCGTACTGAGGGAAAAACAACTTTTCTTTTTCATGACATTAGGATGTGCTTCACTGACGGGGTCTACGTATGCAGACACTGGCGGGGGTGTAGGTCTGTGTAGACGCTAGTGGTGACGTAGGTCTATGCAGACTCTGGTGGTGACGTAGGTCTGTGTAGACGCTAGTGGTGACGTAGGTCTATGCAGACTCTGGTGGTGACGTAGGTCTATGCAGACTCTAGTGGTGACGTAGGTCTATGCAGACTCTGGTGGTGACGTAGGTCTATGCAGACTCTGGTGGTGACGTAGGTCTATGCAGACTCTGGTGGTGACGTAGGTCTATGCAGACGCTGGTGGTGACGTAGGTCTATGTAGACTCTAGTGGAGACGTAGGTCTATGCAGACTCTACCGGAGACGTAGGTCTATGTAGACTCTACCACAGACGTAGGTCTATGTAGACTTTAGTGGTGACGTAGGTCCATGCAGACTCTGGTGGTGACGTAGGTCTATGCAGACTCTAGTGGTGACGTAGGTCTATGCAGACGCTGGTGGTGACGTAGGTCTATGCAGACTCTGGTGGTGACGTAGGTCTATGTAGACTCTAGTGGAGACGTAGGTCTATGCAGACTCTACCACAGACGTAGGTCTATGTAGACTTTAGTGGTGACGTAGGTCCATGCAGACTCTAGTGGTGACGTAGGTCTATGCAGACTCTGGAGGTGACGTAGGTCTATGCAGACTGGTGGTGACGTAGGTCTATGCAGACTCTAGTGGTGACGTAGGTCTATGCAGACTCTAGTGGTGACGTAGGTCTATGTAGACTCTGGAGGTGACGTAGGTCTATGCAGACTGGAGGTGACGTAGGTCTATGCAGACTGGAGGTGACGTAGGTCTATGCAGACTGGTGGTGACGTAGGTCTATGCAGACTCTAGTGGTGACGTAGGTATATGCAGACTCTGGTGGTGACGTAGGTCTATGCAGACGCTGGTGGTGACGTAGGTCTATGCAGACGCTGGTGGTGACGTAGGTCTATGCAGACGCTGGTGGTGACGTAGGTCTATGCAGACTCTGGTGGTGACGTAGGTCTATGCAGACTCTGGTGGTGACGTAGGTCTATGCAGACGCTGGTGGTGACGTAGGTCTATGCAGACGCTGGTGGTGACGTAGGTCTATGCAGACGCTGGTGGTGACGTAGGTCTATGCAGACGCTGGTGGTGACGTAGGTCTATGCAGACGCTGGTGGTGACGTAGGTCTATGCAGACGCTGGCGGGGTTTATTCAGTGATATCATAAACACAACTGCCTGATTGTCATAACAACAAAGCTTCAACGGCTCTTCATCCGGTTGACTCTTCATCATCGCGGGTGTTGGGATGCGTCTCGTTCCTCCACTTTCTCTGAAGAGTTGACGGTGTGAGGAAGAGGAAGAGGAAGGAGCTCAGGACCTTCAGAGGCCACATCCTGCAGCATCATTACATCATAGAAATACATTCTCTCAATGTCTATTCACCACGATAAGTACACAGTGAATAGAGAGAAGTTCACACCGCTGACTGTAATTTAGTGTCGTTTCTGTATTAACGTCCGACTGTCATAAAAAATATAGAAAATTACATTAAATAATACAACAACAAATATATAGTCAGATTTCAATGCATTATATATAATATATACTCTAATAATACATGCATGTTCTCTCATTTCAAGTAAATTAATCTAGGTTGAAGTGAATATAAAAAAAAACATAAATCAATAAATAAAACAATATTATAGTCTTCTACAAATGGAAAAGTGTGTGCAGAGACTTTATCTGTGATTATTTAACCACTTATTCCAGCTATGTTCCTCTCCGTTAACATCCTTGTTGGACCCTGAAATCACGAGTCAGGATTCTGATCTTTTTGGGCTAAGTTCATTTTCTGCTTTTCCTTTTTGGATGAACAGAAAGTTTCAATAAACAAATGTATTCATAAATAGAATCTGACTAACATAAGTTTGTTACCTTGGTTCTCGGTTCAAACCGTCTCTGGTTAGCCATTATTAATATTACATTATGTCGTATGTTGGGCAGATTGTTAAGTCTTCTGAGGACCATTTCTGATGTGGGTTATCAAACTGTGGGTTCTCAAACTGTGGGGCGCGTCCCTCTAGTGGGGCCTTACGGCATTACAGGTGGGGCGCAAAGGGAAATGCACATTAAAAAAAATTCACAAATGTAAAACTACGTCATACGTTCGTGTAATAATGTGTGCGCAGGCGTGACGGCCGAGATCGCCACGTCCGACCTGAGATGGGCGTTCCTGCTGTTGCCCTTCAAAACAAGAGCTCAACATTGAGCATGAATTGAGAGCGGCCGTATCGAGCCTGCAGCCCCGTTGTCTGCACTCGTTTTGTTTTGCAAAAGTTGCACAATATCGTTGTTTTGCAGTGTAAAACTCTATATTGCTAAATAGTTGAACTTGTTTTGTCTTAGTTCTTCAGGTTGCACTTTATTGTTATTATCTTGAAAAGATATTCAGTGCAAAACATTAATTGCAGCCACAATAAATAATCTTTTGCCAAATATTTGTTATTTTTTGCACAGATAGAACTTTGTTTGTGTTCTAATAAAGTGAGTGGAAGCATTTTATTAGTGTTTTGTCCGATGGAGCAATCTGGTTTGATTTGCAAATGATTGCAAAGTAATTATAATATTTGAAAAAGCACAGATGGAGTCACAACTTCAGCATGGACCATTTTGTAAAAAAAGAAAAAGAAGTTAGGGGCATGAGCATCTTTCTTGTGGGGCATAACAAAAAAAGTTTGAGAAGCACTGGGCTACACAAATAGCTTTGACCTAAACCTAAACATGTAAAAGAAGTGAGAGAACAGGAAGAAGACAGAGTTTAAGGACATTTTCCTCTTCCGGCTACTGAACCGTTTCCATAACCATAAGTGGTCTTCTCCTGTGGGATGACGGGCCTCTGTTTGTTTTCCCCTAAGCGTATTTTATTTCAGAATTTTTTTATAATTCCGTCTGACCCTTTTTGGTACGACACTACAGGAAACCGTGTTACTTGGCTCATTTACAACTGACCTTTGTTACTGTCCCTTTTTAAATAACCCTCCTCCGGGCATCCGTGTTGCCTGCCCAACCGTTAAATGCGAGCAGTAAATGCTCCTTTATGGCCGTACAGTTGAGTCCGTGAGAGGACTGCGGCAACCGGACGAACTCCCAACGCGTGCGAGCGCGTCGCCCGCGACCGTTGCCGAGCGTGACGGGATGATGTAACGGAGGATGAGCGCCCGGACCTCGGGATTTGCGGAGTGGCACAGATGGTCGTTCCGTGGAGGGCCGGGCAGGGACCGCGGCCCACTGGAGGTAATCCAGGCATTACGGCGCCCGCGGAGAGAGAGAGCCCCGATCTCTGGGGGAGTACGATGCTGAAAGCCTAATCTGGGATGGTCTTATTTTGCCCTAATCATCGCTCCATTTCCATGAATTTTGTTTCGTATTCACCCGGAAGCTGCGCTCGCAGAAGCTTAGATGAGGGCAGAGCAGAGGAGCCTGGGAAACGGCTCGTTCGAGCTTTTTAGGCCCACGCGATTATTTGAACGTTAATCCCATTCGCGATTTAAGATGCCCTCCAATTACATGGTAAAGGTCGGTTGCGATATTGTTTACGACGTGTGCTCCTCTCGCAGAGATCGGTCAGGGAGCAACCCAGATGTTTTGGCTTCACCAGCGGCAGCCTATGGGAACTAGAAGAGTGATGTACCGCGTATTACTCAAAGCAACTCCATTCAGATTAGCCTTATTTACAGGACTCTCCTAAATTAGCGTGAATGTAGAACAACGTGGAAGTGGGCGCAGCACTTTAAATAAAGACACTTTTTTTTTTATGCAACTATTTTGATATTCGATATTACAAAGTAAGAAATAGAAATAACCATGCTCTGTTTTTTACCTTCGTATTGAAAATGCGGAAGTTTTTATTTTGATCGCCTTGTATTTATTTATTTGTGTGTTGCTCGCATAAGTCAAAAAGTATTAAACCGAATCGCATGAAATTTGGTGGGATGATTGGTTATTACCCAGGGATCCTTTGATTCGATTTCGGGATTGATCGGGTCAAAGGTCAAGGTCATGAAAAGGTCAAAATCTTCTTTTTACCATAGTCAATTCCTATCCAATTGGCATGCAACTAATGCCAAAATGTTCATAATTCAATGCCCAATCTTGTGATATGCGAAGGTATGCCCTCTACAGAGAGCCCGTTCTAGTTAAGTGCTACGAGATATTTTGTCCCCAATATCGGTGAATAATCCCGATGAATAGTTGTGACCTCCAATATCCAACTATATAGCACGTTTGTGAAGTTGTTTGTTTGAGAGGTTCTAGACACTCGCCGCACGAGTTGCTCATTTCTGTAGTTTTATCAGTTAATGACGGATATAAGCAATCTAATAAACCCATATTATCTTTCCACTGAATCTCTGAGTGTTTTTATGGCTGCGGTTTTCCTCACATTTTAGTTTCCCCTTGTTTATAGAAGACATCAATTGAACTGAACTCGGGCAGTTTGCGTCAAAGCCAACGGGGTTTGAGCCCGGACGGGAAAATAGACCGGAATTGACAAAACTGTAATCTGCTGTCGCTCGCTAATCTGATTGCAGCCTCTCGGGTTGGTCCCTGCAGACGGGAGGAGACCGCTGCATCGATCGGACTGTCGCTGTAGTTCAGCTCCGGGTTTGGATCCAGAGACGATGAAGTCTGTAGAACGGCAAAGACCACAGCTGGAAGGAGCTCTATGGCTCTAAAACATCCATGGACTGCTCTTTTAGGGTAACTTCCACGTCTTTCACGGGTCAAAGAAGGTCAACCTCATAAGAGCTTTGGGATTTAGAGTCACGTTTGTCTCTTGTGAGGCGTTTCTCTTCTTTTGTATTTGGTCTTAAGCCTTTGAACCTCTCAGGAGCTGAACTGTAAACCACCGACACGACGACGCCAAGACCAGAACACAATTGAGTCTTCTTCGTCTTCGTCTCCTCCTTCTTCGTCTTCTTCGTCTTCTTCTTCTCCGTCTTGTTCTTTGTCTTCTTTTCTTTCTTCTGCTTCTTCTTTGTCTTCTTCTCCTTCTGTCTTTCTTTGTCTTCTTCTTCTCCTTCTCCGTCTTCTTCTTTGTCTTCTCCTTCTCCTCCTTTTTCTTCTGTCTTCTCCTTCTCCTCCTTTTTCTTCTTTGTCTTCTCCTTCTTTATCCCCTTCTTCCCCTTCTTCTGTCTTCTTCTTTGTCTTGTTCTTCTCCTTTGTCTTCTTCTCCTCCTTCTCCTCCTTTTTCTTCTGTCTTCTCCTTCTTTGTCCCCTTCTCCTCCTTCTTCTTCTTCTTCTTCTTCTTCTTCTGTTTCTTCTAGTGTTTCTTCTTCTTCAAGGGGTCTAGGAAGTGTACACTCTGAGGAAGTGAGTAGGTGTTGAAATCCCCCGCCATATAGACCCACTCACTTTCCCTTTCCCTAGATTCGATTACAATTCTTCCGTCAATGCATCTCACTGTATCTCATTCTCAGTTCATATTTATGCACATAGCTACTTTTTCATCAAAGGATACCATCACTCAAGATAAATCCAAACTCCATTTTTTTGTGCTTTAAACTGCAGATCAATAGTTTTAAAATGCAACCTACAGTAAAGTGGATTATCAGTACTCCGATTATCAGTACATGCGATCTACAGGTTGCATGCTGCGCCAAGACGGCTCTTTTTAATGTTTGTCATTTTGAAAACGTATCTTGATTTCAAATCATTGCATCTTTTCCTTTGGTTCACTCTATTTTAACTCTTCTAAGTTCACTGGTTATATTTCTCAATACTTGTGGCAAAGTAAACATTATTCTTTTATAGATGTGTCGGACGCCATCTTTTAGCCCAGGGTTTAATCCATTGATTTGTATGTCGTCTCCTGCTTTTTAAAATGCTGTGGTCTAATATATCGACTGGAGTGAAATGAAAAATATTATGTAATATACCCCCAAAAAACCAGTGGCAGTGTTTTTCCTTTTTTAAATTCCGGTCTTTTCTCATGTAAAATGGTTCAAATGTTCCATGACTCATCCTGCACTCCCGTGGAGCCGTCTGCATATCTTTAATAAAGAGCCAGGTCTCTAGACTTTTTTTTAAAGCGTGACTCATTATTTTCACATTCAGATTTTTTAACACTTCCATCAGAACTCTGATTTGCTCTACTTCTACTCAACTGTGTGCGTGCGCTCGGATCAGCGTGGGAAATACACGAGGGCAAAGGGAAAAACGGCCCTAAGAAATATAATTTTGCCCCTGATATCAGGAGAGGGGCAACAAATGCCCCCAAAATGTAGATAATCATACAATTTTGTTGTTGAGTGTCCTATCCGTATTGCCGGTACTAGGTAGGTACACAAAAAAATCAATAAATATAATTTTGAATTGTAACAAAAAAAAGTTATAATTGTTAATTATTTAAAACAAATTTAATAATTAAATAAATAATAAATAATAATTAAATGGAATATTATTGTTTATTTTTTTTGTTCAAAAACACTAAGAAAAAATTTGAATCCGTAGACTACTGCCTAATAGTCTTATTATTTCTTATTTTTATGGCAATTGCTCATATCCTGTAAACCAAAATAAGTATAATTATTATATTTGAATAAAGGTTTAATTTTATATCATAAGTTTCAAAAAGTACCCCCATTTTCTTTTTAAATGCCTCTGAATTCCAGTCAGTGGGGGCAAAAATTGCCCTCTAAAAAATATGTAAATTTCCTACGGTGGCTCGGAGACATTGTTCCTCGCACAGAGTTACTCTCCAGCTTCAGTCCTTCTCCTCACAACTCTACCAAGTTTATATAAAAAAGAATCCAATCAAATGAGAGTTTGGGTGGATCAGAGTAGCTAACTGGGCAATAAGGAGAGATGTTTAGATGTCAGTAAGCAAACAAAATATATAAGGATGTTACAGGATTCAAACTCATGTCTTTGGGAGGAAAAAAGGTCAATTGTCGGGGATCCTACCACTAGGCCAAGATCGACATGATTTACTCTGTTCGCACAATTAAATAACCTGCACTCATCTGTCCGGACGGGGCTCTGGCTCAGAGGTCAAGCGGGTTGTCCTCCAATTTTGATCAATCATAGGTATTATGAGCATTGTTTGTCTAGTTCTGATCACGAGTGAAGGATACTTGCATCAGCAGAACATGTGCAAAGAGTTTTTTTTGTTTCTCGCGCGTGACAATATCGCCGCCGTTTGTTGACAAAGCGCCGACTGTGCGTTGGTGGCCACCGCTGCATTTCCACGAAACGGTCCGCAACATCCGTTTTCCCCCGGCGTCGTGAAGGAAGTCCGCGGTTTGGAACGGCAGGAGCCTCGGGCAAACCACAGGGGCACCGAGCGCCCGAAATAGCAGAGGACGGGCGTGTGCGCTGCGCTCGGAGAGCGTGTTTATACGTCGCAATGAGCGTTTGAAAAAAAAAAAAAGAATCAGGCCGGCTGCCCCACCACACCCAGCAGAAGCAGTCCCAGTGGTGGGCCGCGTTCACTGTGACCCCGCCTACTGGTGACATTCTTCACCCATAGCCCAGTGGGAAGCGGCGCTGCGGCTACACGCCTCTCGAAGCCGGCGGACGGGTTCCTCGTATCTAACTCAGTCTTGTTCGTCAAGTGGCAACATTTGACTTCTTGTATCCACAACCTTTGTTTACCAGGGAAAACCACGTTGGCCTCCAAATGTTCTTCATCCCTGAAGCGCTCTTATAGCCGAGGTTACAACTCTCCAAATCAAGGCAATGTTTGTCCTAGTGTGATTTTTTTTTTTTTTTTTTTTTTTAATTTAATTTTTTGCAAGATAAAAGAAAATTCCTGTTGAATCTGAATCTTTTATTGCTATTTCTCTTTTCACATACAAGGAATTTGACACACAATTCAATTGATTAGGCAATGTATGATTGTAATTATTATTTTAGTACTCTGAAAAAAAACAACCACATCTTTGACATTAGTACTTTTATTAGGCTAGTGTAAGGATGTCAAACCCTCATAATATCCTCTCAATCTATTTTCATATTGTTGTGAATACATCTTCAAACAAGACGTGAATCTTTGGTGCAAAAATGGGCCGTCGATGTGAAACCCGACGGACCGGTAATGGCGCTCGGCTCGGGGAACGGTCCGGTTTTGTCACGCAACCAAACGATTCAGTGCTGGTGGAAACTTGGATCTTTTAATTTCCCGTGAAGGTTTCTGAAAGCTCCTTTGGATGTGCACAGAAATGCAAAAACCTGATGCACATATATATATATATATATATATATATATATATATATATATATATATATATATATAATTAAATATATGTATATATATAAACGTATATATAATTTAATATATGTATACTTATATATAAGTTTTTTTATATATATATATATATATATATATATATATATTTATGAAGAATAATTTATCGTGGAGAGCCTGCGTTGAAAGCTTCCCGTCTCTCTCCACAGGTACAAGCCCTTCTTCCCGTTCCAAGTGCAGCCGCTGCTGGGCGCCGCTTGTGATCTGGACCTGTCCATCCAGGACAGCCGGCTGGTGGAAGGCCGACTCAAAGTCACGCTCATCGAATGTAGCAGGTGAGACACCGACACCCTGAACGCATCTGGGGCAGAACATTTAATCACACTGATATTTTAGACAATAGTTTCAGGAAAGCCCTTTTCCTCTTTTTAAAATGACAATCATCACAACCCAGTCCCCAGATTTGGGAAGCTTGGTAAAGCTAGAGTACAACAGAATGCAATTTATTATTTATAATACATTAATAATGTATTGTTCAATTGACAAATGGTAAAAAGACAAAATATTCTATGTTCAAACTGATTAATTTCGTTTTTTTGTGAATGCACACCCTTGGGATAAGATGCCTCTTCTTTTCAGCAACGCTCGGGAGGCATTTGGGAACTGAGGAAACCGACTGTTGACGTTTTTAGATTCTCTGATGCTCACCAGTCCGTGGTCTCTGTTGCATTTATTCCGCACTTAACAATGCACCACTTATTTCCAATGGGAGCCTGCAGGCAGGCCGGTCTAGTACCCGCCGTATCTTCGAGGAACACAGGCAGCTTATTCGAGAGGAATGAGTTCTAAAAATGAGTCAGCATTTGTACACGTCTCAAAGTCGATGTGTTTTTGGATCGATGTCTCGTATCAGGTTTTTGGTTAACACCAGGACTTTTAATGCCAAAAAGAAAGGGTGAACATTATCTAAAAGTTGTGAACCGGAAGATTTGAGATGAAACTTAGCAGTGTGTCAAGTCCTTCTCTTCATAAATCTGTAATTGTGTTTTGTTTTTCAAGGATGGATAGTTTACAGCAAGGGGTATTCAATTACAATTCAAGCCAGTCCATAGGGATGATTTCAATAAAGTTTATTGAAGAGGAAAGTCTTCAAAAAGACTGTCTGCCTCCAGGACTGAAGGTGGAAGCTGGTCCCATAAAAGAGGAGGAGCTTGATACCTGAAGGCTCTGGCTCCCGTCCTATTTTTAAGACTCAAGGAACCACAAGTGCATTTAGTGAGCACAGCTCTCTAGTGGCGCAATATGGTACTACACACTCCTTAAGATATATTTTTTGATGTGATTCCTAATTTTACAGGAAGCCAGTGCAGAGCAGCTAGTGCAGGAGTGATGTGTTCTCTGTTTGTTTTAGTGAGAACACGAGCTGCAGCATTCTGGATCAACTGGAGGGACCTAAGAGACTTATTAGAGCAGCCTGATGAAGGAGTTTTAGTAATGTAGTCTAGAAGTAACAAATGGTGTGTGCCTGATTTAAAAAAAAAAAAAAAAAAGTTTTATGTAGATGAAAAAAATGCAGTCCTTGATTTGCTTCACGTCCTGATCAAAGATACCGCCAAGACTATTTACAGTGGTGTTGGATGCTAGGGCAATGCTGTCTACAGACACCACATCACCAGATAATTGATCTGAGGTGTTCTGGGATGAGTAAAATAACTTTAGTTTTGTCTGAGTTTAACAGCAGGTCATCCATGTTGAGGTTTAGTGAGCTGGTGTTATTGTGAACAATTTGAACTTGTCCATTCTGCACTACAGGATTGGTTGATATTTGTGGTGTAAAAGCTAAAAGAATCCACATTTTCTAAAAAAAGAAGACAATAAAACCTGTTCTCTGTAAAAGCACTCGAGACGAAGCCAGTTCCAAAAACTATCCTGACGTGCACATGAATCCTGGATGAAATGCATGGCTTCAAAAAGTTTTGACATTTGGTGATTTCTTCAAGTATTATTATAAATAATAATAGATACAAATACATTTTTTAAATTAAAAACAGAATATAATGGTCCATACAATATTTATTTTTTTAAATGCAACGATTTCCAAATTATTATAATTATAAAGTACAAATACAGCGAGGCCCTGAACACGGCAGTTACCCTTCTGCCGTGAAACTGAGATAGTTGTTTATTAATAAGATGCCCTCTTTGATATTGAAGCCCATCAGACTCGACTTAAACGTCGCTTTTCTGGCCGTCAAACAGAACGTAACAAAGACATAAATGCAGACAATTTGTTTTCATTAAAATAAGGGTATCCGATGCCAGAGAGGCTTTTTGTCCCCGACACCAGATCCTGCTGGTCGAGTCGGTATCGGGCGGGTATCTGATATCTCTATCGAGGGATCTTTTCTTCTGGATCCCCGGCTTCCGTACTGGATAACGTTTTCAAGGTAACGTGATTTGTCGAATCAGCAATTATTTTAAGTGCAGCTCCAAGCAGACTTTTCACAAAAAAAGGACAAAATGGAAACGATATATATTCTGATTTTGACCTGTTTTGTCATCCGCTCAGCGCCATTATAAAGTGTCTTCCAACCCCACGGAACTCTTCGTCAACAGGCTCTCCTTCCTGAGATAAACGCATGCGTGTGTGCGTCTGTGTGCGTGTGTGTGTGTGGTTGATCAGATCAGCCTCATCCATTAAAAATGCATGTCCTGCCCATTAATATCGTACAGACTGTGTTCTTCCTCTGACATCACCTTCTTCTGTATCGGCAGGTCGGGAGGCTGTGTTCTACCCGGCCTTCCAGTTTGAGTGGTCATTCGGCTCGTATCACGCCGTGGCGGTTGAGGTTTCCTTGTTGTATGGCGTCCGTGTTCAGCAGAGCCAGGCATCCACCCACTGAGCAGGAGGTGTGAAATAGTTGAGTCTTATTGAGGAAGGTCAGCATCACCTCACCTAAGATGATATAATATCGCAGTATCCCTGACTCATCGCTTCAGAGATGCTCTGTGGAGCAATGCTCTCCTCTGCCCAGCAGGGGGCAGCAGTAGACAAATATACATCAGCTTTTCTTCAGCTTCTCCTATGTGGAGATCTTATCAGGATAATCTTGGAAGCTTGGCTCTCTAAACTTGTGATGTTCTTTAGATTTTATAGACCAAACATACAGATAATGACAATACAAAGTAAACTTGCTGACGGAAAACAAATGGGGGAAGCAAGTAGGGTATTTTTTTATTTTTGGCCATAAAAAAATCTTTGTGATTTAGCTGTCGACGCTTACGTTGACCGACTACAGGATGACACGGCATCATCACGATTGATTTCTAAGAGTTGACGAAGCTTCCTCGCGTGCTGAGATGCACAAGCAATAACAGTAAAGTGATCTCCTATCGGTGTCAGGGGATGTCTGAGGATTGGAAATAAAGAGGAATGATGTTCGGTATCGACGCAGAAAGTCACCCGCCCTCTCGAATGATGCCCGGGTGGATTTAAGCGTCTGTGGATGAAGATCAATAAAGCCGTTCTGACCTCAGGTTGTGGTTGGGAGTGAAATGTGACCGGATCCGCTTTACTCCTCAATACAGCACAGCAGTGTTCAGGGCGGTCTTGGTAGATACAAGACTGGTTGTTTAGAATTTAGGTTTTCCATCTGACATAAAAAGTTATTAAAGGCTATGAAAATATTTAAAATCTTTAGTTTTATTTATTTATTGTATTTATTTATTTATTTATTTATTTATTTATTTATTTTATTTATTTATTTAATTTGTTTTTATTTTATTTATTTTATAAAGGCTGTTTTTCACTGTGTCAAACATATAAGAAATATCAACTTTTTGAAATATATTTAAAGGGCTATTTAGGTAGTCAACAAACAAACATAAAGTACCTGACACTTAAACTTGGAAAACAATATTAATTCTAATAATTTTCTGGAGGTTTTAATAAAATGTTAGTAAATGTGAAGGTAACAGGAGGGTTAAATCATAAAAGTTTGGGAAAAGTCATAGAAATGTTGTTATAATCGCATGTTCATTCACGCCGAGTTTGAAATAATAAATATGTTTATTAAAGAAAGACGCTCAAAATATAAGCCGACATATGATCTCAATACGCAACATTTTCTAAATTCTGCATGTTTATACCGAGATTTCAGGAAATTTTTGGTTTAAAGTCCTGGAAAAGTCCTGGAAATCCATTGCTCAACATTTGTAAGAACCCTGCAAACAGCGGATGCACCTGCTTGTGACCTCGCTGCTGCTTCTCGGTGCAGAAGCTCACCGTTTGTCCCTGTCCCTGCAGGCTGTTCATCCTGGGCTCCTACGACAGAGAGACCTACGTCCACTGCACCCTGGAGCTGAGCAGCCACCAGTGGAAGGAGAAGACTCGCACCTCCATCAAACGGGTGGGTCCTCCGCCCCTTTTTAACGCCGCGCCTTCTTTCAGCCGTTATCCAAAAAAGAGTAGAAATACAAATCCGCATCACCATGTGGCACCCAAAGGAAAGTTAGTTTGGGACTTTGATGGGACTGGCTTACACTACTGTTCAAAAGTTCGGGGTCACTTGGAAAAAAGGAAAAAAAGCACCATTTTCTCCAATGAAAATGACATTAAATTAATCAGAAATACACTCTATACATAGTAAATGTGGTAAATGACTATTCTGTTTTTTAATGACATCTCTACAGAGGTGTGTAGAGGCCCATCTCCAGTGTTCTAGTGGTACATTGTGTTATTGCCTTAGAAGACTAGCAGAGGGGTAGAACCCCCTTGAAACCCTTTTTAAAAAAAAAAAAAAAAAAAAAAAAAATATATATATATATATATATATATATATATATATATAACTTTTTATTTAGCATTTTCCACAAATGGATTTTTCCTTGACATTGAAACCCTTTTTATGTGAGCGCAGCTGAAAACAGTTATGTTGGTGAGAGAAGCTCTAAAACTGGCCTTCCTTTGAGCGACAAGTTTGAACATTAATATTTACAATGAAAATCATTATTTCTAACCTTGTCAATGTTTTGACTATATTTTGTATTAATCTTGTATTCATTTAATAAATAAAAGTGATTTTTCATGGAAAACACAAAATGTTCTCGGTGACCCCCAACCTTTTGAACGGTAGTGTATGTGTCATTAGAGAGATCTTCAGCGTTACACATTTACCCAAAGACCCTCTCGATGTACCCGAGGGGGAACAAACAAGCGGAAGACATTACTCCTCTATATCTTTACATATATCATAATTGTTTTGCTGTAAATATCCACCAGAGCTTTTCAAAATGTAACCAAAGTGTTACACTCGCACTTTCTCTAATGACACATATTGGACACTTTGTTTTATTGACACATTTAATACAAGCTTATTTTCATCATCCTCGCACTGATGAGATTGTCCCGTCGGTGACATTTTGAGCGGAGCCGAACATTTTCAGGCCCCTCCGGCGAACCTTTTCTAATTGCTGCAATTTAGAGATATAACAGCTATCACATCAGGCTGGTTTGGAAGTGACTAATGACAGTTTTAGAGGGAAATGTCAGCCGTAATTACTGGCTCCGGCTCCTGCGAAGCCTGCTGTCCATGCCGCACACTTCTGAATGACATTTGCAAAGGCTCAAAGATTTGTATTGTGTTGAACAGTAATTGTTCGCCACTGTGCTTTTCACGTGGCGTTTAATGACTTTGGAGCAGTTGCATCCTCGTCCAGCAGGGGGCAGTGACATATCAGGCCTCCCTCATTACCTGACTCATCCCGAAGCAGCAGGTCCTTGTACAGTTACAAAACATCATCTGCACGTCTTGAATCAGAAAGTTTTTATTGCCATGTATATTTACATATACATGGTGGGTGGTGCAACAATAGACAATGACATCAACAACCATAAACAAACAGTGTGATGATTAAAAATATGAATGTAAGTATGAGGTAAAGTGCACAGTGTAAGTGTATTTAAGGTGAAGAGTTATGTGTATTTAAGGTGAAGAGTTATGTGTATTTATATGGAAGTGTATTTAAGGTGAAGAGTAATGTATATGTGTGTGTTTTAAGCATGTTTGGGTATTTGAATGAAGTGATGTGCAAGGGGGGGTGACTGAAAGGAAATGTCCTGGATTACAGAGTCAGTCTGTGGGGTCAGTTGGGGTTCAGAGTTGAAGTTTTACTTTGAAAATACAATCTGAAATGGTACAAATAAGTTTATTTGTGGAATTGTTGTCAGGAAACGTTCAAATCAAATGCGAGACAAGGAGAATGTGTCCGTAGTGTCGGCTCACAGCTTGGTTTATTTACGTGTGAAAACAAAACAAATCCGGTTGCCTGTCAATGCAATAACATTAAATAAAAAAATCAGCTCTTGGGGTTTAGGTTTCTTTAAGTCCGAGTGTGTGTAATTGTTCCATTTCTTCGTTGATTCAAAGACTCTCGGGCCGTCACTGAAATTGCTTCTATACCTTAAAAACTATATCTATTAAAACAGTTGTTGCACATTTACACAAATCCACTATACTCTTTCTCCAGAACCGACCTCACGGTGGGTAAAGGTGCAGCCAGCATCCAGTAATGAATGACTATGGGAACCGTCCCTCCCCAACAGTTAACCAATACAGACATCAGCACAGCGCTCTCCAAGTGGAGCCACTTCAAAGCACTTAAACAAAATACAAATGTATAGACTTCGAAATGCAGATTCACGGTGGCATTTGAGCCTGGTTTATCAGACCGCTCCAGTCTACCCGTCCCCTGCAGGACTCTGTAGTACGGATTAAAGGCTATACCATCCAGAAAAGGTCAATTTGCCATCTTTCTGCCCCCCCCCCCCCCGATGATTGCCAGGTATTAGTTTCCCTCGCGTCTCTTCAAAAAAACTGCCGCTTGTCTTGTGTATGTTAATGTTTTTCATGCAAATGAATATATCCCCCTGCTGCTTTTCACCGGACCACGTGTGCATCTTCCCAGGAAGGGGAAAACCACTCTTCTCAGGAACTGTTCAACATGTTTTTTTGGGGTGGGGGTGGGGGGGGGTGGGGCTGGTTTAATTGCTCCATCTTCCAAGAGTTACAAGGTTATGTTATTGTTATTGTACAACAATGCAGATGTTAGTCCCATATTGCAACGTAGGAAGAAAAAAACAAGGAACTTGTATATTATCGATGGCGGCTGGCCGATGAACGAAGGCGCCTCACAGCCCGCTCTTTAGTCCGTTGTACAGGAGCCGAGACGTCTGTGGCTTTTCCAGACGGCATCACGGTGAACGAGCCGTGGCTGGGTGGGTTGTGTTTTTTATTTAATACTTTTAGTCTCTTCACAGCGTGTCACCGAAACCCTAAATGTGCTCTCTACACCGTCAGTGCGTTTACATGATGGTTTAATTCGAATCTCGCTTTAGTCGGACTATGCTATCTTTTAGGGGATTTGCTATTATCCCAATATACATGGCAGTGAGTAATTTGAATCATTGGCCGAAAGCATGTCACCTCCGATACGATAGGTGGCGCTGTTCTCATTACAACTCGTGGTGATACAACCATTTCCACTTGACCTCTTCACCACTACCAACATCAACATTTCGAGAAAGATGGTGAACAGAGAGCAAGGCGAAGCTACATCCCGCTACTATTCTTGCATGAACTTTGCATGAACTTTAGTATGTTCAACTCCTATCTTATCGTCTCTTTCGACTTCCGGGTCACGAAATGGGAGGGAGGAGGGCGGCGGGATCTCAAGCATGCGCGAAGACGCAAAGTCCAGTTCCTAATCCAATTCACCGCTACATGCCGCGATAGTCGGAGTATCAACCGGATCGGATCGAGTTATCCAGGGGTGTTGATCGGATCGTAGTCGGATCGCACATAGTCGAACAAAGATGTTTACGTGAAACGGATAATTCGATTTCAGTCCCACTAAGCCAGTTATTCGAATGCATGTAAACACGCTCATTGTTTACAACACGGCTACGCAACGGAGTGTCGGGTGTGGACAAAGGGAACGGAAGCACACGGCCCTCGGGGGCCAGTGTCCAAGCCTAGAGTGGAGGAGCTGCCTGGGGTCTGTTTGTGAGCGTGTGAGCGCCGTTTACTGTCTGGTTCCACACACAAAAAAAAAGTCCTAAAAGTAAGTCACAAGCTGCTCAAGTTCACAGGGTGTCAGTTGACAACTGTGTGAGTAAAACAAATATACTCTATTAGGTACCCAAAAACTATACTTGAGTAAAAGTAAAGGTACCTTGCAGGAAGGTGACTCTTCGAGAATACTACTTAGGTAAAAAACTTAAAGTATCTGATAGTTGCTGTAATGTACAGTACATGTACAGTAAATGTACTTAAGTACACGTAAATGCCGTTTTAATAAAAAAGCAAGGGGTCAGAATTGTGAGAATGATGAAGTTTATTTATTAAAACAGTTTTGATTTAACTTTTTTAATGTGCTGTGGCCACCATGTGGAAAACAATAGTTGTGTTGGCCATGATCCATGCAGAAGCAACGGTGTTCCACATAATGTATTGTTCATGCGTGTTGTAGAGGAAGAAGAGAGGAGGAACAAAGTCCGATTTTGTGTTTTTTGTGATAACTCGGCTTTTCAGGGAAATCTGGGACACAAGATAAAATGAAAGTATACATCACATATGACCCCCGGTCAAGCAAACAAAAGGAGAACTTACGAGAACTTCCCAGAAGGAGTTCCTTCTCCTTCGTCCGGAAGGGTCAGCTCCTTATCTTGATGTCGACCCGGAGACCTCGTGTCTGCTTCCCTGGAATACGATTGATTTTACGAGAGCAGGCTGGTCTGCTCCCTATTTTTCCTCTACGCTAAATCACTCTTCCATAAAACTCCTGATCCCCGTAGCTCCATTTTCGCATAACATGAGAGTACTATATTTTGGTCTCATGATACATTTTTGTTTTCAGATTTTGTACTGCGTAATCTACCGATACTAAAAAGATACCGCGGTACCCGTACGTTCAAAACCATACGTTTTTGCCTATTTTTATTATCGATAGTTCATTAAAGTAGCGCTCGCGATCAGTGTGATCGCCGTTTACTTTCTGGTTCCACGCTAAAAAAGTCCTAAAAGTAAGTCACAAGCTGCTCAAGTTCACAGGGTGTCAGTTGACAACTGTGTGAGTAAAACAAATATACTGTATTAAGTACCCAACAACTATACTTGAGTAAAAGTAAAGGTACCTTGCAGGAAAAGGACTCTTAAGAATAATACTTAAGTCTTTTACTTAAGTAGTATTCTTAGAGTGATATTTACTGTACTTAAGTATCAAAGGTAATTTTCTGATATTAAATGTACTTAAGTATTAAAAGTAAACGTAAATACCGTTTTAATAAAAAAGCAAGGGGTCAGAATTGTGAGAATGATGAAGTTTATTTATTTAAACATCTTTTTTTTTTTTTTTTACTTTTTTAATGTGCTCACTGCGCCATGAATTAAGATAAAATATGAACTCTAGAATCGCTCAAGGAACTCTGTAGTCGTCTGGTCGGACGTGGACAAAAGGCCGACATGGCCGTGTATAATCGATGCTATGATGGCACCAGGTAGTTTCATTAATATCTAGCTATAGGCTAATATTAATGACATTTGTTAAGTGTTGAAAAAGCTGGGCAGGAACAAGTAATTACTACGATTCCAGATTAATGTACCGGTATCGTATTTTTGGTATCGTAAGTGTAGGTTATTGTGATATTTATGGCAGATATCGTATGGAAGTTATAATTTTGGTATCGTGACAACCCTAGTAGGGAGTAACGAAGGTTTTGAATCAGTCGAAGTATCGGTTTTCTTTCCAAAATATGCAAGTAAAAGTGACCGCTGTATTTGAGTATCCAAAGGCCGCCTAGTACCTGTAATCACATACAAGATGTTTAAACATCAACTTTAGAGGCTTATTCATTCATCCTGCATCCTTTAACAGGTCGTCCTTATAAGCTCACCAACACTTGCCCTTCAAGAGATATGCTGGGGGATGGACAATAGTGCATGCCATTGTCGTCAATGTAGACTCAATGTAGGCTTAAAGGCGAGAACAGGAACGTTCCCAGCACCCTAAATTACAGGATGGAGCGCCTCCCAAGCAACCTGGATTAAAGGAGCGTCTCTGTGTGTTTGTTTTTCTACGTGTAACATGTGAATGGCCCTTTGTTTGTCATGGAGCCTCTTCAAGCGTGTGGTCATGTTCCAGTTGGGCCTCGGCGCGGCGCTTCATTGAGCAGGACTTTACCGTTGGCGATCGCCGTCTCCTTTTAAATGAGCCGATGCTGTGTGCTTGTAACCCTTTCTTTTTGTTTCTCATTTAAATAGGCTTGGTTAATATATCAGAGAATATAAACTTATTGCAGATGCAATGTATTGGCCATCGATGATATATATATATATATATATATATATATATATATATATATATATATATATATATATATATATATATATATATATTATATTTATATATGTAAATATATTATATATATACACGCACACATACATTGCAGCTCTGGATAAATTCTCAGTGACGTAATACATGTGTTATGTCGCAAAGGAAGACGTGCCTTTTATCTTTGCCGCCTCCCATTGGTCAATGTTGACTTCAGCCACTTCATTGTGCTGTGTGTGCTCGCATCTGCACCGACCACCTGTGAACTGGGTAAATGAAGCCTGTTCCATTACAGTGTGTGAGCTTGGGTGGGTGTGTGTGTGTATTTTTTTTATATTTCTGTATTACTCATTTATGGTGTGTAAGGGGGGGGGGGGGGGGGGGGGGGAGGCTCTGTCAGGCGTGTTTGCACATCTGCACCGTCGATTCCATCGTCGGCCCTGGAAGCTGATCCTTGCTGACAGCTTGACCGAAGGGACATTCACGAGAACACTGCGGCTCCACGTCACGTTGTGTAACAACAATTGTTTGCACTCGGTGGTCGGCTTTGTGTCGTATGAAAGCAGTGTGTCTATTTACAGCCGTACGAGGCCCAATGTTCCGCTGGATGGTGTGTGTACGTGCGTGTATGTATGTGTGTGTGTGTGTGTGTGTCAGTCTCATGGCCCCAAGCTCAAATCATCCAGTTTGGCAGACTCTTCCCAGGCGCAGGTTTTTTATATCCACAGCAACATGTAACGTCAGTGATTAGGAAGTCAGGAAACGTCTTGATCTGTTTAGGGCCTCGGTCAGAGAGCACTTTCCAGGGTTAGACCAGTAAAAGCCAGACCTTTGCCTTCAGTTTGAAGTACAGATTGCATGAATTGGATAATTTATTTGCGAAATATATTTATATATTTCAAGTATTGGAGTATTTTGCAACTTTGGCTCAACAGAATTTCAAATTGAAGACTCATTAACACAAAATGTGTTTCATTAAAAAGTGCTTAGGCTTTTGGCTTCCTGCGTGCAGCAGCAGTGGGAACGCTGCATTATATTTAACATTTTTTATAATTTTTCATGCACTCGGTTGGACTGTTAGATCCAAAAGAACAAATATCAGGATTCGCTGGTCCTCGTGATAATACCGGTCGTGATTGGTCAGAATGCATAGACACACACACGCACACGCACACGCACACGCACCCACACACACCACCAGTCAGACTCGGAGAGAGAAGAAAGGCAATTTCATGCAGGTTATTTTAGCATCTCTGACACGCACGCACAGACACACACACACACACACACACACACACACACGCACTCCTCCCTCCCTCCCCTCCTCATCATCATAGTGGTAGTTTGATGTTCCACTTAGGGTGTCTTTGTGTCTTTAATCTGCCCCGAACAACCGATGAAAGACAGTTGGGTTGATACACACACACACACACACACGTACACACACATACACACGTACACACACACACACTACAATGAGTCATTTGGTGCTTCACCAGAGAGGCCACAGGTTCACTTCCCATTCAGGGCTTGTCAGAGTACAAGTACAGTAGGAGTGAGCAATATCGTCACGGTGAATTCAATTTTAAATCGTCATTGAATCATCGTGCAGCTCAATTGATGATCAAATAGTAAACGTTTACATCTGGCTTTGACTAATTCAGCAATTAAAAAGCTAATTTGAATTTGACTAGTTTTTATGTGAAGCAAAGTGAATGCATAAACAAGTCCTGGCTATTGACAACGGTAAATAAATCTCCTGAAATTATATTTATTTACATTTTGAAATACCCTTTTTTAAATTAAACCCCAACCAGCCACTGTGTGTGTGTGTGTGTGTCAATACATTGAGACTTTTAAAAACCTCTGCTCATGTGACAGACCTTCATTTCGAAAAAAAAATAGGATTAAAAAAGCTATATAAAGAGGTCTGATGCTCTGCGGAAGTCTTTCTATCTGGAAACGAGACGATGTATTTATGATCCGTCTCTCCTCTTAAAAAAAAGGAAAAGAAACCGAGGCTATGACCACACTGTTTGTCGTGTCAACATGCACACCCGGCACATAATCAAATGGCACTTGAAGGAGCCAATCGCCTTTTGTCGTTTTTCGCTACGCACACATTGACGGGTGGCTCGCCGCTCGTCTCCGCCTCCGCCGGGGCCAATTAGACGGCCCGGTCTAATTCTGTTTGACAACGGCCGGGCCGCGCGGCAGAAAGCAGATTAAAGGCATGAGAGGTTGGTCCCACAAGCTGGTTTGTTTCTAATCGCTTCTCCCACGGATCAATTCACCTCCGAGGAAAAACTCGATAGGCCGGCCGCCCTGTGCATGACGGGCAGAGCCGCGGCCACATTACACCTTCCTCTCTATTTCCATCTGGAGCGTGTTCCTCTGCCCGATGGCCGTGGTCTGTCGCTAGAGGACACGTGGATGATGCTCACTGGGTCGACTGGACTCCACGTAAGGCTGATTAGTCATTAGCCAGATTTCAGGGCGGAGATGTGTGACGTTTTCAAACTTAAGGGATTTACATGATCCTGTATTTTGATACAGTCATTCATAAAGTGGAAATAATTATATTTGTTATAACAGGGTTCGTACGGTCATGGAAAACCTGGAAAAGTCATAGAATTCTAAAATGATCATTTCCAGGCCTGGAAAAGTCATGGAAAAAACTTAAATCATAAAAGTTTGGGAAAAATCATGGAAATTTGTTACAATCACATGTTCATTTACACCGAGTTTTAAATAATTGATGTTTTTTTAAAGAAAGACGCTCAAAATATAAGCCGGCGTACGCTCTCAATACACAAAATGTTCTAAATTGTTCATGTTTATACTGAGATTTCAGTTTGGTCATGGACATTTGATTTAAAATCCTGGAAAAGTCATGGAAAACTCATGGAAATCCATTGGTCAAATGTGTAAGAACCCTATTATAAACATTGTGCTGGGCCTCGGTTTGGTTGGAGATACATTTCTATCATTTAAACTGGACCTGTTGACCCCCTAGTATACTTGGTATTAAAGTACCTCTTTTCTTTCTGGGAAACCTTCTATGGATTGAATCGGGGGGGAAATGGTTGAGTATTGACTAACATGTCTGTAAATAACTCCATAAAAGGTTTATTGTTTTGTGTTCGTCCGTTTTTGTATCTGCTTTATTGTTTTTTATTGTCTTTTTATTTTGTATTATTTGAATAATTTATAGACGTTTTAATCTACTCGATCTTTATAGTTAAAGATAGGTTGAAAGGAAGACTTTTATTTTAAGTTGAAATGCAAACTACGGATGGACAGAATTGCATTTATTTTTACAAAGTTTAATCGTTTTAATTGTCCGTACGAGGCGATTGTTTACGAGTTTGAATTCATGTTTATTCACCTAAGGAGAGAAAATAAAGAAGTTTCTCCAGCAGTAAGTTTCACGCCGATCCGCTACAGTACACGTTGTCCGAGGTTTTAACTTTTTCCGATGTGCCTCGGAAGACTCGATAAATCCATCTAATTGTTGAGGAATCGCTCCGACCTCCCTTCCTTTCCTCCAAGGGTCTGACGGCTGACGTGACGTACGCTCGTCTGCTTTCCTTCTGCCGTGTCACTCTTATTTAGAGTGATGCTAACCACTGACTATTTTATTTCCCTTTGTACTTCTCCTTAAGAGAAATGATATTACATCGGATCTATTGAGCAGCAGCAGAGCCAAATAAAAAGAACAGTGGAAACAGTTCTCATCTCCTTCATCCTCCATGAAGAACTAGCCACTAGTTCTGCTTCATGCTCGTTGAGGACGTCCCACAAACGTCGGAACATCTAACGCCCTCGTGTTTCGGTTCATAACATTAATATATGTATTCATACCTGCAAACTTGTCAACTTTCGGTGAAATTCGCCGTTTTGAAATCAAAATAAGTCATCCACGTGAATAGTGTAGCTCCGAAGAGTTTTTGTTTTGGGCGGGGGGGGGGGGGGGGGGATTAGAGGGTCGGCGTTTATGAGATTAGAGTGAGACACGGAGAACATGCGATGTGGTGATCTTTGCAATAAAACATCTTTGATGGGACACGTCAAAGGATCAGAATCATGGAACAGAATCATGGAACAGAATCAAAGCTCAGCAGAGCAATCAACTTAAAAAAAAGAAGTTGGTTCATGACTTTAACCATATTATATATAATGACTGAAAAGTTATTATTACTATTATTAGGGCCCGATCACTGAATTATTCAGAGGACCTTTTTTCTTAAAATGTTTGTTCTTATTTCTATTTGCAGTCAGAACAATCAAAGGACTAGTTATAAAAGCTTTGAGGTGTCATCAAACAACATGGATGTGGTGCCAAAGTTAAAATATTTCAACTTGAGGCGAATATTCGCAACCGCTGGCGTCTGTACGTCGATGGGCCTTTTAGACCTGTTAACCGAATGGGCTGCACAACGGCGTTTCACACCGATTCGTTCCATTTTTTTAAAAGGCGAAGCAGCGGTTCTGCGTGCCGTCTGCACGTGACACCCGAGCAGCCGGATGCAGCCGGATGCAGCCGGATGCAGCCGCATGCAGCCGCATGCAGCCGGATGCAGCCGGATGGTCTTCGTCGCTTGCGGTCTTGAGATCAGGCGACAAACTGTGCAAATGTGCAACGATTGACAAGTAAATGTTACGTGGTCAAGTGGCCCTCCCCCTCCCCCCTCCCAGGAGCAAAGTGACCCCCGTGTGCAGCCTCTCGGCCTCCAAAGTGGCGAGCGGGCTCGGGGAGGAGGGCGATGCTGACGAGCTGTGATGTTCAAAGGAGCGGAAGCACTAAAATGCCAAGTTGATAACAAGGGAAATGGTGTGTGGCTCAATTTCTCAACCCGCGGTCGTAGTTTACAATTTAGGTGTTGTTCATTACTCCGGGATGATGACTCATGACGATCATTATGTTTTATTTTTTTATGTCAAAGACGGACTAGAAAAAAAGGGTCCGTGTGGGCGACCTGGACACTGTTGCCGTCTATGCAAGTGCAAATTAGGCAAAGCACCTTTTTGTTAGCCGGCGTCTCCATGGCAACTCCTTTGTCCCTTTTAATGCTTTTGAAACCTGCTTCCTATGATAAAAAGGCAACTTGACAATTCAGATTGAGCCACGCGAGTGTACAACTAAACTTCATAGTGGTTTATTATCTCACTCTTTCTGTAGACACACGGATAACATCTTCTTTTAGAAGCTCGGCGGCGTCATTGAGCCCCGGTCCAACAAAGGGCTGCTCTCTTTTAAGGAGATGATACCGGCTCACGCCACGCTTTAATGGAGTCATATTGCGTGGAAACATCCGGATGCTATCTTGACGGTTCCTGCTTGTGTGCCGCGGTAGTTTTTAGGAAATAAAAAAAAAAATGTTTCCGATGCTTTTCTCCGTCCGCGACGCTGTGTTTTGAGAACGCCGGCCGGCGAGCGTGCGTCACAGTTTTAACCGTTCCGCTATACCCACGTGAACACCTGAGCGACCGGCCGTGCACCCCACCCCTCAACCCGCTCCCCCCCCCCCCCTCCACCCCCACCCCCATCACCACCGGTGCTGCTAATTGGATGTGGCAAGGAATTGCGGCGCACTTGCCTCGCAGCGACTCGTACCCTATAACCATACACAAATTGATCTGACATGTGGTATTATTTTAAATTACCAAGCGGTGCAGTGACAGGGAAAAGGATTTGCTCAACCCACCCCCACCTCTCTGTCTCACAAACACACACACACACACACACACACACACACACCCTCCTAGACCTGCTGGAGAGCAGAGGGATGTTCAGCCAAGCAACAGGAGACGCTGCTCCGGCCGAGCTATCCGTCAAGCAGCGGTTTAAGACCAGCCTGCAGCCTCTCCCTGGAGATTGCTTTCAGTCTACACATAACCCTCCCATTACTTATTCCCATGGAGGCTAGTATAACCCAGTCCACCCCGAAACACATGTAACTTTACCAGTATTACTGTTATAGACGACTGTAGTTTACGACAACCAAGTCTACGGACTTCAGACTCTGAATTCCAGCCGCGAGCTAGATCACGTTCACTCGCCTTTTGGAGTCTCCGTCATGAGTTTATGTGAGAATGTGGTTCTCGGAAGCTCCTTTTCAAGCATACGTTCACTCTGGTTGTGAAAGTATTTCCAGTTATTTATTTAGTAGCTGCTATCTGCTTTAAAGAGATGGAAACTGTGTCTGAAATCCCTCCCTTGTTAACCGGTATAGCTTCCCGTATAGTGGGCAGTAAGTCGATTGGGACACATTGCATTGGGAATGTTGGGAACATTTTCAATTCCCTCTTGATATTTTTATGAGCAATTTTTTTCAGAATGATTTGTATGTAAAACTTTTTATAATTTTAGACATTTCGAAAAAAAAATTCAACTGGATGCTAAATCAGGTGTTTGACAGCAAACCTGTAAGTTCCTTACAACTTCCCTGAGCAAGTAACATAAGAATGTCTTCATGAAGAGCGCTTGCAGGAATCGGTGCGTTTACATGATGGTATAATTCGAATCTTGCTTTAGTCGAACTATGCTATCTTTTGGGTGATCTGCTGTTATCCCAATATACATGGCAGTGAGTAATTCGAATCATTGGCCGAAAGCATGTCACCTCCGATACGACAGGTGGCGCTGTTTTCATTACAACTCGTGGTGATACGGACATTTCCGCTTGCGTGCTCAAAGACGCAAAGTCCGGTTCCTAATCCAATTCACCGTTACATGCCGCGATAGTCGAACTATCAACCAGATCGGATCGAGTTATTCAGGGGTGTTAATCGGATCGTAGTCGGACCGCACATAGTCGAACAAAGGTGTTTACATGATAATTCGATTTCAGTCCGACTAAGCCAGTTATTCGAATGCATGTAAACGCGGTCATTGTTGTCAGTTGGCCACAAACCCCTAATTTAAACATCTTCACACAAGCTGATTTTAGATTTCTGCACAAGATATTTTGTACAATAAGCTTGTTAAACTGCTCCAGGTCGTAGTCGGTACCATCGACGGTCCACAGTAGTAATGCTGGAGGACAAAAAGCAGTGAGGCGGCGACCAGTGTGAGCTTCATTGTCCAAATGAAAGCAGCAGGTGGTCCACCCCGGTGGAAAACACTTGGTGGATAAATCAGGGGGATGCTGGAGAGGAGCAGTGTGGTGTGTTCTGAAATCAATTTGATTTGGACACAACTTTAGTGTTAAAGCTCATGGATGAAATAATGTATTGACATTTGTCTTTTTTAAAATTGGTAGAAGTTTTACCCAAAGGGTCAAAACACATTATTTTAGTTATGTTCACATACATTCACAGAAATGTTTATTAAGATAAAATGATGAAATAATGGCATTTAAATAAACATGGATGTAAACTGCAACTATCTGTACATGTACTTCTAGTTTTTCTCTGGTTAATAGGTGACATCTAGTAATTCAGGCTATCTGGGCCGCTGTTTCTTTTTAGCTCAAGACTTCAGCTGATGGATCTCTAGACACATTAGCTAGGTTACCGCTCTATATCTGATGTTATTTAGCCACGCTCGAAGGCTTGGGACGGCAATGCCAGTCGGTTCATTGAGATGATGTCCAGAGACATTTATCTCCAAAGAATACCTCCTACTGACTTTGTCGATCCCCTGACCTTCTAGCTCTACCATGAGGGTCACCGTTTGGTTTTGAGTTCAGTGTCTCGACAGCTACAGGATGGATTGCCATGCAGGTTGTAAGTAAGCCTCCCAGAGCCTCGAAGTATTACTTTAGCCCCAACGGCCCAACGGCCAGGTCTAAACAGTGAAGGCGATGCCTAAGTGCCTCAACCTGCATTCTCTCTACTGACCACCAAGGGCGACTCCTCTGGTTGTATAGAAGAATATGGTATTACAGCTGCATTCTCTCTATTGTCCATCAGGGGGTGACTTCTCTGGTTGTTTAGAATAATACGCTTAATGTATTAAAGCTGCATTCTCTCTACTGACCACCAGGGGTGACTCCTCTGGTTGTATAGAAGAATACGAGTAATGTATTACAGCTGCATTCTCTCTACTGACCATCAGGAGGCGACTCCTCTGGTTGTATAGAAGTCTGTGCTTCATGTGTTAATGCTGCATTCTCTCTACTGACCACCAGGGACGACTCCTCTGGTTGTATAGAAGTCTATGCTTCATATGTTAATGCTGCATTCTCTCTACTGACCACCAGGGACGACTCTTCTACTTGTATATAAGTCTATGAGAACATTACTATACTTCTCTCTTGATTTATTCCCTCAGTAAACATGGTAAACATTAGCTTGTCTCAATCTCTAGTTTCAAGTCTTCTTCTATACAGCCTGATGTTCACGTAGTACATTAAGTGAGAATGTGTTGTAACTCTGTTCATTCTATCCACATGACATCCATCACACGTCCGTTCTGACAGAGGATTATTCCTTTATTTCTCCATGTTAATGGATTTTTAGGGGAGATTGTCCTGTACCAATGCAAAACTACAAAAGGTTCAAATACAATACAGATTGTAAAGCTCCCTGAGGTCAAATTTGTGATTTTGGGATACACAAAATACATTACATTTAATTAAATCATGGTCCATCCACATGTAATGCTCTCGTGAGTAATTGGGGGGGGGCGGGACTTTGTATGTGGGATTGAGTCCAATTAAATTACAATGCATGTGTTCATGGTAATTAAGGAACATGTCACTGAGAGCAACAGTGTGGCTCACTGTTTGTGGAGGGCAATAATGGAGCTCTGTGTCACAGAGGAAGAGGATACATCTGGCTTTGATACGCACACAATGCCTGATAGTAGATGCCCTAATTGTCCGTCTGAGTGTGTGCACATGGTATATGTTGTCAATAAGAAAACAAATCACAATACCTGCATAGACACGAATTTCCATTCTTGTTTCTCGCAGAGTTTCATCAAGTTTATTGCCGTGTGTGTGTGTGTGTGGTATCCCATTTTTTTGTGAGGAAGACCATCATATGTCAAAGAAAAAACGAAATGGATGGTTTTATTGCAATGAGTGTTTTATTCATGGATCAAAGGAAGACTCGTCTGGGTTGCGGTCCGCGAGGTCGAAAAGGGAACTTTAAAGCAGTGATAGCTGCCATTTGAGCATATTAACCTTTCATTTGTTCTCTGTGGCAGTGTAGATAAAAGAGAGACTGGATTTGCTCAAATAGATAGTGAATTACTCCATTTACATCCGCAACCAGTTCGGCGGTTGCTACGCTCTTTGTTCGTCTTCTCTGCTCGGAGACGAGGAGCCGAGAGCTGCTTGTTGTCCTCGTCGATGTTAACGAGGTTAGCGCGGTCGCTGCTGCTCGGCCCCGAGAGGAAAGTCAGGCGAGAACAGAGTCCTATCGTTACCGCTTGTCCAGCAAACAAATCAACACTGTAAGCAAGAGTTGTAAAGAGAAATTATGAAATGAACTCACTTAAATCACACTGGCTTCAACTCAGGTTTGATTCTGATTCACAGAAGCACTTCGATTCGAGATAAAATATGTTTCTTTCTGAATTCAAGTAAAATATCTTGTATCTCCCCTTTTTTTAAATTCTTTTTTTTTTGAAGCTCTGTTGCATTGTTGCATTATTTTTTGTAATATTTTATTTTCCAAATATTTTCACAATGCAGAGCACGCTACTTTAAACATTACCGGAAATTACAGTTAGGAAAAATAAAATATAAATACACGAGTAGATGAAATAAAATATAAAACAAATGGATGATTCCCCCACCTGAAGAGAAAACAATTAAATAATAAAGGTTGGTACATAGGATGATGACACAGCGGAGATACCGTAATGAAATAAAGAAACTTAATTTAACAAATGCATGTGATAATATGCTTTTTACCCCACAAAGGTGTAAAATAGACAAATAATGTCTGGTTCAAGACCCCAAATACACGGTATGATTTGCAAACGTCAACAAATAAATGCTATTCTTTGAACATAAGGCACAACTTTATTCACAGTCTCCTAATGTAAACATTTGGCTTATCCAATTCAAATACCTAAATGCACTTTAGCACGCAGTTTTTCCTTTTGCTTGGGCTTTTCCTCGTCTCCCTGACCGTCATCATTAAATACTTTGTTCTGCAAACATTTCTACTCGGCAGCTGCAGAAGTGTTTCTGGTGTTAGAATATAAAGAGCACACACTGGCATCCTCTACCTGCCCGTTGTCTTTCAACCTCTGCCCAATAGTTTTAATGTGTTTTAATGTGCTAAAGTCAAGTTGTTCCAATCCAACGGTTGAAGGATCATTTATTGTCCTTATGCAACACAGGGATGCACAATGAAAAGCAGATGTAGCCCATTTTCAACACAAAAACAGTGGTACTAGTATACAACTTGCAAATATATTTACATATAAATACATAAAAAGATGATTTAAAAACAATTACAGTATCGAAGTAAAGGACAAACACCATAGTTTTCCTTTTACAATGCGTCATGCTGTCTCCTCTCTGAGGGTTCACGGACCCCTCAGTCACTCTTCCCCTCAACCCCGTTTCGGGGCTCGTGTCTCGGGCATCACGCCCTGCCCCTCCAGCAGAGCCATTTTTGGTCATGAAGTCTTTTTTTTTTTTAACGCTTAGTCCTGTCCCACCTCAAAACCCTCACCAGACCCACATCTGGACCCGCCCCCCCTCCCTGCAGTTCGTCTACAGACCAAACGGATCTGTAGACGACGCCATCGACATGGCCCTTCACTTCATCCTCCGGCATCGGGACCTTGATTGCCCTTCAGGTCTCTAAGGGCAATTAGGGACCCTAATTGGACTCCTCTCTGATAGCGAAGAGTCCGCCTACAGCGGGGAGACGGACCATCCGGTGACTTGGTGCGGTCTGAGCAACTTGGAGCTCAACAGTCTGAAGACGGTGGAGACGGTTGTGGACTTCAGGAAGATCGCAGCCCCACCCGGCCCCCATCACCCCGTGTGACTCCCCCCGTCAACGCTGTGGAGTCTTTCCGTTTCCTGGACGCCATCATCACCCGGGACCTCAAGTGGGTCGGGCGGAGGAAGTTCTTCCTGAGACAATGACGGTGCACTTCTACGCCGCCGTCATCGAGTCCATCCTCTGCTCCTCCATCACCGTCCGGTACGCTGCAGTCGCTGACGAGGACACGGGCGGGCTGCGGGGTATCATTCGCCCTGTCGAGAGGGTGATTGGCTGCAATCTGCCGTCCCTTCAGGGCTTGTTCGCTTCAAGGACCCCGAAGAGCGACACCGACCGTTTGAGTCCCATCAGGCAGGAGGCTGCGGTCCATCAGGACCAAGACCTCACGCCTCAAGAACGTCTTCTTCTTCCTGTCGGCAGTCGGGGTCAAGAACAGAGCCCAGTCCCCCCAACCAACCCTCATAAACAGAGCCCGGGTCCCCAACTGACCCTCATGAACAGATCCGGGTTCCCCTGACCCTCATAAACAGAGCCAGGGTCCCCTGACCCTCATGAACAGAGCCCGGTCCCCCCTCTGACTTAATGTCATCCACAGGACAATTTCCTACCAGACACTACCCTGCACATCACTTAATTCTTCACTTTAAATACACTTAATTCTTCATTTTAAATACACCTGTTCCTTTAAATTTACACTTAAATTATATTTGATATTCTTCTGTACATTTAATGTTTCAATTGTTGCACCGTGTTGATTGTTTAATGCTATTGTCCTACGTTGACAAATTTCTTGCATCAACACTTTTTAATAAAACAGTCGACCCTTAAATGCGTGTCTTCATTCCTTTCTAAATAATGTCTCCAAAATGAGTCCTCCCTTTCCCATTGGAAGAAGACTTTCTGGCATAGAAAATATTTTTAATATTTAGGTACTATTTTCTTACGCTGACTTAATCTTCTGTTTTTAAAGTGCATCATCTCACTGGACTTTTAAAACTATTAGCCTGTTTTTCTTGGCATGATTGTGGAGGATCTCATCAATCTACACGCTATTTATACTGGTGGGAATGAGGGGCTGGTACCAGTAAGTCAGGTAGACCCTCTGCTACCGATAAAGCCGATTTGCCCAACGAAAAGTTTCTGTAATAATAGGACTGATGGCCCAAAAAATGGATTAGTGTTTTTAGATTGAGTCAACTTCCAGCTTCATATCTCCGAACCCGGCGGATGCTGCAGGAGAGCAGTCGTCACTGGACTTCTGTGTGCACTGACATATATAATTCGGTACACAAGAGTGTCTGTGACTGTGCACATATTGGGGGTGTAAGTGTGCGTAAAAGAGAGATTGACACTATTTGCACTTCAGAAGAATGGACTCGTACGCTCACCTTTGTAAATCTATTATAGGCACAATGGACACGTAGCAGCCGGCGGTGCAGCTGTTTACACACGGCGACAGCGATGCTCCGATTGTAGTCGGCATATATCACCTACACTCCTTACATCAGTTCTCACTCAACAGGCCAAGTGTCACTGCCTTTTAAGTTCTATAGGGCCTTGCCCTATAAATAAAGTATGACCTCATCTAGTTGCATATGAGTGTATGTAAACCATGTGTGTTGTAGAGCTTTCACTATATGCATGTGGGATTGTGATCTGAACCACTGCTTCACACGATTGATCATCCTGGATGAATGGTTGTGTATAAATGTGCTATTACACTTTCAATATCCTGCTCGACGCCGTTGTTGCGTCCGACCTTGAGATGAGTGTTTGCCAACAGAACCCACATCGCCACTAAGTAATGGTCAGCCTTCACGGTCCCCCCCCAAAGCAACCTGTTGCCTCTACAATGTCGTTATCGTCTTCGTGGAAGAGCTGTAACACGGCCAGATCGGATTTAAAGAGACATGCACGCACAAACACACACATTTACACACACACACTCACAGCAACACGTTCTGAAAACATCAGAAAATGCACAAAGCTTCTTAATTGATTAATACTCTGGAGTCATTGAGTAGCAATAACTACTCATACAAATTATTGGTAAGAGTCTCGTACAAGACGATTAAGTCACATTTGACAATTTTCTCAAATTTTAAAATCAGTAAGTATTTTATTCTTTTCTTTTTTTAAACACATGTTAATTTAAGGATCATGATTTCTTAATGTGAATTAATGGTGAATATTATATGTCAGAATAAAAAGCCAATCATCTTTTCTTTTTTTTATTGCCATGTTTTGGCATAGCAAGTTATGCAGTTTGATAGAAGATTTGAAAATGCACTCGCTCCGTTTCACCAACTGTATAATATAACTTATTCATACAACTTTCCCGGTGCTGAATATGTATTGTTTTGTTTAACACAGCTGTGAGCGGAGCAACGCTTTAGGAAAATGAGTTTGCATCAATCATGCGAATGAACACGCCTCCTCGTGAGCAAGTGACTTTTATAACGTTGACTCAGGCGATGAACAAGACGTTTGTGTAATTACCAAAGCTTTATGAATTTGCATGTACAAGCGTCCGAAAAACTGTGTGACGCTGTGGTTGAGAATAACAAATAAGGACCTTTCCTTTTTAATCAAAACTTAATCTCGTGTTTCATATGGCGTTACGAGCAACACAAAACAACACCCAAGAACACAGTATTCGATTGAGAAGATTACATTAGATTACTCTTTCTTTGTTAACGCCAATTTGAACCTTTCATACGCCAGGAGACGGGAATTCAAAACCCCGGACGTAGTCCTAAGGGACATTTCTTATTATTTCTCTAATTCATGATTTGTTTGTATCCAGTAATTTGAATATGAAAGTATTATTTAGGTCAAATGTTATTTTTTTCTCCCTGCACATTATTGGTAATACCCGTAAAAAGGTGTAGATTAAGCAGTTTGAGCCAGTTTAATATTTATTCAACCGATGTTAAATTATCTACTCGCGCTTTGTGTTTGCGTACGTTTCCCTCCGAGTATTACCGGACTTAAAGTATGACGTTACATACAATTAATACGTCAAAATTGTACTCGATGCAGTACTTTAGTAGCCTAAATGTACGACCACTGGAAGAACACGGAACAATTCACGAGCACAAAGTTCTCAAAGTGCATTGAACTTTAAATGTACCAGATTTTTTTAACCCTCTTGTTACCTTCAAAATTTACTAACATCTTTTACCCTTTTTGACCCCAGCAATTTAAACCTCCAGAAAATGATTAGAATGAATATTGTTTCCCAAGTTTAAGTGTCAGGTACTTTATGTTTGTTTGTTGACTAAATAGCCCTTTAAATAAATAATAAAGTTGATATTTCTTATATGTTTTACACAGTGAAAAACAGCCTGGGGTCAAATTGACCCCAAAGAACATTGACGCGTACAAGTTGTGTTCAGGACAGTGAAAACATATCATCATGTGAATGTTATGTTTTCCCAGTTGTCCTCAATAAATTAGGAAAAGTCATGAAATATAAAGGCAAACAAATGATGTCAATCATATTTTTAGAGACGTCAAACATTGAATGTGGTCGAATTGACCCCAAAGGTAACAGGAGGGTTAAGAGGGTCCGAGGTCCACCTCCCGTAGTCCTTCAAGACTCTGCAGGGTACACCGAGACTAGGTAGTACTAGATGGTAACCCCCCCATCCCCTGTGCCAGCTTGTGTAGATTATCTGCTCATTCATGGCCGGTCCTAACTCGATCGCTGCCTTCCACCAGAACCAGAACAAATGACAGCTGGGTAAATTACAGTCATTCATCTCCGTCTACCCACATCGTGTCGGCCCTCCTTTTCTGTCCTCTAAACCAGGACACCTGTACCATCTTCATCCTCCTCCTCATCCTCCTTTCTTCTCCGTACCCCGGAAAGACCCGACCATATATGTCTCTGGTATGTAAGCTTACAATTTCCGCCAATCAGTTTCACGTGGCGTGGGTTTCCGTCCCCCGCTGATCGCCTGTGAGCGCGGCGGCGTTTGATGGAGGACCTGTCGGACGCGAAACAGGTCGCCTCCGCCTCGCAGCAGGTGTGTTGTGGGGTACGTGACTCGGAGTGGGTGCGGCGGCTGTTATTAAGGCCGCCGCGAGCGGGGATTTAATTGCAGCTCTCGCTCCTGCCACCGAATTGCTGCTTTCAGTTTCAGTCAAAATGCTGGAGGCAGATCTCAGGGCTGCACTCGAGGCATTTCATCTACTCGGTTTATTATTTGCATTCTTATTATTTTACTTCTGGAGTAAACAATTTTGCAGTGTCTTGTTGTTTTGTAGACGTTTTAACATTAAATATATAAAATATCAACCTTGAAACATACGTGTGAATATTGGATTTGTGTATGTGGCTTCTTCTTTCTGTCGTGCTACTTCTTTGTTTATCGCTTTTAAATCTTTTTGTTCTGGCTCTAACTAGGAGCTTTTTGGGGGGCTTTTTTGTTGTTGTACTACTGCAACTTAAAATACAAGCCTGGTGCCAGCACCAGATCCTCGTTAAAGGGTTTAATCTGTTACACTAATGGTCACATTTGTTGTGGTTGATGCTTATGTGACCAAACATCTCAAACAAGTATATTCAATTCAATTCCATTCAGTTTATTTTGTATAGCCCAATATCACAAATTGGCCTCAGACGGCTTTGCAATCATCATTTGTAATTAATAAAACCCATATTATTATTATTCAAATAATCCTCAAAATGATGACCAACCTTCACCAGTAAACCACGCTTTATTCACCAAACTTGTATGATAATAAAAAAGATTATCATAGATCAGAAGTTTACAAAAAGTTTACAAAAGTTTATTTTTATTAGGGTTTTCGATAGTAGAGCGTAACAAACAAGGTCCAAATACAATCTTTAAAAACACAGTATGCTCCAATCTGTGCTTCTGTGGGTCATGGATAGAGCGGGACGTCCTCCAATTACAAGGTCGGCAGTTTGATCCCCTGGTCCCTCCAGTCCGCATGTTCAAATGTCCTCCTTGGGCATTTCATCCCAAATCAGTGTGTGAGAATAAGGACTCAGGTGCTGCTTGTTTGTGGGTCTTTCTGCCTTCTCTTTTATCCAAAGAAAGCGTAAAGCACGCTCACTTGGTCTGAGATCAGGTGACTCACTTGGTCATTGAAGAATATTCAATTTCTTTGCCTTGAGAAGCTCTTCACAGCATGTTTTGAAATTATCCATCTGTACTGGAAAGTGCCGTCCAACTGGTTTTGCAGCATTTGGCTGAATGTGAGCAGATAGTAAACACTTCAGAACTTATGATACTACTTCTATGACATCATCAATGAACAGTAGTGGCCCAGTTCCATTGGCAGCCATACAAGCCCAAGACCAGAGGATGTGGTTTGCTTCGGGTCAGGAGTCGTTCCTTTCCTCCTCTACACTTTTCTCTTCCCATCATTCTGGAATAAGTTAATCTTGGTGTCATCTTCCAAAGAACCTTCATCTAAACCTGATCAGGCTCATTCAGTTTGTCTTCTGGCCTTCCTGTTCTTCAGTGGTTTGCGCCTTGTTGTAAACCTTCTGTATTCAGATTCATGAAGGCGTCTCCTGATTGTAGACTTTCACAAAGACACGCCTCCTCCTCCAGAGTATTCCTGACGTCAGTATTCATCTTTGGTGTCGTGGGTCTTCACCAAGGGCATAATCCATCTATTTTACATGTCTTCCAGGCCTTTTGGCATTGGTGAGCTTTTTAGGAATGTACCAAACTGTTGATTTGGTCTACCCTAATGTTTTTCCTATCTACCTGATAGGTGTGTGCAGTACGTCAACCTTTTAATGGCCTCCTTCACCTGCAGTGACTCAGTCCTCATGCTGAGAGTCAGCTACCGAATCATCTCCAGACCTTTTTAATCTGTTTGATTTGTTGTGAAATAATGAGGCTAACCTGGCCATTAAACTATTTCTAAGACAATTGTCCAATTACTCTTCAACCTTCCAAACATGTAACTCAACAGTTGATATGATAGTTTTTTAAATATCGATTGAATTAAAGTTGCGTTGTGTCACAGTCCAAATACTTATGGCCCTGACTTGTGTGAACGATAAACAGTGTTGACCTCCTCCTGATAATATAATAATAATAATTATTCATCTTCCTGGGGCGGCTGTAGCTCAGTGGGGTAAGGGGGTCGTCCTGCAACCCCAAGGTTGTCGGTTCGATCCCCGCTCTCCCCATTAGTTGCAAGTCAAAGTGTCCTTGAGCAAGGCACTGAACCCCCAGTTGCTTTCCGGGCGTATCACTGCAGCCCTCTGCTCCTTAATGACTAAGGATGGGTTAAATGCAGAGAACACATTTTGTTGCATGTGTACCTGAACTCTGTGCAATGACAATAGATTGAATCCAATCCTGCATGTTTCCTCTGACCTCTAAATCGATGCCAGTCTTCATTGTAACTTTTCTCTCATTTCATGTACGCATCAGACGGAGGTCATCAAGGGGCCGTGCGGCAGCGTCGGGATGACGTTCAGGCACGTTCCCGCCAGCGAGGGGGACGCGGTGCACGTCAGCATTGAGACGGTGACGCCCAACTTCCCCGCGGCCTTGGCAGACCTGCAGAAGGGGGATCGCCTCATCGACATCGGAGGTTTGATCATAATCATTGTTAGTCTGCAGAACATTAAAACACAAATCTCGGTTCTTCACACTGCTAATGGAACTCTTTTCTTCCCGTTCTTGAACATTTGACAGGTGTCAAAGTAACGTCCTCGGTTCAAGTGCCCAAACTGTTGAAGCAGGCTGGAGACCGGGTGGTGGTCCTTTACGAGAGACCTGTCCGTCACCAGACTACCTCCTCTTTTGGAAACCTCGGGACTCTTCAGGAGGGGTTCGGGCAGATGGAGGAAACCGGTTTTATTTCGCAGGCAGGGGGCTTTGAGGAAGACCCGGCCCCTATCACCACTCTCTCTGACATATCCGACCACAAAGACATGGACTCCGAGTTTGAAGAGTTGATTGTAGACTCCAAACCTAGCCAGAGTGGTGGCCCTAGCAGCAGCCCCACAAATACCAGTGACCCAAAGGAGGATTCCCTACTTACTGTAAACCAAAGCCCCAAAAGGACCGTGGCCAACCTGGCCTCTAAGCCCCTCGGTACCATATCGCCTATCCTTAGCCGCAAGTTGAACCTGGTGGGTCTCCAGTCGCCACTCAAGCCCCAGCCCAAAGAATCACCAAAGCCCTCACCACATAAAACCAATAGTGATCCAATGGAGGGTCTGCAGCGCCCCACTGTCCCTCCCCCACCTCCTCCATCTCGCCCCCCAGTGCCACCAAGACCCCAGATACGGTTGACGTCGGCCTCCTCAGAAACCAGTCTTTTGGAAGGCAGCGATTCTCCTACAACTACTAATGTTCCTGTTGTTCCTACGGCGACGAACACCGTCAGCCCTACGGAAAAGTCTCTCGCTGGAGCCAACGAAGATAAGATCGGCACGGAGAAGATATGCGTCAAACCGGCTGAGGCGAAGCAGTCCGCTCGGCCTGCGGAGTCCAGCGACGAGCTGCCGGTCCACTCCGCCGGGACCGGCGGCAACAAGGCGGATCAAGCAAAGGACAAAACGTCAGAGAGCTCCTGCAGAACGCAGGAAAGTCTCGAGGACCGTTCCCTCTGGGAATCCCCAGAGACCATGTTTCGTAACCAGACGGGACACTGGCCCAAGGCCTCTGTCCTGTTTGAGGTGGAGGGCAACCATAAGTACCTTAACGTCGCCCTGTGGTGCAAAGATCCCTTTAAGCTTGGCGGTTTGCTGTGCCTGGGTCACGTCAGCCTCCAGCTGGAGCACATCGCCCTGGAATGTATGGCCACGTCTTCAGCCGAGTACCAGAGCACCTTCAGGGTGGGGGCTCCGGAGCCCAGGGCTAACGTCAGTCGCACCGCGCTTCGCAGCCTCAGCAGCCACAAGGGCTTCAACGAGAAGCTGTGTTACGGAGACGTGACTCTGAACTTCTGCTACGCGGCCGACGGAGACTTCGAGTGTTCGGGAGGGCTGGCCGAGCGCGAGCGTCAGGAGAGTCTCCAGGAAGAGGACCCGAGGGAGCGGGAGCACGTCCCCGCCGCGGCGCAGCGCGACGACCTGGCCTACAGCTCCATGCAGTTGGCGGAGCTCCGTCACAACTTCCAGGACACGCAGTTCCAGAACCCCACGTGGTGCGAATACTGCAAGAAGAAAGTCTGGACCAAGGCGGCCTCGCAGTGTATGACCTGCGCCTACGTCTGCCACAAGAAATGCCAGGACAAGTGTCTCGCCGAGAACCCCTTGTGCGTGGCGGCGACCGAGCGCCGCGGCGCCGACCCCGAAGCCAAATCCACCATCAACCGGGCCACCACCGGCCTCACGCGCCACATCATCAACACCAGCTCCCGCCTGCTCAACCTCCGCCAGGTGCCCAAGACGCGGCTGGTCGAGCAGGTGGCCGACGCGGCGCCCGGCGCGGTGGAGCCCTCGCCCAAGCAGACTCCCAACACTTCGGACAATGAGAGCAGCGACACCGAGACCTACACCAGCGGCGCCAGCCCCTCCAAGCATCACGCCGGCGGCAGTAGTAAACTGGTGCGGAGGGAAGGCGGGCTGGACGACAGCGTGTTCATCGCCGTGAAGGAGATCGGCCGCGACCTGTACCGGGGGCTGCCCACGGACGAGCGCTCCCAGAAGCTGGAGCTGATGCTGGATAAGCTGCAGCAGGAGATCGACCAGGAGCTGGAGCACAACAACGCGCTCCTGCTGGAGGAGAGGGAGGCCACGGACGTCCGGCGCAAAGCCCTGATCAGCACGGCCCTGGCCAAGTCCGGGGAGAGACTCCAGGCCCTCACCCTGCTGATGATCCACTACCGGGCGGGCATCGAGGACCTGGAGTCGGTGGAGAGCACCTCTCCCACGGAGCCGCAGGGCTTCAAAGGCAAAGGCGGAGGAGGAGACGGCTCGGAGGAGGAGGCGCCGGTGGGGACCGAGGTGTACGACAGTGACATGTGCGGCCCCGCGGAGGCGCAGCTGCTGGATGACATTACGGAGGAGCAGATCTGTGTGGAGGCGCTGCACTAAGGGAGGGAGAAGAGGAGCGTGTTGCTTTGGCCTCCGAAGGAAATTATGTTTGTTAAAGGAGATTAGGGAAATCCAGCGGGGTCGGATGTTTGATTCACAGATTTTTTTTTTTTTATTTTCACGTGGAAAAAAAACCCAGTCTGGGTGAAGGACTTCCGTCCCGGAGGATTCATGTTATCGATGTTTTGATTTGCACAATATGACGCCGTATTCATGCACTTGTTTGTTTTTTTGTTGTTTTTTTTTTAAAGGGAAGCTTGTGAGTTTACGCTATTATCTGCCCTCCTGCATGTGTATCCTCCGGTTGTGTTAATCTGCGGCTTCAAAATGTCATTTATAAGCAATTAAATCAGTTTGCTTTTCTTTCTAAGAACATGTACACATGTCTGTATTCTACGGAGTCATCTCACCTTTTGGGGAAGGACATTGTTTGATATTTCCTGTGAGTATCACACCTATGTGACATATTTGAGTCGATGCCCGTGTGAATACTACCGGGGAAAAGCCGGTGACGAACGTGTCGTTAAGTTTTATTAAGCTGTTTGTTATACATATCTTTTTTCATTTTGAGCGTTTTTTATACAGTAATATATTTGGATTCTCCCCTCTCAATAACCTCTTGGATTTCAGCAGCTGCATAATCATTAGTGGAGTGAGTCTTATATATAGTTTGCCTTTTTCTTTTGGTGTATTTATTCGTATTGATGAGGCCAAACATGTTTGACATGTTTGCCGTATTCTTTTCTTTTCCCGAAGAGGTAATTGTCCTGTGTTACAACTAATCGATTTCTTAACCAGTTCTTTTATTATGTCTCGCTAAGTCACATCTTGTCTCAGAAAACCCACTAACTTCTAAAACTCAACGACGGCACGTTGATAACCGATCACAACTTTTATGGGGTTAATGTGAGAAATACATAACTGGCTTTTTGGATTAATTTCTGAATGAATGTTACCCAGGAGCTCTCACAACATGAACACTCACATCTATTTCATTGATTTAGTGTGTGTGTGTTTGTGTGTGTGTGTTTGTGTTTGTATGAAGACAATGTCCATGCTTCAAGAAGCAGTGATGTAATTGAATGCAGATTATTTGCCTTCCCGAGTTGTTTTCATGCCCAAATGAATGTATGTTCAGCCCTTTCTGTGTTTTGTGTATATACAGTTGTTGGGCAATGCCTTCCCCCATTCCCTTGCTAAACATCAAAACTCGATGTTGCCCGTTACAGTGTTTTTTCAACTACAGCTCCAAAATGCTATGCTGTTTAGTGCAGGGAGGGAATATCCTACTCTTGCATATCTAAGGAAAAATCTACCCTGGAACAATGAACATGTAGAGAATCAATTTGGAGGCGATGCCGTTTTATTAAATGACTTCTCACCGGGTTGTCCAAGGGCATTTTGGGAAAGGTGAAGGCTTCAGAATGCAATACATATATATAGATATGTAAGTAAATAGATATGTGTATGTATACATATATGTGTGTATTTATATATATATATATATATATATACATATATATAAATAAATATACATATATTTTATATATAAATATTTATATATATACATATTTATATATATATATAAATAAATATAAATATATTTTATATATAAATATTTATATATATACATATTTATATATATAATATATATATATATATAAATATTTATTTTTAAATGTATATATGTATATATATATATATATATATATATATATATATATATATATATATGTATATATATATATATATATATGCGTTTTCTTGATCAGTGGCTAGATTTTTCCTTCGCTGTAACGAGACTCCCAATGGACTCGTCCAAGCTCAGAAGCAAACGCACATATCCTGTTCTTTTCTACATAAGAGACGTGTTGCCCATTTGAATATTGGCTTGCCGGCTGCTATACTTGTCAATCTCTCTCTCTTGTCCCCTGTATATCCAGATTTTTGTGCAATATTTTTGTAGGAAATTAAGCTGATAATCAGGAATGAATCCCCAATATCTGTGACTTCTCTTGCTTTGTTTCTTTCTCTTTATAAACACGTGTGTGTGTGTGTGTGTGTGTGCCCGCCCATCTGCCTGGTAGTGTGACCCGAGGGGGACCAATGAGAACCCTCGGGCCTGAGAGGCGCTGCTTCTGCCGCTGCATCCGTTTCAATGTGCTCTTCCACAGATCTCATAATCAAATGCTTCTGTCCCCCCCCCCCCCCCCCCCCCCCCCCTTCCTAACCTTTGAAACTGCACTTAAAAGACGACGGGCCACGGCTTTCAGCGGGGTCGAGAGATGCCGTTTTTTGTTTCTATTTGTGTAACGTGAGGGATGTGGCACCACACACTTTTCAAAAAAAGGCTCATGTGATGACGCTTTATTGTCCCTAAACCTAAATAAACAAGCTCAAATGAACTCCCGCCAGTCTGCGTCGTGGTTTTGATCGGCTCATCAGGAGAACGTCGAAGTCTGCGAGAACCGATAACGTTCAATTCCGTCCTCATTGAAAACCAACACAAGGAGGGAAAACCAATTTATGAATAAAAGTAGCTGATAACTTGTGCGTACAGCATCTAATCCCACTTGGAAATTGCTTAACCCTCCTGTTACCTTCAAATGTACTAACATATTTTACCCTTGGTCTATTTGACCCCAGCAATTAAAACCTCCAGAAAATGATTAGAATTAATATTGTTTCCCAAGTTTAAGTGTCAGGTACTTTATGTTTGTTTGTTGACGACCTAAATAGCTCTTTAAATAAATAAAAGTTTATATTTTTTATATGTTTTACACAGTGAAAACTGCCTGGGGTCAAAGTTGTGTTCAGGACATTGAAAACATGTGAATTTTATGTTTTTCCATTTGTCCTGAATAAATTAGGAAAAGTCATGAAATATGAAGCAAAAATAATAATGTCAATCATTTTTGTAGGGACGTTAAACATTGAATGAGGTCAAATTGACCCGAATGGTAACAGGATGGTTAAAAAATGACATGAATATATAAAGAAATGTGGATTTTCAGCAGCGTTGTTGTGTTTATGAACAGGAGTCACATGCACAGGTTACCCGTGGACATATCGATATGCTAAGAACACGCTCGCTCTCCGGTTTGGTAACAAACGTCGGCGTTTGCCGTGATGGGGAAATGTGAGAGCGGCCGCTCTGTAATCAGCCTGTCCGTCGCAGCGCTGGCCTTCAATTACTTTTGCAGATGCTCAGACGACACCTTCCCTCTGTTCCCTCTTCACCGAGAACCCGAACGCCCCCCCCCCCCCCCCCCCTCGCATAACGTCTCCGTATCGCGGCTACAGAAGAGAAATATCGTGCGTTTCCGATGCAAAGTGCTGGAAATTCGTAAGGCGAAAAGAGCGAGAGCCGCTCCTCTTCTGGAGGGGACGTCCTCTTCAAGGCGTTATCGGTAAACGGAGCGAGACGAGACGTCTGAAGAGGGCGCCGACGGATCCTCCAACGTGACATTTGTACCGGTTAATGTCGCCGTAAAACGAAATGTCATTTGACAATCAAATATACTGATACCACGGTAAACACAGATTAGGAGTTCAAAGGGCTCTCGGTGTTAATCTCAGGCCTAATTTCACACTCGACTCGCTCTGAAAGGTCACGGCTGTTCCTCGCTCCGGCAGTCGTCGTTAATGCACAGCGGCGCCGTTTGAACACCTGGTCACGCGTCGCTGGTTCTGATAAGAACGATATAGCTGTGTTTATTAAGTGTGTGTGTGTGCTATGTGCTCGATGTTTACCAAATGCAACGCACAACCGCTTTGCCACAATTACACAAATGGGAGAGAGAGAGAAAAATCAGAGTTCAGATGCAGACTGAGGTTGACACCAACAATTAGGTGTGAGTGGAAATTACTGGACGGGGCGGAGTCGTTATCGGGGGAAAACTGCTTTTTGGGGGTTTCTTTTAATACCACATTTAATAGAGAATATAGGCTTCCCACGTGTCTAAACTAGAAGGGACACTCGGTAGAGCGCATACCTTCGCATATCACACGATTGAGCATTGAATTATGAACATTTTGGCATTAGTTGCATGCCAATTAGATAGAAATTTACCCTACTGTGGTAAAAAGAAGATTTTGACCTTTTCATGACCTTGACCTTTGACCTGATCAATCCCCAAATCTAATCAAATGGTCCCCTGATAATAACCAATTATCCCACCAAATCTCATGCGATTCAAAGAAGATTTGGACCTATTCATGACCTTGACCTTTGACCCGATCGATCCCAAAATTTAATCAAATGGTCCCCGGATAATAAACAATCATCCCACCACATTTCATGCGATTCGGTTTAATACTTTTTGATTTATGCGAATAGCACGCACGCATACAAATACACGGCGATCAAAACATTACCTTCCGCAATTTCAATGCGAAGGTAATCCGATGACATACATGGAGGAAAGCTCACATACTGGTATTTGTTGTTGTTGATTAACTAAGCTACGCACCATTTGAGTGTCTCCACTCAGCTGGTTGATGGGATGGCGTGTTATTGTTGACCTTTATGAATGAACCGCTCCCAGTTGGTGTCTTTCACAGTCGTGATGTTATTCTAACGACACGCTCGAGCAGTTTTCACAACCCACCAGCAAGTTCACGAGGAAATGGCAAAATACGACAAAGCATTGTGAAACATTAGTATATGATAAAGATTCAACACAGGAGTCTTTAGAATATAAGAATATCGGTTTGTAGGTGAGACATTTCCAAATATTTGGAATCGGGGGGGGGGGAATAATCTCATGGGTTGAGTTGAATCTCAGGGGCCGGAGCCAAAAATATCTAAGAATTTTTGGGGCAGAATGATTCATAATAATTATCCTAAAAAATAAGAAATGTATTCAATTGGTATTGACAACTATTCTGATTATTACACTAACAATGGAGAACAAGTCAGGTCCTCCTGTAACTCTCTCTCTCCCTTATTTCATTAGTCTCTAAAAAAAGGGTATAGAATATATTCCTGGGCCTTATTCTGCCCCCCCCCCCCACAAAAAAAACTACAGTTGTCTTTTATATTCAGGCTAATATTCTAAACTGAGGTTAAATGAGATTATTTAAATTAACACTGAATACTCTTTTGCTGTCGATTTGATTCAAGCCCTTCATCGTCCAGTTATTCTGGAGTTTCATTCATGATTGTACAATAACTCCAACAACATTTTAAGGCGCGCTGAACAGATATTATGTGAATACTTCAGAAATAGAAGCCGATTGACGTACTGCCTTTACATGTCTATCGCCTATCGTGGCGTTAACAGAGAATACGATTGTTGAACATTGTGATGTCATCTATTTCCCCAAATCCATTGTAGAAAAGTGGATATGTAACCAAAGGACTTGATCAATGTTTAATCTCTGAGAATAAGAGGCAACCAGTGGTCAGCTGTGTTGAACCCGATTAAGGCAGATGTTGGAGTTTTCTGAGGTCAGTTTCATCAGAAAAAATATTTCCCCAACAAATAGTCCTGATTCAATAGGACAATAATTATAATATGAGTGATTCCAACGTGACATTTTGAAACCAACAATCAGGTTGATTATTAGAGGGACAAGAGTAGAGCTCAGTGTCTCGAGAGGCTTTTTATTCGTAGGATTGGTAAATATCAGAATATTGAATACGAACAATAAAAGAATAGTTTATCAATCTTTCCTTCTAAGTTGTGGCACAAACGCAAACAACGTGTGTCAGCGTGAAACGCAGCGTTTACCGAACCGCCTCAACGAAGACACCAGAGGCGGCGGACCTTTCCCCACAGCTGACATTTGGACGAGTCATAGCGGAGGAAACGAGTCCGTAATAACATTAAGAATGGCTCGGGGCAGAAAAACGCACAGGAAGTGACAACGTTGCCAAGAAACGCTGACGCCCCCCCCACGCCACGCTGCCGCCAGCGGGTAGATCCTTGGAGCCATCAATCAAGATGTGGCTCCCCGCTGCTTCCACTGTCGTCAGGTGACGAGGAAGAGGAGGGCGCCTCACGACACCGAACACTCGCAACGCGTGAACAAAGCTGAGGTACCGGCAGGCTGGAGGGACCTTTGACGTGCTCGTTGGGTCACCACAGGTGAGTGGTCATGGTAATGGCCATCGCCTTGTAGACTCGCCCTCATTCTGATCAAGCCCTTTGAGAAAACGGTCAAGAACGACCCCCCAGCCGGCCGTCTGGACAACAACAACCTCAGAATGTTGTCCAATCGCCCCAATGAAACCGATGAACTGGTGACCTCAGACACTCTGGGCTTTGGTACGTCTGGTTATTAGACTTCCTCAACAACAGACCCCGAACATTAAAATGAAAAGCGCCCCAAAACATCCTGGTATCCACCGAGCATCAGTGATAAGAGGAGTCTGCGCAGAGCCCGAAGGATATTAAAAGACAAACCCCGACCAGCCACAGCCTGCTGCCATCTGGACATTTGTTGTGCGTGTGTGTGCGTGTCTTTCTTGTGTGTGTGCGTGTTCATTTGCCGGCTTGGAGACAGGTGTATAGAGCTCTCATCATCATAATTAGCCCTGCCATAAACATCTGGTCGAAATCCAATCCAAGACTCCGTCGAGCAGTCAGTCACGTTTCCAGACATTTAGATTAATTCAAACTCCCGTTTCCATATGTTCCAGGAAGTAACCTCGGCCCGACTCCAACCCTAACCCCTAACTCTAACTCTCTGATCTCACCACAAGCTCAAAATATCAAATGACACCACCACCTAACTGTCTCTCCCTGCATTGTGTCTGCACTGGGGTTCACTGGAGTCGCCTGAACTACACTAAACTGCATCTGGTCAGAGTGTGGTCAAATAAGCTGAAAGTTATACCTAATTACAATACAAATATATTAGATGTCAGTTGGGACTGCACTTCTCTCAACTACTGACGAGCGTCTTCTCGTTGGGTTTCTCAAGAAAGGTCGACTCTCTACTTTCTGTCTTTCTACTCTCACTGAGGCCACATTTACACATAGCCGGCATTTACAGAAACACATATTTCTGCCTCTCCATTTTCAAAAATAACGTTGTACACACAAGGTTGTTTTCAAAAAAAATTCTGTTTATATGAACCCGCATAAATACGCCGTCCGCATACGTCCCATAGGACGCTCACATGACGTGAAGCATCTTTAGTCGCACACTGTGACGTTTGACAACCTAAAACTCTGTTAGACCTCGTTCACACGCAAACACAAAAACTGAGTTTTCAGAAATGATCGTTTTCCGTGATAAAACCTCAGTTTTTGTGTAAATGAAAGGCCAAAACACAAGAAAATACATGCGTTTTCCCATCGTGTAAACGTTGACTAATTCTACTGGGGTTTTGATAGGTAGCTAACGTACTTTGCTAACACCAGTTACGTCATTTATTTTAACACAGATAATCATCTCTTCCTGATCTGACCCAAGAAAAACTAAGTTAAATATGTGTATATACATTTTATTTTTGCATGTAAACAGTTTCCTGGGACTTTCACCCAGGAGGCCACCGTTCTTGTTCCGCAACGTTGACTAATTCTACTGGGGTTTTGTTGTTAGGTAGCTAACGTAGGCTACGGTGCCAACACCAGTTACGTTACTTATTTTAACACAGATAATCATCTCTTCCTGATCTGACCCAAGAAAAACTAAGTTAACTATGTTGGAAGTTTATTTTGAAACGAGATTGCTTGTAAACAGTTTCCTGGGAACACCGGCACACGTAACCAGCAGGAGCTGCTGCACCGAGTGTCCATAACTCCCACCAGATGCGTTCCTCCAGGACTTGTGTGTGAAATGAGGGCCGCTGATCAGGAATCTGTATTTCACGAGATCGGGAGTGAGAATTTTTTTGCATACATTGCATTTCTGACCGGTGAGTATGACATCACTGTTGTTGAAAAGCCTGTTCTAGGCCTGGTTCTCCCAACCACTGAGGTAAATAAAGGCCACTATTTGCGAATTTACAGTATTAATGATTTATTAAATAAAAACATTACGGACAGCAACTTTAAATTATCTTTTTTTAAACCGAACTCGCCACGATGCAAGAGTCTGTGGATTCTGTCGCGACGTCACGTTTCTACGTCGTGTTTTTACAAACACATTCTTCATCCTTTTCTCAAGCAGCTCAAATGTGTTGACTCCAGTCATAAATACTTGTGTAGCCACATCAATGCAAACAGGGATCATAGATCAGACCCAAAAAGTATTCCCTCCGACTTTAAACAAAAAACAGTTTCTTGACATACCACAGTTACTCAATATAATACCAACTTGCACAAGGTCTGGTAATAATATTCAAGACAGTATCATGGACGTACAGTAAATAAAAAGGAGACTTTTTAATAGCTGACACATAAATTAAGAAAAATTAATATCCAAAAACAAACCGGCAAAGCGTACTTGTACGACCAAAAAAGTGCTTTTTTTTGACACATCTCTCTACTGAATAAGGCTGTCGGCTAAAAAAATATCTCTCACACAATGCGCTTGCAACCACAGATCAAGAACAACTTTGGTTTGCTCCAGTACAACTTCTACGAGGACAAAGAACAGTGAAGACAGAATGCGGCACATTCACATGGAAATATCTCGGCTGCTTTGTTTAAATTACAGTTTTCCTTCCGTGTTACTTTTTTTTTGTACAACAAAATAGATCCTCTGAAGGGTTAACCTGCGTGACTCGTGTCCCGTTAATCGTAATCGTCATATTCTGGATCCATGTTCTCACCCTGGCAGTGCGTCCCCTGTGTGGAGTAGGACCGTGTCTTCATTGAACAGTTGGAGTCCATCAAAATAGCCTGAAAAGACAATTGATGGGAAAGTGTCCTTTTTTGTGTTTTCAAGTCATCTGGAGATATATATATATATACACACACTATATCTAATCCTTCTATGTGAGACGAGGCTCGTCCGAGGTAGTTTCAAGTTCTATGGAAATTATTCTACTCTACTAATTGGTATTGAGGGGCAGATCGTGGGTCTGCACGTTTTCTTCAATGAAAAATCTTGGGCCCATATCTTGTTCGTATGTTGCTCATTCACACCTGTATGCACATGCACCTGCACCTGCACATGCAAATGCACTCACACAAACTGATGGTTTAGCAATTGGTCAATTGTGCAATACTGCAGCTCTAATATATGCATTATAAAACAATATGGAGGTTAACTAGGATATGTCACACTATTGAAAGTATAATATTTCAAATGCTGTTATTATTTTTGTATAACATAACTGAGATAACTAAGATACCGTTGTCATTTTTCTAATACATGCACGTACCATTTCAAACAATAAATGTTATGAAATAATCTTAACCGTCTTGTGGAACTTTCTGACGTTAAATACTTGATATCTTACATCTACGTATGTGTCATAATCTTTTAATTGGGCCCATGGGCACTTAGTCCACTGTATTAGAGTTTGACAGTACTGCATTTATTTTAATTGCATGTAGGAGCAGCAGATGCATATTGCACGTGATATGAGGTCACACCTTGCTGCAATGTCGTAGCATTGCATAGTTCTTTATCTCTCCTAGTCTCTCTACACTCTCCAAGTGTAAGTTGTAGTGCTAGTTTTACTATAACAATACTCATGTCAGTGATTTAGAGGAGACAATATGACCAGAGGCCCTTTGCTCTAATGCCAGCACGAAAGCAGAGCCCACAAATTACAGAAATCATACACATGCAACATTCTACAGGTCGGAGCTTTATGCATGGTCGGTCTTTTTCGACATCTGATCCAGGGGCTCAAGAGAAATACTCTAGGGATTGAGTAAACGGGGCAAATACTGATGGAGGGAATACAAACAAAATGTAATGGAGGAGAGAGGTGATGATGATGAATGATGAGCAGATGACAAACTATGAGGAAGGCAGAGGGGTGGAGCTGCAGCATGAGGGGCTTCAGTCTTAAGCATGCAGGATGGAGACATGCATGAGGGGCTTCATGCAGGATGGAGACGTGCATGAGGGGCTTCATGCGGGATGGAGACGTGCATGAGGGGCTTCATGCGGGATGGAGACGTGCATGAGGGGCTTCATGCGGGATGGAGACGTGCATGAGGGGCTTCATGCGGGATGGAGACGTGCATGAGGGGCTTCATGCAGGATGGAGACGTGCATGAGGGGCTTCATGCGGGATGGAGACGTGCATGAGGGGCTTCATGCAGGATGGAGACGCATTCAATGTTCTCCGATCTTTAAAGGCTGTAAACATGAGAGAGTCTGTGTGTCCGTTAAGCCCTCAATAGAAACGTCACAATGCATCTTCATACATGCACGTCCTTTATCAGAAGCATTGTTATAAGATGCACATGTTAACCTTATGGAGGCGTAGTTTTCTTTCATTGCCTTTGGGGTCATTGACTCAGGAGTTCCAACAGGTGTAACATGGTTATGTGTGACTGTATCTTCTTTTCAGCAGAAATAAAGTCAAAAGAACTCAGAATGGAAAACTTAAATGTGACCGTCTTGAATATATTGTCGAAATAAGGAATTTCTCAAATGATTCCATTTACGCTTTTTTCAGAATCATTCATCAGCATTCTGTTTTACATGATTGACAAAGTTGATATAGTTTTAATCTTTCTTTTTCTTTTTAAATGCTTAATAGCTGTGAGGAGCCTGAAACAGTCTCTACATCTTAGGCACGTTGCGGTTATGGAATAATAATGCAATATTTAGCAAGATAGCTTATAAAATAAACTGTTAATAAAAGAGTGGAGATGTTTGTCAATCCTTCATTGTCTTGTGTCCTACGTCAGATTTCACAAGGTCTGTCAGTTCTTTTTTTTCCATAATTTTTATTTGGCTCGTTAAAACTTTGGCATTTGGTGTGAGTTCTTACTGCAAGTCAGAATGCAATGAAGGAAATAATTGTCTCTGGAATTGCATTTAGAAAATTAGAAAATTCTAGTAATGATGTTTGTTGACCTCGTCTTCCAGAAATTCAATATTCTTGCGTGTACGTGTATTATTTGATTGGCTGTTTGTAAGTGTGTTTTGGGATCTTACAATTTTCTCTTCTTGTCCCGGTGGATTCCTGAGGAAGATGCAGAGAGGAGCAAAGAGGATATCCACGACGCCGATGATGGTCATCAGCCAGGGGAAGCCGATGTTCTCGGCGATGGCTCCTCCGATAGACGGACCTGCGGGAGTCGTGGACGGATCACACGCCGGTTTAGTTTGGTTTAGTTTGGCTGACGCTTCCTCCCAACCAGCCAAACACTCAGCAACTAGCAATCATCACGGGAAGTTAACCACTTAGGTTTAGGAAAAGGAGCGTGCCAAACTACCGAGTGACGGGAACGCCTCCTAAGTGGTTTTGTAACTTCCTGCCTAGACACGTTCATTTTTGAAAAGTCCAAAACTGCTGCTTAGAGATGGATGTGTGTGTCGGGGGGGGGGGGGGTCAAACTCATGTTCACCGTGGGCCACATCAGCATCACGGCTCCGGTGTACCTGAAACACGGTATATAATCATTACCTTGTGTATACTTCTATTCCATCTGTATATTTAATATTCCTACCACATTTTTCTAACTTTTTTTTTTAACATTTGTATTTTTCCTACTGCTCACCACTGTGCACCTGTAATCTCCCCACTTTGGGACTATTAAAGGATTATTCTATTTGATCTCATCTTATTTTATAAACTACTCCCCTCTTTGCATTTGAATATTGTTTATTTTATTGTAGAAATATTGTACACAAGAACATTTATCCAACATAAACACAATTCCATTTCATTTGAAACCTTCAAAATAAAAGCACAGGATAGTTTTCTTAAATGGGGGTCGTAAAATGATGTGTGTTTGACACCAGTGATGGAGAGCATCATGGGAGCTCCGACCACGCTGCGCTATACCACGCATTGAGGGTGAGAAAGTGTGACACGTCAAGCCTGCAAAATGCTTTTCCTCTTTATAACACATATAGTTACCACATTCACTTTGGAGGCATCATAACCCTGGAGATGAATAGTCTAAAGAAATTCTCAGTTTTTAGTTTCCTTCTTACCAAAAGCAAATCCAAAGCAGAAAGCCACGTCGGCGATGGCGTACACACTTCCATAAACGGACACGTGCCGCAGGTCCACCAGGTAACCCATGATGGGCATCATGGAGGAGTCCACCATGCCTGGAACACACACACACACACACACACACACACACACACACACACACACACACCACGAACAACACGTCTCACACGCTCAGAGCGGGACACACTCGCTGAGCGCAGTGTTTACATGGAGCAGACGTACCGATAGCAAAACCAATGCCGAAGTTTGGAATAATCAGACCGTAAAGGTCACTGGCGAGTGGAACCTAGAACACAGACACACATATCAGAACATAAAACTATAAAACACATCTTTTCCGACTATATCTGGATTAAAACACAGATTAGCACTTCAGTAGCACTTAAATATCTCTTATTATGGTACTGTTGTAGTTGGACTATGTTGAGGAAATGTTACTTTCTGTATTCTTGTTGTTGTTAGTTTATACTCTAGGTTGAAATGCACTTATTGTAAGTCGCTTTGGATAAAAGCGTCTGCTAAATGACATGTGATGTAACGTAATGACGCGTGCTCTAAAAAAAAATAGCATTATAATCATTGTAAACGCAGACTCCTCTCGGCAGGATGAGATTTGGAAAATATGGACAACATCTTGATTATTCAGACACTCAGGTATATTATTTTTTTACCCGAGAAACACATATTTTTAAATACTGGTGCCGACCCACTCGATGCTTTCCTCTGTCCTTGGAAATCAGAACCTGATTTTGAGAGAATAAACCGTTTACACCACATATTAAAGCACATTTAGAGGATCTAGTGTTGTGTTTCTACTGGCTGAGGATATCATTTCCTTCACATTGAAAATGCAGAAGGTTATGTTTTGATCGCCGTGTATTTATTTATTTGTATGTGTGTTACTCGTATAGCTCAAAAAGTATTAAACCGAATCGCATGAAATTTGGTGGGATAATTGCTTATTATCCGGGGACCATTTGATTAGATTTTGGGATCGATCGGGTCAAAGGTCAAGGTCATGAAAAGGTCAACATCTTCTTTTTACCGTAACGCGGTCAATTTCTATCCAATTGGCATGCAACTAATGCCAAAATGTTCATAATTCAATGCCCAATCTTGTGATATGCGAAGGTATGCGCTCTACCGAGTGCTTATTCTAGTTCTGAATGTACTTAAATTAGTATTTAGCTGACACTTTTATCCAAAGCGACTTATAAATCCTGCTATATGCATACACCGTGGACACAGCTATGGAGCAACTCAGGGTTAAGTGTCTTGCTCAAGGACGTCTAGGGCGGGGATTGAACCGCCAACCCCCTGATTGAAACACGCACCTGCTAACCAATGACCCACAGTCATATTATTATTCACATTATTAATATAAACCATACAAATTCTCTTTAGAATTCAGTTATTTTAAACTGCAACCGTTCCTTCATTTAAACTGAAGCATCCCATCAGTGAAATGTGAATTTACTTTAATTCCGCCTCATACTTACACATATTACACCGACTCCAACCATCACCATTCCAATGAAAGCACAAAGCCATCTGTAAGAGAGAGAGGACACGCTCAGCGCCATTTAAACGCCTCTGCCTAAAGGCACACGGGCGTCCTCCGTGTCTCATCAGTCTCCATCACAGGGTTCATCTCCTCAGAGTTACGTAAAGTCTCCCCAACCGAGAGCAACAATACATTAAAGATAGAATAAACAGTTTCGGTAACAAGTCATTTGTATTTATTATTGCTGGTCGGTAGTTTTTATTATAGTTCATGACGAGTATAATGGGATTCATACGGAGGTGAGGAAATATTTGGCTGAAAAAGGAGGAGATGTGTTCCGATGAGGTGTTAAAGTAACTGGAAATCACCATCTGGTCTTATTATCATATATATATATATATTGCTGGATATTAAACTTTCAAGTAACACAGCAACAATTTGACTGAAAATGCTCTGATTTCTGATTTGGAAATATAGAATAAAATCTCAGTTTTTTTATGCATTTTGTGACGTAATCTTTAATGTGACTCCAGAACATGTGACTTTCAGGAACGAGCAAAATCAAAAAAATAAAAGTCACATGAAAATGTAGTCAGCTTCTTTGTAAATTATGTAAATTATTATTTATATTGCAATTATATTATTGAACCCCGACTCTCCGTCATACCAACATTTGCGAAAAACACAATGGAACCTTATGAATTAGAACAAATCACATATCTATAAAAATAAATACGTATAAAGTATAATAAATAAACTGCAAACTGAGTTATTCATTACATGTCATAGTCTTTTGAAACTATTCACATACAATTAATCCACACACTTTCTCATACACACATAACTCCCCCAATGCTGTATGTAACCTGTATTATCAAGGTCTCAGTAAAGCCAGCCTCACAAACACCGAAAACTCATTTAGAGGAGCGGAAACAGATATCAGAGAGAGAGAGAGAGAGAGAGAGAGAGAGAGAGAGAGGGAGAGGGAGAGAGAGAGAGAGAGAGGAGACAGAGCAAAGATAAGGATTATTCCTCTCCCTACCTCCCCATCCTGAGCCCCAACCTGCCGAAGATGTAGGTTCCAATAAGGTAGGAGATGGAGGCCGGTAAGAAGGCGACGCCTGGGACACAAACAGAGGAGAGATGGAGGGATGGAGGTGTGGGCCCCGGGCGCTCCGAGATAAGCAGATCTCTATCGGGGCCTCATCACCGAGCTGCTGTACATCTCCCATTGTCTGTAATGAAGACTTGTGCGTCCCACCTGCCAGCACATGGCACCCTAATATCCTGTTTCCCACTCGTCCTTCTTTTTTTAATCTGACCTAGACTTCATATACAAGCGAGTGGAACAAACCAATAACAGTCGAGGCGGCAGGGAGCTTCGTTAGAGGAGATATCGAGCGAGGAGAACGCAATGCACCAAGCAAAACACGTGTGGGGGTTTAAATATTGGTTTTAGAAAGTCGAATAGGATACTGAGGGGTTTCTCTCGGTGTTACAAGGCGAACATGTGTGTTATTTTATACTATTTTATCGTTTCACTAGGATTATATAACGGTAGAAACGGAGAGCAGTCTGATCCTGACCGTAAGCCCGTTGTGGAGGGAGCCATGGACGACGTTACTTTTCATTATTTTTCAAATCCAGATGAGGGTTGAGGACTGTCACATGTGTGGGGGGATGGAGGATGCTTTAAATATGTTCAGAATTCATGTCACACTGCTCAGACTTCCTCAAATCGCTTATCTTTTGGGGGCAGAAAGAATTCTCCGGACATCGTTTCAACCCGAGATTCAGGGCCTTGGCTCGTAGGACAGGGATATCTGTGCCAGCCAATTTACTACAAATCCACTATACAGGTTTTTTTTACTAAGTTTATGATGGCGTCGTAGATTTTTTTCTTATAGACCGATTGAGAAGCAACAGCATGGGTCCATGTTCACTTCCTGTCAGCTGACCTACACTGCAACAACAACAACACTTGGAATTTTGGAACGCTTAACTTTACAATTGAGAAATGATCTTTAAATAATGTCCACCGATGGACTAACTACATATCGCATTTTTTTCTCCCTCATTAGGTTTTCCGGGTTGTTTTTTAAATCAATATAAGTCCATTTTCTGGAAGGGCTGGAACAACATGAGAGGTCTGAGGCACGATGCTGTGGGAAATGGTCGGGCAGTGATGTAAAGTATTTATTCTTTTAATGGAGGTCAACAATGAAAAACACTGAAATGCTCCTTAATCTTGTGTTGTTGTTGGCTCTGCCTTGGAGGTGTTGACGAAATGTTTCAGCACTGAGGTCATCGAGTGGTGTTTTGTTGGAATGCATTCAGAGCCGTTTTAAATCATCTGCCCCTCTCACGTAAGTGAAGTAAATAAGTAAATAAATAAGTAAGTAAGTGAGTGAGTAAATAAATGAGTATAAAAATAAATAAGCGAGTAAATAAGTAAGTGAGTTAATAATTAACTAAATGAGTAAATAAGTAATTAAGTAAGTGAGTAAATAAGTAAGTAAATAAATAAATAAGTAAATAATTAAGTAAGTGAGTAAATAAGTAAGTAAGTGAGTAAATAAGTAAGTAAGTGAGTAAATAGATAAGTATGTAAATAAATAAGTAAGTGAGTAAACAAGTAAGTAAGTGAGTAAATAGATAAGTAAATAAATAAGTACTTTAGTAAATAAATAAGTAAATAAATAAATAAGTAAGTGAGTAAATAGATAAGTAAATTAGTAAATAAATAAGTAAATAAATAAGTAAGTAAGTGAGTAAATAAGTAAGTAAGTAAGTAAATAAATAAGTATGTAAATAAATAAGTAAGTAAGTGAGTAAACAAATAAGTAAGTGAGTAAATAGATAAGTAAATAAATAAGTACATTAGTAAATAAATAAGTAAATAAATAAGTAAGTAAGTGAGTAAATAGGTAAGTAAATAAATAAGTAAATTAGTAAATAAATAAGTAAATAAATAAGTAAGTAAGTGAGTAAATAAGTGAGTAAGTAAGGTTTATTTATGTTGCACTTATCAGACTAAGTGTCACAAAGTGCAGGACTGTAGTAAATGGTTCAGTAAAAAACAATAAAACAAATAAATTAAAATAAATTATATGTATATGTAAGGACACAAAATGAAAAACACAATATCGACCTTATTACCAATAACCTCAATACAAACTGACCAGTTAAATGTGTGCATGTTTTAGGAGCTGGACGCTTTGTGAATATTTAGGGGCCGTAACAACACAAACTACACACTGTGTATTTCCTGAGTACTCTGTAGATACCTAGCTGCCATTCGCTGGCACACATGGTCTGCATCATCCAGATGGTCAGCGTTGGCTCCATCATCGCTATGGCCATATTTCCAAAACAAATGGCACCTGGAGGAGAAGATTGAGAAAAAGGATGCGTCAGTTATGGTCTGTGTTCTTCTTCTTCCATCCTTATTTGTTAATTCTCCAACAAACACAGCCAGTTATTGACGTGGATGAGAAAACTCACACAAATGCACTTGTCCTGCCACATGCAGGTGTATGATGTCACCTGTGAGGTACAACGTGGTCACCATGCACTCCTAGCTGGAAAAGACTCCTTTAACATATTTGGATTTGGTCCTTCTGGAGATCCGAGACTCTGAATACACCTTTGTTGCTTTCAATTATCGGAAAAATGTCTTCTGAAATCTTAGTCAAGCTGTATTCATGATTCAAATGAAACAAAATATTCCTTCAGACATCTGAATAGTGAGTGCAAGATCCAGAACCGGTGGAGGGAGGCCGTTCTCACGTCGGTCTGCAGACCTCAGTGGACCCCGTTTGAAGCGATGGGCTCCTTTGTTGTCCCCGAGAAGCTATAGATCAAAGGGGGATATTGTGTACCGGCCCTCTCTGGATATCGGGAGAGAGAGAGGAGAGAGAGGAGAGAGAGAGCGAGAGAGAGTGTGTGTGCCGTGTGGACTGTCGGGCAGATTTGCTGCGCCCGGCTGCCATGTGAGTGGCCTTATTGTTAACCATATTAGCCTCGGAGATGACTGTGCCAGGTGTGTGTAGTAAATAGCACCCCCCCTCCCCCTCCCCCCCTTCACACACACTCTTTAACACACTTTTATGCACAATGCTCACGCACTAGACAGAGATTGGACTCTGTCGCTTTCCAGAATAACCCGGGGCGAGAGGCATCGGGCGGCCTCTGGGATCAGGTCACCGGCTCGACGAGAGCTGGGCTCTTATTGTAGTTCCTGATATCAGAGCTCTGGGTGGAGCAGGAGACACCGTCTCATTTCAGTGTGTGTTCAACATGTAGGCTCTACACGTTCTAGTAGTATGCAACAATATAGGATTTTTATATTAGAATAATTTTCAGAGGAAATCTCATTTCCATGATTATTAATCAGTTATTAATAAAGTTAATTAACTGTATTTTTATTATGGGGTGAAAAGGAGTCAATGCACGCTAAAATAGTTATTATATGTAAATGCAAACATGTATAAAAAAAATAACAAAAAATATCTGCACGTACAAATTTGTCTCGTTTTAAATAAATGATAGAAATGGACAAATATATGCATTTAAAAGGTTTAACATGTTCATCAAAAACATATTTGGATGTTGTTACATTTACACAAACTGAAGCTGCATTCACGGCCACAGCGATATGTTTAGTTGACATATTTCTACATATAGATGTGGATTTCTATTATTACAATTTTTTAAATGTTGGTGTGCATAAGAAAATGTGTGAATCATTTGTGCATTTTGTTTACATTTATATATGTTAACTATTTTTGTGAGCATTTAAAAAAAAATATATACGTTTCGAGAGTGCATCTTATATAAAAATCCCCAAATCCAGTTTTCTATGTGTGCATTCATTAATCCTGAGACTGATTGGCACGACTCCTACACACACAAAAGTCGCCACCCATTCGTTACACACACACACACACACACACACTACCTGATCTCACTGCACACACACACAGTGTGACTGTGAGATTCATGATCACCAGCCAACAACCCAGGAATCAGATATCTCAGCCTCTACAATCATCCTGGTTATGAGACTCTGAAAACAGAGTTGGGACTTCATCATGTGGCGGCAACAAACGAGGGGGCGTGGCCTAACCACACCATCCCCTATCAGTCGTCAACGTTTCACCTGTGTGAGATTGGTTTGAACCACATCGATGGTGCCTCACTGACCGTGTTTACATGCATTCGAATAACTGGCTTAGTCGGACTGAAATCGAATTATCCCTTAAAAAGATGAGAGAGGCCTGTAATTTTACTTATTGTACCCAGGAATTTATCAATTAATTCTTTAAAAATCAGACAAAGTGATTTTCTGGATTTTCCCCCCTCATTTTGTCTCTCATAGTTGAGGTCGACCTATGATTAAAATTACAGGCCTCTCTCATCTTTTTAAGCGGGAGAACTCGCACAATTGGTGGCTGACTAAATACTTTTTTATATTGGGATAGTAGCAGATCCCCCAAAAGATAGCATAGTCCGACTAAAGCAAGATTCAAATGATACCATCATGTAAACACACCGATTGGAAGAGGGCCACAGGAACCACAAGGAACCACAAGGAACCACAAGGAACCACAAGGAACCCGTGCGATCGAGGGCACGTGGCTGCTGGTCAGAATCTGAGACACACCCCCCAACTCGAGTACTCGCACGATTATTTTTGCACAAGAAAGATGACAGACGGCCCTTTAACATGCACTTCCTCAACGACCGATAAATAAATAGATGACTTTGTGTTTCAGTGACAACAACAACAAACATCCGGGTGTATGTCCCTCCCCGCTCGTCCCCCTGCACCATTTTAAAAAACTATTTCCCACGATGCTCCTCCTACGCGTGGTGACATTAGGTTTCCTCACATCGACTCGGCCGCCTTTATTTTCTTACCGGCTGCGACTAAAATGTATGGATCCTTCATTAGCGTCAGCAGCGGGGTCCCCTTCTGACTCTGGGGAGCACAAAGGCACAAAAACAACGTTCTACGTGAGAAACACGAACGTTACGCCGTAAGCGCGAAGAGAAGATTACACATCATAGCAGATTCTGCTTTTATCCAAGAAGATTTAAATAATTGTAATTTTTTCCTTTGTGTGTCACGCACTGTGCCGATACGCTCGCAGTTAAATAACACTTTTGAGAACTGATCTAGGAATTAGTTGGCATAGCCTGAATTCACTCATTGATAGTATTTGTATTAATAATGACTAATTTAATAATGCCATTGGATGCACAAACTGTCCAATGACTATATTATTATTTCCCACCGTGAGACTATTTTCAGAAATTGTAAATGAATATTTAAAACAATAAATGTTATAACAGCTTACACATAAAATGTAATTCAGTATTTAAAACAGACATCTGTAATATTTTTTAAATCTAAAAAAAATCTAAATAAAAAAATGCTGTTACACATAAACAGGGAAATGACAAGTGTTTTATTAAAAGCATTTTATTAAAAGTGTTTTATCAAAAGCGTTTTATTAAAAGCGTTTTATTAAAAGCGTTTTATTAAAGTGTTTTATTAAAAGTGCTTTATTAAAAGCGTATTAAAAGCGTTTTATTAAGAGTGTTTTATTAAAAGCGTTTTATTAAAAGAGCTTTATTAAAAGCGTTGCATTAAAAGAGTTTTATTAAGAATGTTTTATTAAAAGCGTTTTATTAAAAGCGTTTTATTAAAAGTGTGCATCACACACATAAGGAAAGTCTTCACAGATGTTCTTCTCTCTGAATTTTAATGTACACGCTACAAGATTTGCAAATATTGGCCCGTCACACACTACTACTACTTCTATTACCATAAGATCATCCCGTAAGAGAGAGACATGCACAGATCACAGGATCTCTCACGAGATCTCACGAGGCAAATTAGAACAAAACTGTACTGCAAAAATACAACTTGCAGAGATGCAAAACAAAAGCCGATGGCAGAAGAGAAATTATTGAGGAAACGGACAAGTCGTCTGTTCTTCTGCGAGAAGTGGAGTTGTGTGTTTATTATCCGTCAACAGCAGCATGCTAATGACAATAATCAGGGTTAACAGTTTTCATTTGAGCAGGATTATTGCGCAACTCTCTGTAAATCCTTTTCAAATAAACGAATATTGAAATGCATCGTGTTGTCCGTTGGCTTTGATCCCAGCAGGATATTTGTTTTGTTCTACCTACATTACATCAGGCGGCGAGAAGCTTTCTGAATGAGTCATTATTTAGGGTTAAAACAAACATGTCTGCTGTGGAGTTCACCGACGCCTCTCTGTCAAGCGTTCCTTCCCTCTCAGCAGGACGAACGGCTTCATGCGTCACACATTCCCATTCAGTCGTTTTCACTGCCTGGTTAATTAGCTCTCATGTCATTTCACCTGTTGCCCGTTTCAATTCAGTTTATTTGTACAACCCATTTTCTCAAATTACTAATTTGCCTCAGAGTGCTTTATAATCTGTACATATAGACATCCCTGCCCCAAAACCTCACATCGGTTTCCTCATTAGTCCCTCACTCAACTTGCCTAACTTGCCTCATGCCGGATCGACCCAAATGTGTAGCACCTGTACAAAAGTATAACATAACATTTATTTTGGGGCAAATTTCAGGCTAAAAGAATATCGTTATGGGGATTTTTACTGCTGTCAAAAAATGGGTCAGATTTGACTCCAACATGTGAGGGTTAAATGTTTCCGGTGCCTGACATAATGTCAAGCCCTGTAAAATACTTTGCACTCTTTTTATACAGTAAGGGCAAGCCATGGGTTTTATTGCATATACACTCCAGCTGTTTCTTTCCACTCTTCCTGTATTTAATATACAATATATATATATATATATATATATTCTATTTAGTTTATTTGTATAGCACATTTTCACAAATTACAAATTTGTCTCAGAGTGCTTTACAATCTGTACACATAGACATCCCTGACCCAAAACCTCACATCGGATCAGGAAAAACTCCCAAATAACCCTTCAGGGGAAAAAAAGGGAAGAACCCTTCAGGAGAGAACAGAGGAGGATCCCTCTCCAGGATGGACAGAACAATAGAGGTCATGTGACCAGAAGGAAATATTAAAGAGTTAAAACACATTCAATGAATATGACAGAGTGTATGAATGGTTGGTAGTAGGCATATTCCACGATCGAGACCTCGATGATCCATCAAATCATCATCAAAGTGTCTTTAAACTGTTCTGCAACTGTACAGCTTCTTAAGGAAGTTCAGGAAAATACCTTATGTTTCATGGATTGTGGAAATCTGGATCATGGGCCACGCCTACTCATTATTCAGAATTTCTGTCGTATTCATTGAATGTAACGCCGTTCATCTGGTCACATGACATCTACTTCTTCTGTCCATCCAGGGAGAGGAATCCTCCTCTTGCTCTCCTGAAGGTTTTTTTACCCTGAGAAAGAGTTGCCTTTTGGGAGTTTTTCCTGATACGATGTGAGGTCCTGGACAGATTTTGAAAGCCCTCCGAAGCAAATTTGTGATATTGTGCAATTCAAAATAAAGGAAATTAAACTCACCTCTGGTTCGATCTTGTTGGGCTTAAAAACAAGAAGCTGCAGAGCTGTGAAGACACACAGGGAATCAATGTCATTTAAACCGTTGATATCTAAAAAGGTACTATTTCAAATAAAGAAAAATCAATGAAATCATCCTAAAGTAGATTATTTTATCATTCACGCTACAGAGACTACATTCGGTCCGGATGTAAGAAACGATGCAACTGTACCTCCATCAAACAAAGCCAGGAACGCCAGGATGAGGAAAGGCGCGGTCTTCCCAACGAACTCGTACATCACGCTGCCAAACGGGGGTCCGACTGTGGGGGACGCACTGGATGGTTAGTAGTGCCGAGATCGACTTCACGATCACTCGCGTTGCCCGAACATCGTGCTCGCCTACACTGACCTACAGCGTGTAATCTTTTGTGTAAAGCTCAGAAGCCTCTACATGGCGTTGTATCTTCTCGTCGACTGGAGGTGGTTTGAAGGAATTGATGATGAGTGACACTGTACTTTGCAAGAATATTCAGTTTATTCTTAAAGGTACACGTCAAAAATAGATCCTGCAGGACGCCTGTTGGCCGAATTTGAGAGAAGTCTGCCGATAATGCCTTTTAACCATAATCTTTATACAAAACAAACAAGGAGGAGTTTGTTATTCCCGGCCTTTGTAGTCCAATCACACGCAGGCATAACAACCTCATTCTGGGACTGCTCTACAGACGTGGACCCCCCAAGTTCAACCCTGAATCGAGGCCCGTTACATACGTTATATCTACACCCATGGACGTGGAGCTGGACTTTCAGAGGTCCCCAACACAAATCGAGGCATATCACAGATTCTTGAACCTTAAGCTCTGATTTGCATGTTTGCGTTAAATAATCTGACAATATAAAGTAGATGAAATGACACTACAATGGTACGAGGCGTTCAAACTTTACGTGACTCCATACACGGATGGCGAAGGCGTCCATCAACAGCATGTAAACTATCGCTTCAGGAGCAATTTGGGGTTCAGCATCTCTTCCCAGAAGACACGTCGACGTGCAGACCGGTGGAGCTGGGGATCGAACCACCGATATTCCGCTCTACCTTTCTGAGCTACAGTCGCCCTACGCATGTATACATACCGAGTACCCCCAACGCCAGACCTCCGAGGGCAATCCCGATGGCTTTGCTTCTCTCCGCTTCATCCGTGTACAAACTCGCAAGCATTCCCATCCCTGAAACATAGATGAACAGGTCCTGCATTACAAAATACTATTTATAGTGTCTCATACATGCAATGTCACACAAAAGCTGCTGATGAAGGGCAGCACCTCCTACCAAGGATATACCATTTGTCATTTCACAATGACGATGATGTTTCGAACTAAAAACGATCCACATATTTGTTCCAGTTGTGCCAAAAATGAGCATTTAGCTCGCATCTTTGTCCCTTAAAGAGATAGTTTGGATGTTATGTCGTGGGGTTGTACGAGGTATTTTACAGTAAATGGAGTTTAGAGAAACAGACAGGAGTAGCAGAACCAGAGTAAAGCAATGTACTCCTAGGATGAGGGCAGAAGCCCAACTTATAAAAAAAAAAACTAAAAGAATAAATCAATACCGCTTGAAGTTTAATAAGTGTACTTTTTTTATTTCTTACATCTTTTTTTGCGATATGGATTTTGGTGCTAGATTGTAACATCTTTGCAAAACCAATACTGCACAGGCATATTCTAAGGAGCTTTCGGAAACCTTTCCTCCCGGGCCTTTCTAACCACATTTACCAGCTCAGCTGTTCATTAGCGCCCAGATAGATCGCCTTATTAGTCTGAATGAGCCTCATATAGCTGGAAGCATGCCACTTCCTATTATTGTGGCGTGGAAAATAGTGTGGGGTAATGCTGAAAGCTGTTTGTCCAAATCAATGGCGGATATTGTTCAAGGGAGAGTTACAGCATGTCATCGTTTTAGTTCAAGAGGATGATATGACATATAGTTTAACCACCAAGGAGATGCTAATGACCTGTACAACCCATGATAGATACGGCAGGTGTGACAGGTGTTTCTATTACTTTGTCCACCCTGTTTATAATCAATGAAGGTCAATTTAACGGAAAAAAACCTCTATATTCACCAAAATGATCCGAATCAACAACCTCTCAAGATATTCATGAATTTACTGCAAATCCATTGTTTTACAGATCACATGTTATGATATTTAATGATTTGGTTTATTATGAAAGAATGCAGACAATGTACAGAGCTAAAGCGAAGTCACAGCCAGACTGTGGACAACGTTTGTTTTCAAGACATGAGTGTAAATATGATTTGAGAGATGTTTGTATGTCTACTGTACAGAAGGCTAAAAAAGGGATAAACATATGTATTTCTATTGTAGGAGTCCAATAGTGGAAAAACGTTAAAATAGGTGTAAAAATGGTCGACTCATTTTGGGTTTTCAAAAGGATTATTTAGAATTTTTTATTGAGGGTTATAAGTGTGATTAAAACGTTTTTATATGGAAGATGTATGTGGATATATATATTATATTTTTATTTTCTCTATTAATTTTCTTTATTTTATATACATTTTCTGATTTATTGGATTATAATAACTTAGAATAGGAATATATCAGAATTCTTTACTTATACCTATACCTTTTCAGTCTCTGTTTTGTATATTATATAGAACAATATTGTATTGCAATGATTGACTGAATAAAATACACAACAACAAAGCAAACATCACACCCTTTAAATAGGATCATCTTGCCTCGTCACATCAAGCCTACAAACATCCCATAATGCAGCACTCAATTTAAACGAAGAACAGAATAGCGAGGAGGAGGAGGAGGAGGAGGCCTTACCTGCCACCGACGAGCAGGAGGAGCCCACACCTTGCATCGACCTGGCCACGAACAGCAGAGCGTAGCTCGACGAGAAGGCGAACACTACGGAAACGTAAAGGAGAGGCGTCAGGCACGATGCATTCAGGCGTTCAGGTAAACGACACGTTTGGTCGATACTCACTGATAGTGGAGAAGAACATGATGCAGAAGCCAGCGAATATGGGAATATGATATCCTATTCTGAAGGTACAAGACGAAAGAAAGACAGAGTTTGTACAGTAAGCAGCAATTAGTTTGAGATGTCTCCACAAATATAGATTCAATGAATAAATTCCATCAAAGCTGAAATTATTTATTTTCTAAAGTTGTGACGCCTAAACATTTTTAATATATAGACGTTTTGGAGGACTGCTGATTATTTAAATGAAAACCAAATATGCATGAGGTAATTAATACAACCGTGTAGTGATACCAACTCATTACCCGAAAGCCAAATTGGTCAAAATAAACTGTGTTGAGTAACGGCGTGAACACAAAACACATTTAGAAATATTCCATGACACATTGTCGCCGGTTACAATCGTTAGCCTGACATCTGAACCGAAAGAGGATGACAACGTCTCATTTCATTAAAACGGTAAAAGCTGCCGTGCAGATCAGAGCTGTTGTCTCCCCCGTGGATACCCGACATGCTCGACTCGCCTTGTATTGTCCTCTGTCAGCAGAAGGTGACTAAGAACCGCTAATGTCCCTCGCATCAATTACAGCATATCTGAGTTCTCATCTGAGACACGTTTCTCCTCCTGTGCTTAACGTTGACATCTTCAGACTGACTGTGTTTAGAGATGCAACCGATATCTGATGTACACATCCAGCAGGCACAATAACATTCATTTGAAGTCTCCTAGTCACTGTAATTTCCACTCCGTTTTAGTTTTGATTAAATTTCAGCCCATTTTTACAAATTACTAATTTGTCTCGGAGTGCTTTACAATCTGTACACGTAGACATCCCTGTCTCAAAACCTCACATCGGACCAGGAACAACCCTTCACGGGGAACTTTTTATTTTGCATTTTCCACAAACAGATGATTCCTTGACATTGAAACCCTTTTTATGTGAGCGCAGCTGAAAACAGTTATGCTGGTGAGAGAAGCTCTAAAACTGGCCTAGCGACGAGTTTAAAGAACATTAATATTTACAATGGAAATCATTATTTCTAACCTCGTCAATGTCTTGACTATATTTTGTATTAATCTTGTATTCATTTAATAAATAAACTGTGAGTTTTCATGGAAAACACAAAATGTTCTCGGTGACCCCAAACTTTTGAACGGTAGTGTATATTCCTTGATGGAGACCTCAACGATCCATCAGGCAGATGGAGGTAGAGAAGAGGAGTGGAGTCTTAAGGACCGACTCGATTAATAATGCCTGAACAGTCTTTTCCTTTGCGTATATTTCAGTTGAGCTCTATTCCACAAGGCGTTTTGTCCATTGACGAGCATCACAGCCAATCACACTCATCCACTCTTTCAAAACCTTTACGTAAGCCTCGAGAATCATCGAGGTTCCCCTTATTTGCGTCGATGACACGGAATACAGAAGCCAACAAATCAAAACAGTAGAGGACGCAACCCGGTGAAGACGACCGCACACCGAGGTGAAACGGTCTCGAGTCGTTCAGGGGGAATGAGAGTGTCCATCCTGAAAATGTGATGCAGAAAATTACACGTGTTTGGTGCACACAAATAATATTCCTGTGGGGCCGTTAGTAGAGCGAGTCTGATCGGCTCCTGTGTGGGAGGTGGATGTCCAACAAGGGATTTATGGATAAAAGGATACGGGTGTTTACCATGTCTCTGAGCCACAGAGGACCAACAGGTGAGTTACACAGAATACAGTGGGGCCGGTCACAGGGGTCTGGATGAGGACCACGGCTAGGGATTTAAATAGAGGAAGTGGTAGCATGTCTGTAAACTACATCCCCATAATCCAAGAATATCAGCAAGACTAATAGTTTCTGCACAAAAATCTGTGTTTTTGCTGCAATTTGGTGATGAGATTTTTAAAATGTTTACATATAAATGCATATTTTTTGCATATGTGACTTCCTGAATATTGCCACCACTCAGTGTGGATAGATGTAGTTTGTTAGTGCTAGTTTAGGGTTAACAAGTTAAGATATATGGTCTAAATAGCAAGTACTATTTATATAAATCATTTAAAAATAATAAACATTTAAATATGCCTAATATACAGTAATTCTATTATCATTTTACAATATAATAATACCATTAATAATGGATGATAAATTCTAATACTGAATTCTAATACCTATGGACAATCACGCACCTAACTATCCTATCAATATCACAATATCCTGTCTGTATACAATATAGTATACAATATGAATGAAAAGGAATAGGCATAAGCATAATGCTTATATATGCCCATCCTCCCATAAGAAAATGCAATATGAAAAGAAAAGAAATACATATTTCTTTCACACCTTCAGAATTAGCTTATAAGTCTTATATGTCTTTTTGAGAACCGAGTGACGCATAGCATCGTTCCACCATTTACATCACTGCATAGGTCCTATATCTATACTGATGTTCACTTAACAATTATTTTTTTACTTGTAAAGAGATCCAATTGTTGCACAAATCATTTCTATAATATTTCTTAAAGTTGGAAAAATAATTATCCAAGTAATATTTATCATATTCTAAAATATTGACATTATCGTAAGATTATTAGGAAAAATACCTTTTTGAAAAGATGGATTAAATATATCAGATTTCAGAGGTGCTATGAAAAAAAAAATCATTATCACTTCAATATAATTCATGTCAGATAATCTTTTGTTTGTTCATCCAGTTACGATTTCAATTATATTAATTTAATTTACCCCACAACAGAACGTGTACCATGTCCTTAATACGGTTATGAAACAAATTGTATTTGTTTATCAGGCATCTGCGTTGGCCCGAGGGGTTCAACACCCACGAACAAATCACTGGAATGATCAACCGTGATTTTTAAAATCGTCCATAGTGGCATCAGAGCTGAATCGCATTTACTTAGAATGATATGATCGATTACTTTTCCTTGCATGCTATTTGTACTGTTCTGTGGTATTTCATTATAGTACTCCGTCTTCTTTGATCTCATAATGGAAGTTAGTTTAGTAAAGATGATCTTTATCCTTCACCCACAGCTTCTAGTAGGCGAATGTTAATACAACTAAACAATGGCTCGCTCCTCCATTTAACTGTAGAAACACTCCTCCACTCCTTGTCCATGTTGCATGAATTTTGTTTGGCTTTCTGAGGATATGACCATTTCTTGCCATTTCAACATTTTCTTTCCCCGTCAGGTGCTCATTTACATACGCTCAAGGACCCTTAAGTTTCTTGGACGCCCCTTTATGGTAGAGTGTGACTGATGAGGGGAAAGGTAGTGGCCGCCATCTTGACTTGAGTCAACATTACACAGCACATACAAGCATAAACCAGGCAAATGTACGGTACTTATAGTCTTCTGAATACTCAACGCTCTTTAACACTACATGTCATCATTCACCCCCCATCAACATCTTGTTGATCATCCATCCATCACCCATTGGTAGTCGCTTATCCGAGGTCTGGTCGCGGTGGCAAATCTATCCATCCATCCATCCATCTAGAAAACCCAGGAGGCATCTTGATGAGATGCCCGAACCACCGCAGCTGACGTCTTTCGACTCGAAGGAGTTAGGAAACTCATCTCCTTACCCTATCTCTAAGGCTGAGCCTGGTCCCCCTACAGAGGAAACTCATCTCCTTACCTTATCTCTAAGGCTGAGCCCAACCACCCTACAGAGGAAACTCATCTCCTTACCCTATCTCTAAGGCTAAGTCCGGTCCCCCTAGGGAGGAAACTAAATGTGTCCGCTTGTATCGGAGACCTGTTTGACCCTATACCTCCATTCTCAGGTTATACATTGGGCTCACACTACTCTCATCTCTTGCCAACCTGGGATACGCAGTACGGGATGCGTCATGAAAGGATACGAAAGGTTGGGGAATACGTGGCTGCCTGAGCTCAAGGCCTCCTGAGGCCCACTTTCTGCTCTCTGGCACCTAATTCCTGTAATCAGCTGCTGACCAGGAGCTGAGCTGTGTTGGTTAAAAGTGGATAACCTCATCCAGCCATCCATGCATGAAAACAGACAAGTGCACATGCACTCGCATGCAATCACACACAATCAGGATTTCCGCTGTATTAGATTCAGTTGGGTTGGATCTGTTGTGGCTGGTATGAAATTTGATAAGAGAATAAATGTTCTTGGGTCTTGACTCTCTGGCCAGCTTTCCAAACTTGAGGATATTTGAACCACGTGTTGGGGCTAGCAGGACGCTTCTGTGGCCTGAAAGAAAACCTAAAGGTACCCTGACTTTGTCTTTCGTCCTTCTGCTTCCAATGAATTTAATAACTCAAATAATATAATAATGATAAGTTAATTTAATTTTTAGGTTCTCTTATATTTCTTGCATTACATTGACAATTTCTGGAGTCTAGTCCCATGTTCAGAACAAACCTTGGGAAAGGGAACTGGCTCTTCAAGTTAGATTTCTTACAATAAATTGCTGTGTCAAACATTATATTCCCTGAATCGTTCCACTTTTTGTTTGTTCCTCGTGTTCTTTGTGACTTAATGATGTAAGAAGCGAAAACAATACTGACTATTGAATTGTATGTTACAGTAAATTGCATTTTGTGATTTGAGATAACAATTACAAACATGGACGGATTAGTTTCGATGGCGTATATACGTTCTGTGACGCAGATTTTTTTCCGAAGCTGCAATAACAAAAGGCGGCAACAGTGTTTCAGGTGGCCTGGGAAAAGTCTTAACCCGTTACCCCCCTTTCTAATTAAACCACAGGTGTCAAACACAAGGCCCGTGGGCCGAATTCGGCCCGCAACATCATTTTATGTGGCCCCTGACGGCTTGAAAGATTTACGATCACCTTTTCTTAAAGAAATTGTGCTTTTATTTTGAAGGTTTCAAATAAAATGGATTTACGTTATAATATTAGAGACATTTACTCAAATAAACAAATGCAAAAGAGTTCTTTAACAATATGTTTGGGAGTAGTACTGTATATATATAGTTACAACTGGCCCTTTAAGACGGCGGCCATGATGCTGTGTAAATAAGTTTGACACCCCTAAATGAAACAATCCAACATAGAGAGAGCGACACTAACACCTACCTGTTTGTGAGGGGCCCGATGAAGGGGTTGGTGATGATCTGTACGGTGGCCTTGGAAGCGAGAAGCAATCCCACTTTGATGTTCTCATTGTTCAGCTGCTTGGACTGGAGGCACTCGGCGGAGTTGTTCGGTAGCGCGGGCGGGCGGCGGCGGGACGGCGGCGGGCGGCCCGGCCGTGGCGTTGGAGCCGGAAGACTTCACGGTGTTGTCGTATAAAGACACGATGCTGTGGAAGGCCACCGGAGGGCCCGGCTGCGACGAGGTGTCGTTCTTCAACGTCACGTTGGCCGGATGGTCCAGGCTGTACAGGTAACTGGGAATGATGGGAACTAGCGGGGAATTGAAGAGGCGGGAAGGACACAGATGCAATGAAACGGGACGAAAACACGGACTGATGCTCATTAGCGTGATGCTAATCCAGATGTCATTGCAAAGAACATGAAGGGTTCTTCAAAAAAATCTAAATAAAGCCGTAATTTGAACAAAAATTAAAGTCACGCCCACTTAGCCCAAGTGGTATTTATTCATGCAAATGAAAGGAATTTAAAAGGTGGCGGTCAAATTAAACATTTACATTGGAATGAAACCAAACCATCGGATGTAACAACTCACAGTCATCAGAAGATACTGTTGACTGTGAGCCCTGTGGGTTATTCAGAGGAACCAGTTCATTGCACATATACATTAGGAAAAGTCATGAAATATGAAGCAAAAAAAATTATGTCAATCATTTTTACAGAGACGTTAAACATTGAATGGGGTCAAATTGACCCCACAGGTAACAGGAGGGTTAAGTAAGTCTTAGATGGTGCCATTAGCGTTGATCTTTTTCGTGCATCAGCCTAGATCATTTCAGTATATTTATTAGTCTGCAAAAATATCTTTTTTGGGGGGAGCATTTCTGAATGTTTTTTTTTATGTCTTTACTCTTTACAACTTATTGAGGAGTTTTAAGCTGACAGGTGACAGACAGACAACGGGAGTAGAAAGGCAGCAGGAGACAGCGACATGTTCTCTTTGGGCTTTTCATGGTCAGCACCCAACCCCCCCCCCCCAACCCTAAAAGAAAACTAAAAAGGTATGACTCCTGTATGTATTGATGGACAAACAATTATTCTTTTATGTCCTCCAAACTATTAACTTGCATGACATGCATATGAAGCATGCCACAACCTTTTAATATGTATATATATATATATATATATATATATATATATATATATATATATATATATATATATATACACAGCATGTTGGACCTTGAGATTATAGAATAGGACAGGACCCAGACTGTTTGCCTACACTAACTAATCATCCACAGTAAAAAAAAAAAAAAAAAAAAAATATATATATATATATATATATATATAAATAAAAACGTGAAAAACCTGTAAAATAAAATATTCTTTTACTTTTTGTGTTTGAAATAAATAAAGAGTAAACGGTTAAATAATGAATACTCATAAAGTGCATTTGAAATATGGGGACACTTGCTACACGCAACACTTTCATACATACAATCTCCAAATGATACAATTATAGTGACACTGGACATAATATGATCACCAATCTTGAATACGCCAGTGATCGTTGGGTTTGACGTTAACGGCTGTGAGAAGGAACACGTGTACTTTTATTTTAAATCAATTCAATTGAATCAATAATTCCGCATTAAGCCCAGGTCTGCCTCATACCGGCGAGGTGCTTTATTTGGTCTTAATTCAGCTTAATGTCTGCATAATATTCTCCAAATGGATGAAAAATTATCTTATTGCTTACAGCAGACGTAACACAACTTGATACAATTTGGTGAGAGGTGGTTAGAAAACAACATTGCACTGTTGGTGTCATTAACTTAACCCAGCACATTCATTTAGCCCTTTAAATCATTTTCATTTAGCATTTAATAATAATGTAAAACTATGCGTTAATGGAATACTCGGCGGAAATGGTGACGTGCTTTTAGGGGTAAATTAAGAATTAATTATAGGTATAACCAGGCTGACGCTTAGTGTGCGCGCGCCTGGTTGTGTTAATACCGCTCAGAATGAATGATGATGGATGATACGTACAATAATAGGGTTTTGGGAAAAAACAAAAGCCGATCGATACGCACTGTAATATCCATCATGTTTCATAATAGCTCATTGTTACTTCATCAGCTGGATGCACAATTTAGAGATATGTATTAGCATACTTGAGGGATATTCCTCTCAGATGGAGAGATTGTAATATTTTAACTGAGCTCAAATCGGAACTAGTTTTAAATGTTAGATCTTTAAATTATATATATATATATATATATATATATATATATATATATATATATATATATATATATATATATATATATATATATTGACCACATCATTATGGTTGACAGGGTTTTGGTACGGGTTGGTCCACGCGCTGATCTGTGCGTCAAATGGGCACATTTGGACCAACTTGATTAAAAACCTGTTGCGCAAAACTGTTGCGCAAAAAAAACAAAAACTTTGCAGAGATGTAGGGGTCGAAAACACACACCGGAGAGCACCTACCGACTACAGTCATGAGCATGTTATCCAAGAGCAGGGCGACGAAAACCACGAAGAGGCACAGTCTCCTCGACTGTTTCTCCTCTCTGATCCATGTGAGCAAATTAAACTGCACGAGCGCATCTAGTCTCCCCATGGTGTCAGCAGCCAGGGAATGGACGCGGAGCCGCGAGTCCTTCTGGAGGGAGACACACAAGTGGCAGTGGTGGCCTCAGTAAGTTTCACAAATCCCTCCAGTCTCCATGAAGAAAGAAGAAGAAAAAAAGGGATAATGGGAATCTCGAACACAGGGAGAGCAGCTTACCTCGGGAGCACGAGGAGCGCAGCTGGGAGGAGGAGGAGGAGGAGACGCGGTCTTTCTACCGACTGGACCCGCTGCTGACGTCACCCAACCTTTATGTGCATAGTGCATGACAGACACGCATTCAAACTACATCAGATCAGAGCACAATGGACATGATAACAGACACACATCATGATGATGATGATGATGATGATGATGATGATGATGATGATGATGATGATGATGATCATGAACAGAGAAGTACTGACCTGATGCAACCTTGGACTTTAGTTTAGAGCCACATAGTTATTAGTTTATGGATCTGGTATCACACCAGTTCATTTGCAATCGTCTTGCTTCTGTCCAGTGATGCAACAAAAAAAGATAACAATATCATTTGAATAACTTATAAATAATCCTAAACAGACGCAAGCAATGTTTTCATCCAAGATGTGCCAAGATGTGCCAAGATGTGCCAAGATGTGCCAAGATGTGCCAAGATGTGCCATTAACGCAGTGGTTCTCAAATTGTGGGGCGTGACCCCTCAAGTGGGGCGCCGAGGTATAACAGGTAAGAGGGGGGGGGGGGGATTCAAATATTCCAAAAAGTACGCGTACATATTTACGTTACGGTTACGGCGTTACGCGCTTGCGCATGCGCGATCCCGACGTCCGAGCTCACTCTGCCACTCACGTGTGTATAGGAGATACGTTTGGCAGGAGAGTGAACTTAAGATCAACCGCAGGAGATCCAGATGAGGAGAGGAGAAGCCCAAACTAATTAAAAAGACACGTGGAGACGTCACACCTGTACGCACGTGACGTCAGTACGCCGCGGGAGTTCCTTCAGAGGGAACTTGGTGAATCACGTTGAACAAGTGGCATCAGCTGATCAGTTACCTGACAACATGGCTGAGATGGAAAGTGATCAAGAGTGTCCCTCCACATGGACACACCGCCATACACAGAGAAGATTATAAAAACAAGGTCCCTGAAGGCACCACCGTGTCCACCCAGTGAAGAGACCAGAGTCTTCAGCTGCTTCACGTGAAGCTCCGTGGCTCTCACGAGGAAACGTGTTGTCGGGAGTCTTTGAGAGACTAAACGTCCGTCACATGATGACGTGTCTATTCAATTAGTATGATTAATTTGCAGGCTCTCGATCAAGGGGAATATTGATTTCTTTGAGAATCTGAGTGAATTTGAACTAATACTATGCAACTTGATGGCTCACACATATCTGCATTAGTTTTGTTTTGTTAAAGGTTATTATTTTGAAAAATATATTTAGTGTAACACTCTTTATTGCCAAATATTTAGACTCGTTTTGTTTAGTTTTTCACATGTTATTATTACTTATTGTTATTATCTTGAAGAGATAACCAGTGCCTAACATGTTCATTAATAAGCTATTTGTCAAATATTATTTATTTTTTGCACAACTTTATTTGCATTGTTCTAACAAAGTGATTTTTTATTTGTTTTTGTCTGACGGAGCAATCTGGTTTAATTTAAAGTGATTGCAAATTTATTTTGTATTTAGTACAAATTTGCCTCGGAGGGCTTTACAATTTATACACACACGATATCCTTGACCTTTGACCTCACATAGGATATCAGGGGAAAAAAAGAAAAAACACACATTTTTGCATGGTGGAAATAAACAGAATGATGCAATCCCATCTCATCGGGGTTCTTTGACTTGAGCAAGACACTTGACTCCTGTAGCTGTGTTTACTACCTACTGTGTGAATGGTTGGTTGGTCCTGATGGGCAGGTGGCACCTTGCATGGTAGCTCCTCCCATCAGTGTATGAACGGTTGTGAATGGGTGAATGATGACATGTCGAGTGTTAACGAGCTATTAGTGGTTGGAAGACGAGAAAAGAGATGCACAAGTACCGGTCCGTGAGGCCGTGATCATTACCATTGTTTACGCGAGCGCCCTGACTCACAATGTAAAGAGGCTTCGGGGCTTCTCTCGTCCAAGAGGGCTCTCACTTACATTTTTACCTTTATTTACACTTTCCTTGTGTCAGCATATCCACATTCAGTGAGTTGTGACGTTAAATATTGATTTAGCAATGAAGGGGAAGCCTGCAGGCATTTGAAAGAAAGTAAACAAGTGCAACTGTAACATGTGTGCTGGTATGCCTGAAGAGAAACAAACAGTCCTTAAACAATGATTTGACTATCATAGAATACACAAGAAGTTAGAGCAATGGAAGCGTAGGCTTTTGTTTTTGTTTTACTGTTGATTCTATTATTTGCATACAATGTGAAGTGCCTCAAGAACCTTTTAATGCGCTATACAAATACAATGTATTATTATTAGTATTAATACAAATTAAGATATATTATGACTAAACAAGGTGTGTATTATTATTATATTATTATTATTATTATTATTATCATTATTACACAGCTAGTTTAGTTATAATCTATTTATTTCTATTTTTGCTTAATGATAACAGAATATTTATTTATTTTTGTAACCAATATTCTTCACCTTATTGCATCCTTATATATTTGCAGCATATTTGTACTTAATTTACTTCCATCTGTTGTACATATTGCATTTTTTATTTCTTGTTATATATATATATATATATATATATATATATAGCACAGTTCCATAGAAGCCAACAAATCATTTCAATGCACAATGCAGACATATTTAGAGTACGTGTCTAATGAAGCTGAACGGGCTGCGGTAGACGTTCATTGTTCTGAAGCTTCGATACCTTCCATGTGGGGACATCTGCTGGGAAACCATCGGTACGGCACTCGTATGGGAAGAAGAGTCAGAATACCAAAGGTCACCGAGGTCACCGAGGTCACCGGTCTACATGCCGAGCATGACGCACATCCCTGTGAACGTGTTTTGGCATTCCAGCCTGTAGCGCTTCTATTAAAAAAGTTACATTGAGCATATTTTAAATAGTAAATACATATTTTTGTTGTCGTCATTCTTTAATTTGGATTCTTGTTTAGCGAGACACCAAAGGGAATTATTGTATTTAAAAAAAAGCTGACTGGAAAATAAACCGGATTCTGTTTCTACAGCCACAAGATTTATTGCAATTTATTGCAATGTATTGGTGTTTGTCATATTCCACTATAAGCTTTGAGTTAAGCCAGATACATTTTTATTTAGAAACACAATTTCCCAAAGGAACTGTACAATACCCCCTAAACACTTACACAGCAACACAAACTGACAAAACTATTGCAGGATCCACTGAGGAGGGATCCCTCTCCCTGGATGGACCGACATGCAATAGATGTTTTGTGAATAGAACAACCAACTTAATAAAAACACACAGAATGAACACTGTATATAAAGATAATGGATCCTAGATGATGTAGAACAAAACAGAGCCTTAACCACAGGACCTCCTTTTCCTCCGAGACATTGAGGGCTTCATTAAAGGCGTGAGTAACCAGGAAGTGATCCGCAGCCAATGAGAAGCTCTCTCTCTCTCTCTTTCTCGCTCTCTCTCTCTCCACAAGCATTAAGGGGTTGTTCCTACGTAGACCGATAACCTTTGATTAGTCAAGTTTCCATTTAAAATGTACAAATAATCAGTATGGGTGACAGTGGGTCAGTGGGTAGCATGCCTGCCTCACATTCAGGGGGTTGGTGGTTCAAACCCCACCTTGATTGTCCTTGAGCAAGACACATAACCCTGCAGCTGTGTCTGCGATGTAAAAAAAGCATCAGAAGCCTCAGGCTGGTTTAAGTTCATCAGATTAGGATTTTAACTAAACATGCTTTATTGCACTTTGTCATATGAGCTTTTCATCCTCAGCCAAAGGTAAACACGGGTTTCTGCTATTTCTTGACACATTTTGGTCTAATTCACTTACTGACACATGTTGCCTTAATTCTTCTGCTTTATAAAGCTATTATACAGGTTGTTAGATTTAAAAATTAAAGTTAAAATAGTTCATATTTGGGTTCATCACTACAAGACATTAAATGTAGTCGTTGCACTGATTGGAGCAGCTTTAAGGTGTCGGAGCGCACTTCCCCTGAAGCTTTTCAAATAAAGGACATTTAGGAACACGATTGGATCGATTTATGGGACACCAGGGGGTTTGGGTATAGATTGAGAGATGATCTCTGTATCTTATATAACTTGTTTTCAGGATATTTCCCTCCACTCTTTGTATTTTGGTCGTGAATATAGGTTAAAAGGAAACAGGAAATTGAAAAAAAACTGAAAGCACTTTTAAAGCACTTTAAAAGAGACATATTGGCCTCTTAGTGCCTAGAAAATAAATAATAAACTGACTTAAAACTAATCACACAGAAAATAAGCAACAAAACACAGCATTATATTCAGGAATATCTCAAATAGTTTCAGCTTCATGTTTCCGGTTTCATACATGTAATTTGGATCTAAATACATGTTAATTACAGCTTTCCATGATAGTATTTTATTTCTCCTTCACCCTGAGAGCTTCGAGAGAGGTTGAAGGAAAGAAAAGAGACATCTTGGGATCACTGTACATCTTCCTGCAACAGTGGGAAGCGATAACCTCCCCATTGTTCTACAGCAGCACCACCTGGTGCTCTGGAACACTATTACAACTGCTGTGGGGCAGGGTTAAGGGTTATTACACATTAATTACGACTAATAGCATTATTGTATTTATATTGTACATTAAGTACTATACCAGGCACAATTATACGGTCCCTACCCTTTATTTAATAATAATGAATACTTATTTTTCATACTATATGTTTAACTTTTGGCTTATACTTTAGGATTTTACAGTACAACTTCAAATCCTAACTCAAGATTTGAGAATCAAAAGGAATACAAACCGGTACTCATAAATAAATGTAATTCTTTGTAATAACTGCATGCTATGAAGCATTAGTTTAGTATGAGTAAGCACTTAATTCATCATTTATAAAGCATTGTTCCTCACTTTATAAATGGTAGATTCACCATTTGTAAAGGAAGTATTACATAATGCTTCATAGCGTGCGGTTATTATGAAGTGCATTATATAATATGAATTCACAAATGGTGAATCTACCATTTTTAAAGTGTGAAACGATGCTTTATAAATGATGAATTAAGTGTCTATTCGTACTTAACTAATAATGCTTCATAGTGTGCGGTCATTATAAAGTGTTAATAAAAAGTCTTCTTATTTATTATGGGCCAAAAACAAATGTTTCACCTCAAGGTTATCATCAGCGTATTCAAAACCAGTGGAAATGTCAATTTATAAACACAGGTGAGGTCGAAAAAGCATAATCACGTAATAAAATCCATCTGAGAATGAACCGCCCTAAGATTCAATTTCCATTTTTGTTTTTCTTTATTGTTTATCGTGATATGACTATTTATACTTTCATGTGACTTCACTACAGTGTACATATTCTGATGTCAATAACATGACTGTGCATTACAGTTTTTAGATAATACAGGCATTATTATAAAAGGAAAGCAGGCTGAACAAAAATAGAAAGAAATTGCTTAAAATCAACATGACAACATGTCTTAGCATTAATATATAAAATAAAATTACATAGAGAATGACTGTAGAGTTTGGAAATGTGAGTTGAAAAATCTGTACAAAATCGTAAAAAAATTGTAATAATATCGAGTTTAAACATTGTAGGAGGAGATACATTTTTTTTAAATCTTAAACTCCAAGGGGGCTAATATAGTGGAAATTATATAATATCATTTTATTTATATATCTTCACGAGTATTAAAGCAATACAAGAGGTCACTATATGGATACATTTCATCATTTAGATATACTCAATTTTATAGTTCGACATTTTCTTATTGTTTATGCTAATATTCACTCATTTTAAGACTCTGGACAACATATTATATTCAATAAATATGTGTTGAATCTGTTCTGCCACTGCTAAGTAGCTTTAGTTTTGTCGGGGAGGAGTGTTTAGCTAACGTCGAACAGCTAACGAAGTACCAGTACACGTATTAACAAATACAGACATACGCGTATGATCAGATTAAAGCCTGTAAATGGGTGCTATGCTGGTGTACCATGACCAAATGCGATTGTTCATGATTTAAATGTCTTTAATTATGGTTGGAAACTATACAAAAACCTCCAGGCGAGATGTCTTGTTATACCAGCACATGGTAAAATGTCTGGTACATAAGACTCAGATTAGTCATTTTGAGTTATATCAGAGAAAGATAGAACCAAGGTTTAAACTCTCCCGAGAGGAAGTTACAGCATGCAGTTAGATCAGAAAAAGCCACATCATCCGTCCATCCATTATAAACCTTTTTCCATTATGCACATTAGTCCACCACTTTGTCATTTTTCTAGTAAGTGGTCAAACTCAGAAGTCGTGGTTATTCTTCAACTTGGGGTTAAGTGTCTTGACCAAGGAAACTTTGAAAAGTTGGGATCGAATTGCAGATCTTCTGATTGCCACAGCTGCACCAAGATATACATACATATACACATGATATATTGCATATATACTGCAACGGAATAAAAACACTTCTACAGTGCAAAATAAAGTGCAAAAGGTCCAACACAGAATAGTTTTGTATGATGGTCTTGTACGAGTGTGCCCAGTAGGATTCAGCAAACCCTCCTAACTCTGTAAACGACCAGCGAAAACACGATCCATGTCATTGTGCATTAATTATTGCGTGTGTTGGGAAGAGTTTGTGTAGTGTACCCTAAAGCTGTGCAATTGCGTGTTCCCTAAGGATGACTTCATTGTGATGGTGTGTGCCATTTCAGGGGTCATCTGGCATAGTTTCTGTAGGTGCTGGATCCGGTAATACAACATCTTCATTCATTGTAATAGTATGCAATGCACAAAATAATTAGACATGCTCTACCACAGCATGGGTAGGGTACCTTTAATCTGCCTCTGCCAATATATCACCACCCTGTCTTTAAAGGTATTAACGTGCTAATGCATCCAAAATAATTAAGTCAGCCATGTCTTATTGACCCTAGAAACAAATCCCCCTTCAACTAGTGCATCATTTAAGTCATTTTAGTGATAAAGTGCAGTTCTGACAATCAAATGCAAGACTATTTATCCACCCTCTATAGTCCAGTAAGGCAGAACAATTGATAGAGTACTGCACAATACTAATAATCATTCCATGGCAAGATATTGTAATTATTTTTGAATATCAACCACCTTCTTTGGGCAAAAGGCGTTTGGCACATGCAAACTTTTAATTTTGCTTATGACTGAAGAGCCGGCACAAATAAAACACTGGAAAAGTTCCCACAGGCCCTCTGCTTTGGAACAAAACCAGCCCGTGCAACTCTTAAGACGTGAGACAGAGAATCTCCTGGTAACGTAGTTATCATGTAAATTATTTAGAAGTCTCCATATTTCCCCTGCTGATGAACTTGATGCATTGGCGGTAGCAGCTCACAATTCGAGTTTGGCTAAGCTTGAAAGCCATGGACATGATGGCCATGCCGACAATGATAAAGAGTGAGGTAATCATGAAGTACTTGGGGTGCTGTGGCACAATGTCGCCAAAACCGATGGTCGTGAGAGTGATGAAGCAGAAGTAGTAAGGATCGAAGCCCGTCAATTCTATTTCCCACAACGGCAAAATCAAACCAAAAAAAAAAACGTAGGCAAAAACGATGAAAAGAATCAGTACAAAGGGTACATCCAGCGTATCCATTCCATCCCCTAACCCTGTGAAGTCCCACATGGTAAATCCCTTGAGTGATAGCGGCAGCCGGTCTAGCTCTGGGCAGGAGAGGGTCCTGAGCAGTGGACTCTTTCTCAGTAAATTCTCCCTGGCCAGAATCTTTTCAAAGATCTCTTTGTTATTTTGGAGTTGGACTGATCTTTGCCGCATATCTGCTTGGCTGTGCAGTACTTGCCGGATGTCGAGGGGCTCTTGGATCACAAAGTCACGGCTGTAAATGAAGGTACCATCCTCCAGGGACCGGTGGCTCGAGTCCCCCGTCTTCCACGGGGACCAGTTGTGGGAGCGGAGGGTTTTGCTCAGGGTGTGAATGCGCATGTAGGTCCTGGACATCATCATAGCAAGGAAGTCTCCAACATCGAGGATGACCAGCAGCATGAGAGGGATGCCCACCATGGCATACAAGACACACACCACCTTACCAGTCAAGGTAACCGGATAGATCTCGCCATACCCTGCAACGACAAGAGAGAAAATGGGTGCTTTAGTACTTTGAAACAGGTCCAATGGTAGGATATGTGGAATAGTTCAAGTAGGGGATAAGGGATGATCATGAACACATCTAAATGGTAAAAAAGGTCCTTTCAAATTCGGAGAAATACTCATCACAATAGCTTTTAAATAGTATGTATTTCATCATGTTTGCTGTGGAGCAGATCTGTACATGTACAATTTCGAAGACTTTGCATTTTAAATTAATAGACTGTATAATAAGACGTGGACGTAGTCACAGTGAAGTCACCCATTGGGTTGAGCACTTTGGAGTCGGCCCCTGCTGGCCGTATGAGAGAATGTAGGTGGAAAGCACTTTCTTACTGGCTTTACTTTTCAGATCTGGAGCTGGCAGCCTGGTTAAAGTTAAGATATACTATGTAAATACCATTTTATCAATATATTATAGGTATATAATCCTTCCAAACATGATTGAGGGGAAGGTCAGTATGCATACCAAGTAACCCTTTATCACCAGAGACTACCTATACGCCCGGAAAAGTCTGCCCAGAGTCACTCGAGACCAAGCGTCCCAGTACTGGGGGATGGTCCAGGGCGGGGCCGCCATCCTCTGAGTGACTTCTGCATTCGATGGCGCTTAGTGAATACTAGGAGCTACCGTCATGATTGACAACTCCTCCTTCCCCACCCTTTGCAGCAAGAGAGAGAAATGTGGTGGAGTGAAGGCGGCAGAAAGGCGTAAAGCAGATGTCTTACATGTGATGGCGCGTGTGCAAATGCACCCCCCCCCACAGCTTTTTGTGGTGATGTAAAAAGCCTTCTCATCTGAGAGTGCCCCCTCTGCAATGAGTTGTGATCTTCCTGAAGCTTCTAGCCATTTACTTATCTTCCATTCACCACGTATCATGTATCTGAAAGTAACACACACTAATGCATCTTCACAAGATTCTTATGCAGCAAACTGGTAGCTCCAGAGAGATAATAATCTACTTAACAAATTATATTAAACAAAAGGAACATTATTTACAATTGGATCACTAATAAGGGGGAAAATGAGCAAAGAAAACTATTGAAAATCTTGAGATACATTTGTAGCTAACAGGTTTATGGTTCCAAGCCAACACCCTGTCTGTGAGGCTACACTTAAACTCAGTGGTACCTTGAGCTAAATGCTATCCTGCTGATGTTTGCACTACATTCATTCTGAGTGTGTGTGTGTGTGTGTGTCTGTGGGGGAGAGCCACACATGAATATCTCTACCCAATATCATGACAAAATGAATTTTCAGTTTCAGTTGAAACCAAAGTGGTCAACCAGCTGACTGCCTCCAACCGGGAACCTCATATCTCTGTGTTCGGAACATTTCTGGGCATCGGCAAAGGGAATTGGAGCAGGTCAAACACCACTGCTTCTCCATGAGTGGAGAGGATAAGCGAATTTTGAAATGCTGCGTTTACAAATAGAAACCAACGATTGGCCAAATGGAAGAACATTTTTGTCGTCTTATCTCCCTGAAAATTCCCTGACTTTTTATCCTATGGTGTTTTAGAAGTGTGCAATGTTAGATTCAACAGACTTTAGATAACTGTAAATATCAAACTCAAACATGATAAAATACTAAAAACAATAACCCCAATAACCCTAATAACACCACATACGGCTACAGAACCTGCTTCACATGTCAGGAAGGGGTTCATTCATGAAAATGGCATCAAAGGGTACCGTTTTTACTTCAACAGTTAGTGAAGTCATGCTTACAGAGGTACAAAAAGGAGAATCTATACTTTTTTTTAAAGTACTGTTAATGCTGCGTCAATGGAGAGTCATACTGCCAGTGAAATAACAACATGGTTAGATATCAAAAACACTTCAAAAGGAAGTATTACCACAGCAAGGCAATCGATGAGTGCAACACGAGTGAGTCAAGGAGAAGACTCCATCCCCGGAATGGACAAAAGAATACTCATAAGAGGTAATTTGATCCTCTCGGATAAAATGAATATCCATATATTCATAAAACTCCACGCCACTGAGTGCTCTGTACTTGTTGAGATGTGTGGATCTGGAACGTGTTGGACAACAGGCAAACTTCCCTCCATTAACAAAAGCATCCTTATGTGTTATTAATGTATGTTAATATGATAAAGGTGAAGCTAATTCAGAGATGCCAATCTACCAATGAAGCACCTCCAGCTTTGACCCCATAGCAAAATGAAATAGTTTGTTTTTTAGAGGGAAGTGTTTCAGATTGGTCTAACTTTCAGATACTTTACACTTTTATTTCATGAATAATGTATTGTCATAAATATAAGAGGACACTGTATCTTAAAAACTGCTACATTACCACATGTCCAGTAAGCCAGCCTTCATTAGAGCTAGCTATTCTCAGAGGTACCTTTGACAACCCTGCATGAACGCACCCTGTTTCTTTAAGAAGAACTCCGGTCAGCTGACTACAAAGACACTGAGGCAACATTCACACTCATAAAAATGAGAGTTCTGTATCTTCTGTATCTTCTGTATCTTCTGTATCTTCTGTATCTTCTTCTTCTTCTTCTTCTTCTTCTTCTTCTTCTTCTTCTTCTTCTTCTTCTTCTGCTTTTTATGGCGGTTGGCAAACAGCTTTTCGAAAAACACGATCGAAAAACAAACTAAATGAACTCTCAGATTCTTCTCATTAATCGTGTTACCTCTAAATATCCCAGCAGTACCTTCCACCATTCATCACTAAAGTTTCTCTTGAGTACATTTATTATATTTCCCTCTGTCATCTCTCTTAACCCCTTTTTAAAAATATCTCTCGCTGACTCGTACCAACAAAAAGGTTTTTCAAGGTTTTTTATACCCCTCTGCTAGTCTTCTAAGGCGATAACATAATGTACCATTAGAACACTGGAGATGGGCCTCTACACACCTCTGTAGAGACTTATTAACAACCATAGCATAGTCATTTACTACATTAACTATGTATATAGTGTATTCCTAATTAATTTAATGTCATCTTCATTGAAAAAAAGAGCTTTTCCTTGAAAATAAGGATACTTCTTGGTGACCGCAAACTTTTGAACAGTACTGTATAACTAGAGTATTTACTTATTGTCCCCAGTCACAGCCTGGAGAAACGTCTGTGGGGAAACTTACAAACTTCTCCGGACTTCTGTGCTTAGCTGGAAGTACATAAAATCCACAACAGCCTTCGTCTCGCTGGTTAAAGAAAGCGAAGCGCATGTACAAAATAGAAATAGTAATTATTGTATGTAACTCCACTCATAGTAATCACTCCCAGCAGGTCCCCGTTCTATTCCTGGGGATAAACAGCAGGTGCGCTGGACTTCTATAGTGTGTGAATTCCCCCTCCTGATGGGGTGGTGAGTATGATTTATCTTAGGGTCCCGACGAGGACAGTTAACCGACCATATGTGGGAATAAAATGCAAATATTTATTTGTTACTAAGTTCATTAGTTTATCTATCAGTGATAAACAGTGATGATCAAAGCTGAAGATGTTGCACTTCAGCCTGAAATCAGCTGTTTGCACCCTCTTTGATGTGTATGAGAGATGAGTCACACAGCATAGGCTACTTTACACGATCATCGTTGTAATATAATAAATTCATAATTATCAGGTCTTGAACTTTGTTGGAGCCAAAATGTTGTTTTTATGCTTTCTTATATCTTTGAATTGGAACATGCACTTACTCCACTTGAACAAAGAGGGGCATAGTGCCATTCAAAGGGCAGATAGGCAAGGGCCTGCTAATGAGAACAGGTGGGTGGAGGGGAAGCACTTCGGTTTTGACCGTGGTCGAGCTAGCGTGGTCGTGTCAAGGTGTTACTATCAAGTTGATCCTGTGTTGTGACGTTAGTAACATAATGTATGCCGATCGTATTGGACGTTGATACATGTAATGTTACGATGTCACGCAGCCAGGAATAAAAGCCCAGAAGAAGACACAGCGCATTGGACAAAGATAGTGATTTTGGTTAAACACGCAACCGAACATGTTCCCCCGTTCGCCCCCTAGTGGCGAACGGGGGAACATGTGCACAGATAATCCCCTAGTGGTGCTCAAGCACCTGCCCTTTTGCCCTGGATGAGCAAAGTGCCCTTTCTGCTGGAGTTCAATGTTTTCTTCATTAATAAGTATTAAAGAATAAAAATTACTCTTTCTCATCGATTCCCCCCAAATGTGGGGGGGTTATTTGAGTTATTGTGAGAATTTTGCCCCGACATACTCTGTCCCCCCCCCCCCCCCCCACACACACACACACTCTCGCACATATATTATATGGCATTTTTCGCTCTTATTATTTTGTTAATGAAAATAAATTGTAATCCTTAATGGAAAACATGTCATTTTGTTTAGCTCTCATGTTTTCTCACGACACAATGCGTTTCACTTGCTAACTTCAAGTTACAGTGATCAATACTAGATAACTCATTTTAGCGATGGGTGCCCTTTTTGGGGGTTTGAGCACCTCTACAAAAATAATAAGGTAAAGCTTTTTGTAAAGCACATTATACAGTACAATATACAATATATAGTATATATATATATATATATATATATATATATATATATATATATATATTAGTCTATTAGTCTATGAAAGCTTGAAGAAGAAGTGTTATTCAAAATAATTACCCTACATGAAAAGCAGGAGGAGGAGGAGGAGGAGGATGGGAGGTTGCAGTGAAGAGAGTTGACATGAAAGATGACGAGGAATAGTTCTGTTCATGGTTTTGATTATAAATATGTTCCTGCAGCTTGTGCAGTGACCGACAAAGATTAACTTTTAGAGTAGTCTATAGAGATATCATGATAATGCCCTCTGAGGCAAATTAATAAGTTGTGATGTTTGGCTATACAACATAAATGTGATTCATTTAATTTAACACTCTCTTCTAGAGTCAAGCTCAAACAAGCGTGATCGAGTATTTTCCATAATGCAACTCGATAATGTCTTTCCGGAGTCACGCCCTGTATGCAGGTAAATCCGTTTTAGGCCCATTTGAAATACCTAAAGATGATGACATCACTAAGACTCAATCAGGGTTATACTTTCTACCCCAGAGCCACAGATTACTTTCACATGCAATATTCATTTGAGCATATATATATATAGCCTATAAACACATACCTTTATATATGAGCCATCAACTCGCAGTAGCTATGACAATCCGGTTGACTTACCGACTGTTGTGAATACAGTGCAGCAGAAGAACATAGAGCCAAAGAAATTCCATTTGTCAGGGCTCTGAAACCATATGGACTTGAACTCTGACATCTTTTTCTCCACTTCACTCACAATGTCTGGGTCTGAGGCGTTCACTGAAACTAGAGAACATACGGAGAGGGTCAGTTTTGAGCAAATAGGTCCAAACACCTTCTCAAATATGAAGAAAAAATACAAGAAACACATCAGCAAATGTGAAATATCACACGTTAGTTTAAAAAAAAAGTTTGAGTGCGCAGCGATATCCGATGTGCGCGTTCACTTACCGGTGAGATGCTGCACGATACCGACCACCTCACCGAGGAAGTCCCGGTAAGAGTCGCGGTGGGAAGAGGAGCCGCTCTTTCCCTCGATGCGCTCGAACATCAACGCACCGAGCGCCGCGTACGCGACCAGCGACAGGCACAGCAGGAGGTGAGGAAAGAGCCTCCAGAAACGCCCTGCGCATTTCAGAGTCTCCTCTTTGGCGCTTATCCCTCTCTTTAGTGCCACTGACATCTTCTTGTCCTTCATCTTTTCCTACTACTTCTTGTACTTGTTCCTGTTCCCTCTCCTCCCAGTGCGGCTGTGGGTCCTGCTGGGCTCGTCTTTATGCTCCAGTAACGTGCGCAGAGGCTGCTGAGGCAGCTGCACACCACTTCATCCATACATGCATTTCAGACATGAAGCCCCTGGGGAGTCCGTTATGGACTCTAGTCCATTAATCCATTTCTCTGACTGAGCCTGACAAGCATGTCAACCACCGGCATAATATGAATATATTGAATAATATTGTGTTTATTGTGTCATCTCCAAAACTGATCTGTAAAATTAATAAATTCCACATCATTTCTTAGTTTTTCTCCACTTTTTACTCTCATTGTGGTGATTAATTCATATCAACTTAACTTTCCATTGTATTCCGTCTTTTTCAACTTGATAGTAGTGGTGAAATAAGACAAACAGAAATTACTGTTCTTTTTTTCATAATTTTTTTTTACATTACATGTTATTTAGCAGACGCTTTTATCCAAAGTGACTTACAATAAGTGCATTCAACCACGATTACAAACTTTAGAACGACAAGAATACAGAAAGTAATGTACATACTACAAAAGTACCATAAGTATAAGTAAGAGCCATTTAAGTGCCACTGAATTGCTAATCTGTGTTTTAATCCAGATATAGTCGAAAAAGATGAGTTTTTAGTTTCCGGCGGAAGATGAAGAGACTTTAAATGTTGAGGTCACTCAAACACTGGGTTGATCCTTATAGTGTAAGTCCACCTTTTTGTTATTATTTTTGAAAAGTGGACAATAGGTCTGAGAGATGAAACCGTCGATGAAGATGGATGCTGCAGTCGCTCGGTTGACTTTCAGCAGAACATCAATGAGACGAGAGTCATCCGCCTCAGTCTCTCCGCTTTATACTGGGAGACTATAATGGGAGGTCATTGAGAGGCCCTCCTGACTGTAGTCTCCCAGTGGGGAGCAGAGGTCTGCTGGCCACCAGCCTGCTGCTCTGTGAGTGTAATGGCAGCATGGTTACATACAGCCTTCCCCTCAATGAGACAAAGAAATAGCGTCACATTCATCCACACAGTCTAGTTAAAGCACATTGCTATCCCCAGATAATCTGTTTCCACTTCACAGAAAGGGGAGAACAATCTTAAGCCTACAAAGACACAATCATCCAACAGTTTATCATGAATGTAATATTCCATTTCTTCCAATCCCACTTTTTCCCTCAATGTGCTGAAAAGGTCTCGTTCAGCTTGCTACACTTTTTTTTAAAATGAAGTTCAACTCTCTGCAACAGCAATTAAATCCCTTTAATCTCTCAAATAAACAGTCCCACCCTTGTTAAGCACCAGGGACAACAGGTGCTGCTGGATTTCTATATTTAGTAAACCATGTGAGGACCAACTGTGAGGCGGGGAACAACTGGGGACCCCTTTCTGTAAATACTACGAGACTATTGAACGCGTCTAGGCGTTCTAGTCGAGATGCTACGAGGCTAACTGACATCAGGTAGAGTTAACCGGTTTATTGTGAAGTGATATTAAGTTTCTTGAATATATTTATCTATATGGAGGTGGGCTTACGCTGAATTTCTGCACTCAAGGCCATTTCGTGGTCTGACTCTACATGATGGCTTTAATGAGGTGATGGATGTTTTATAATGGGGGGGGGGGGGGGGGGGGACTGGAACCTTTTCATTGACATGGACACTGGCAGAATACAATAGAGCAGGGGTGTCAAATTAATTTCACAGTGGGCCACATCAGCATCATGGCTGCCCTCTTAAAGGGCCAGTGTACCTGAAACACTGTGTGAACTAATCCCGAACATAATTTTAAATAACTGCATTTGAGTATTGTTTATTTAAGTGCCGAAATATTGCACATAAGAAAATGTCTCAAATATAATAGCATAAATCCATTTAATTTGAAACCTTCAAAATAAAAGCACATGATATTTTCTTTAATATGTCTTTAAGAAAGGGTGATCTGATGTCTTTTCAAGCCGTCAGGGGCCACATCAAATGACCATAGTTGAACCAACACATCTGATTTATTAAAATGGCTAATCCTCAGAGCAACGCAGGATTCACAAGTAGACGGAGCGTACGCTGGTACCCAGACGAGATGACCGGACAACGTTTTCCAGATGTGGAATAAGCTGCTGTTAGAAGCCTGAGATTCCTTTGGCCAGGAGACGTCTGTCCATCGGAGACAGGGATCCTCCTCTGTTGCTCTCCTGAAGATGTGTTCCCTTTTTTCCACTTGACATTACTTTCCCGTTTTTTTCCTGATTCGATGTGAGTAAATTTGTGTCGGTTTTTTACCTTCGCATTAAAAATGCGGAAGGTAATGTTTTGATCGCCGTGTATTTGTATGCGTGCGTGTTATTCAGATAAGTAAAAAATTATTAAACTGAATCGCATGAAATTTAGTGGGATGATTGGTTATTATCCGGGGACCATTTCATTAGATTTTGGGATTGATCGGGTCAAAGGTCAAGGTCAAGGTCATGAAAAGGTAAAATTCTTCTTTTTACTATATGGCACAGTCAATTTCTCTACAATTGGCAACTAATGCCAACATGTTCATAATTCAATGCCCAATCTTGTGATATGCGAAGGTATGCGCTCTACCGAGTGCCCGTTCTAGTTATCTTATATTTATATCTTACCATTCTATTTGTTTTGCCTTGATTCTTTGTAAAGCCTTGATTGCCTTGCCTTCCCTTGATTCTTTGTAAAGCACTTTCTTAGTTTGCACTCTAGGTTGAAATGCACTTATTGTAAGTCGCTTTGGATAAAAGCGTCTGCTAAATGACATGTGATGTAATGTAATGTAATGTAAACTTTGTTTATAATCTTATCCAATGTGATATTCTGGGACAGGGATGTCTATGTGTACAGATTGTAAATCACTCTGAGGCAAATTTGTAATTTGCGAGAATGGGCTATACAAAATAAACTGAATTGCAATACATTGAATATTATTATTATTTCAAGTTGGGCAGGAGTTGAAAAGAAAACGCGTGGGACCTTGACAGTTAATAAGCAGGCGAAGCAGCCTGGAGCAGCCGGCTTTGCTTGTATATTTAAAGTAGATGATACAATCTGTATTGCACTTGCAGGTCACTTCTCAGTTCACCGTGATGATGACCATAACTGGCATAAGACCGGCGAGCCACATGACAGGGGGATGTCCGAGGAATGTTGGCTTCTCTCTCCCAAGTACATCACTTCAACGGCTCTTTGTGTCTGCTCAGCATCAGCCCAATAAACATTCTGGCTGTCGTTCTGATTAAAATAAACACGCTGCAGAAAGTCACGCCGCTCCGGCCTCTTTGGTCGTCACATTTACAGCAGCGCCATACCAGAGCCGCGAGTCAGGGACGAGGCACAGGGACGTCGCCCCCCCCCCCCCCCCCCCCCCCAACGCCGCTAAAGGCAAACTGAGGCAGCTGAGTTTATGTTACTGTGACTTACTTTCAAAGGAAACATTACTTATGTCAAATCACTGTTGACTGTGTTTACATTTGAGGCATGTTTTATTAAAAAAAGGCCACGCCACATGGTATATGGGGCCATACTGAAAGAAAGTCATGTGCCGGTGGTCTAACCCTGCTTGCTGTAGCACTCATACTCACAATATCTAATGACCCTGACCACCCACTAAACTAACACGCCACATCACGAACATCTGCTCACAGATATGGAAGACTTAGATGGAGATGAGTTTGGTTTCTTCTGTATAAACGCCCTGAACGATGCGCCTCACTGACACTGTTGACACTGATGCTGAGCTGGGATGAACTCGTCCACACATGATGTTTATATATGATCTGTATGTTCAATTAAATTCAGTTTATTATATATAGCTCAACATAACAAATGACTGAGGGCTTTACAATCTGAACGTGTACGACATCCCTGACCTTTGACCTCACATCGGATCAGGAAAAACTCCCAAAAAATAGGGAATAAAATCTTTTTATTTTATTAGTGTTCAAAATCTCACATACACATATTTCAGATTCTATGTATAAAACAATAAAAAAAACACATACATAAAGAAAAAACAACACCATCGTAACAAAACTATAAATAAAGCAGGGAGAAGTCATTTTAAATGATGTCTTATACTTCTTGCCTTGCTCCAATCACCATGTGCAAACATACTCTGTAATCAACCATTTCTGATTACCGATATAAATATTAATTGTTATTAAATTCATCATGAAGGATGATGATGATTTAGGTCTGTGTTGTTTTCTTGTACGTTTCCTACGCGACTCAGATTGTTCGTATAGTCGGTCGTAGATATTTCCAATCCTTTATGTCTTCATCTTGGATGCGCTTCTCTCCACGGCCTTACGCAAGGCGTCGAGGATGCTCTCCTTGTTGTTTAATATGTTGTAAGTGGTCAGATCCACCAGAGCCTCGTAGTCCTCTTCTGAGTAGGTAAAGTTCTTGGTGAGGTATGGAGAGCTGTTGCTGCTCACATCCACCTCCCCAGCTCTCATGTCCTCCTCAGTCTCACGCTTGACGCCTGCAAAGTCACAAGATAATACAATTAGTTAAATCATGTCCTATGAACCATAATTATAAGTCTTATTCATGAGGCAGTTTCAAGTAAAGTTGCACCTAGTCAGCAATACAGCAGAGTCATAGTAATTTAGAAGTTAATGTTGCTTTAGAGTGCTTATTAGCTGAATGTCTTTCACCCTATAAACATGCTGCAAAGCTCTAATAAAGTACTGTATAATGTCAATATGGAATGATGAAATACAGGTACCCTATCATGCCATTATCAGCCCAAGTAAAAGATCCACACATGACTTCTAAGATAACTAAACTGGCTCTTTCTACTGCTACATTGCTATCATTTCACAATATACAGAACAAAGAAACAAAACAGATGTAACTCTGAAGTTGAGCTACTCCTAATGGGCATACCAGGGTGTTTGAAGGTCTTGTACGTGACATTGACAAGTGGGAAGTGAACCACTATCGGGGCTCTGGGATTCTCCTCATCCTCGAAGATGTAGACCTCCTTTTGAGGCTCCTTTTGCAGGCTGGAAAAATCAGCATTGGGAAAGGGGATGTCACGGTCCTTACAGTAGGCAGCCGTCTTCTCCAGGACCTGATGGAGTAGACATGATCATAGAGTATAGTTAATGCTGATTGAATACATTCAGGAAACGTATTGGTTCGTCCTCCTGCCGTTTACCCTGAGGTTGTTCTCTGGTTCCCATGAGTAACTCAGAGATATGATGAGATCCACGTCTCTCTCCGGCCGCAGGATGGGCACACAGCCGAGATTGATTGCGTGACCAGAATCAATCAGGCACAGGGTGGAGTCACTGGGCGTCAACTGGTTTGGAAAGGCATCTAGATGCGTTTCTGGAGGGAAAAAGAGAAACCAACAGATCTTTAACTGAGATTGCACGAATAGGTAGACTAGGACAATGAAATAACTGGCTTGCACAGAAATGCTGCACATGATGATTCCAATAAAAAACACATAAAGCCCTAACCCTGTGGTTAAATGCCGCCCTATATTTAATCTGGAACGCTCAATTCCACAGTATAGCTGTGGCTCTGAACCTCAGCCTCTTCTTGCAAGAATAAATACTTTAAAGATAAGTTTTGGTTTTTCAATATTTGTCATTTTAGTTTAAAAAGACACCTAGTAAGGCACGCAAGCAAAACAATCAACAACAGGATTGTGAGGGTCTACCTTTCCAGGAGATGAAGCTGCTATGTTGATTGTAGTCCCTGTGCATGAAGAGTCCGTGCATGAAATTGTTCATTTCAGCGATGACTGGACGATTCATGAAGAAATCCGTCACCATGGAAAGGATATCTGTGCTTGGATTTATGAGGTGTGTGTCCAGAGTTGATGGTTCAGTGTCAACTTCTGTCAAAAGAATAAAACATTGAAATAATACAAACATTATGTAAATTAAATAAATAGTTTTAAAAGTTTTAAAATTATATAATATGGTTTGATGTGTAAACTCTCTTTAATGATAGTTGCCAAATAAATGTGCATTTTTCCCATATTCTTTTATTTAAGATTCATATCTGCAATATAACTTTAAGCTACATGAGGAAGCCTAAATGTTCATATTGTTCTGATAATTGAAGTCTACTTCGAACATTTAATAACATTGAATGTGTGTGCTGATATATATATATATATATATATATAAATATATATATATATATATAAATAAATGTCTGTATATATATATATATATATATACACACACACACATTTATTTATATATATATATGTTTTATTTATTTATATATATATAAATACATATATAAATATATAAATAAATATATAAATAAATATATAAATAAATATATAAATAAATATTAAAATATATATATATATATATATATATATATATATATATATATATATATATATATATATATATATATCAGCACACACTTTCATGTTTTGTTTTCAATAGCACAAAGTTGTGATTTATGACTATTTATTTTCTAAGTTATTGGTGAACCTGCTCAAAATAATATAAGGTAATGAGAAAATGTAAATCCTTTAAATAGTCTAATCATGCGTTTTGCAACACTATGAAATAGAGTAGCTGTACCTATGTTGTTGACCTCCGGTCCGAGCCAGGTGCTCCAAGAAGGCATGAACCCCGTTGCAAAACTCCATAGCTGGGACATGTTGATGGAAATAGCACTGCTCCATATTCCTAAATCAATTGAAAATATCAAAATTGGAATGACCTCAAATGTAAACTGTACTACTCTACATTGACAATGCAACAGAAGACGTGGTCTTACCGATCAGATAAGGGAGGCGGACTTCTGGGAGTTTCTTGACAATATGACCGAGAAAGAACTGACTTCCGAAGTCATTAGTTTGGACAAACGCCCCGTACTTGTGGATGCCTACCTCGTACGGGGTGAACTCACACCATTCTGTCAACAAGATTTGTTATTTGTTAATATAAAAATCAATCAATCAATCTTTAACAGTTTTCCATTGTGTTTAAGTTCTTTTAGGAGTCTGTGTGTCCTGAATCTATATTATATCACTAGTCTGTCCGACCTTGCTGAATATTTCCAAATGTATCTCTTAAATTTGGAAATATGATGATATGCTGCAAAATTATTGATTCATTTTATATAAATACTAAAAGTCATAGGTGTCATTGAGTTTCATGCCATACATATTTTATATGCCATGTACAGTATATTCATTAGGCTTCAGTCCCCACACAAAATGCGTTCAGAAATACATAATCAAGTGTAATTTATACCCATTACAGTTACCATTCAAATACAAATTATAAATATTACACATAAATATAATGCAGGATATTTACCAGCTTCAGATTGAAAGCCCTTTGCCATATCCTTCATATTGACAGCGGTGTATATGGGTAGAGGGTTTTGGCCTTCATTCACTGCTTTCTGCTGATCAGACATTGTGCTGGTAATTTTCTGTAATTTCAACCAAACATTATTATTAATAAGCATTTAATTGTAACATTTAAAAAATATAAAATCAGGGTGCAAAGACACACCCTATTCGACAGGTAATTCGTAACTTTTGTGTTTTTTCTTAGTTTCTTATAACAGCATGTGGACTAATTTATCTGTAAAGGCTCCAGAAAAAATGTTCCCAGGAAAACTAAAAGGATATAAGGTCTATGTGTTGTCCAATGTGTGATGCATCACTTCTGTCCCCTACGGTACAACACTAGGCAAAAGTGAGCCAAGAAATGCCGTAGGCTAACTTCAAAAAACGAACAGCACCCTCCCCACAATATAGAGTCCGCACAAGCCGTTTCTCTTCCATGTACTTTGCAGCGGCGGTCTGGAGATGGACCTTTAGGGGCTGCTGCAGAACCTCAAAAATCAGCCAATCCAAGACCCAGTGCCAGGCATCTCCAAATGCTAGCTTGACTAACGCAGAGGCATGGCTAGCCAGTTAAAATAGAGAAATACTGTCTTAAGTCAGATTGGTCAAGACTCCCAGTTCTGATAAATTCTCTAGCTTGCTTCTTGCAAATGACATAATCAACAAATGTTACGAAGAAACCAACACAGATCATTGCAGCATAAACTCTTGCTCGATGGCTAGCCGTTGCTTGCTCACTTTATTGTGAGCAGATATATATACAGTATCTAATATTTGGCTGGCTTGCCTCACCATAAATTGTGTATTACGAGAAACATAATTCATTTTATCCTACAATGAATAAGGTTTAAATAACAGTTTGGTTTCTATGATGTGTGGAGAGCAACACTTTGTAATTGTACGTCCTTAGCCGTCTTCAGGGTTGCCCATCTCACAATAGGATACCGGATAGTACATATGTTGTCTGATGTTTTCGATTGAAAGCAGATCAGGTGATGTGAACCCCCATAAACATAGATAATACCACAAACAAATCTGTCAAGCTAGCACATAGCAACATTACAAAGAGATGGTAACGTTTTTCTCAATCACCTTCCCAAAAACGAGCTGCTCAAAGACCAGGCCCAACATGTCAATGAGTGACCCAATGTAACCGTCCTGCTCTTTCTCAGCAATTTCTTCACTGTAATACAGGAGATTCTCAGGAGAGAAGACGCTCAGGAAACTCTTGGTTATCTGCTCCTTCTTTGCCGAGATGACACTGTCCATGTCCTCATGTGACCAGTTATCTTCCTGGTACAGCGTAGACATAGCCCTGTTCACATGGGAAGTAATCGTGTATGAGGGGATACAAAGATTTAAAATAAAATTATAAAACTTAGACAAAACACATGTAGTCAGGTTAGGTTTTGCCAATATTATATGACAAACCTCCTGCCCCAAACCCCAAAAATATTTTGCTCCTTGATCCACCCGATCTATGGATCTATCTATCTATATCTATCTATCTATCTATGGATCTATACATTTTTGGATCCATCTATGGCTCTATCCATCTATGCATGTATCCAACGATCTATCTATCTATCTATCTATCTATCTATCTATCTATCTATCCATCCATCCATCCATCTATAGAAGATAGATACCTAGCAAGTATGGTCCTCAAGGAACGTCTTTTGCCCATTGGAGTGTCTCCACTGCCACTTAGTATCACAATGGTTCTTAGGACACCTTTGGCTGTCATCACAGAGGCTACATTTATATTTTGTGAAGTCAATGGTCTGAAACTGACAGCCTTCACAAAATACCGAGGCAGAAAGTGGGGCTTTTCTCTCTTTAAGAAATCCACAATAATCTTCTATTTTTGACCACATCCAGCTGCAAGTGGTATTCTTACACCATTTAAAAGCAGTCCATCAGGCCCTTTTACCCTTCCTGATCATTCTATATGGCACAGCCCAACATTTCAGGGATTGCCCGTCTGTCTTTGTAAAATTAGAAGATTGAAAGTAATATAATGTGGACTACTCAAATGGTTCACTCACCATGTGGATCCAGAAACACCAGTGATGTAACTGACAGCATCCAGGACCCCGATTTCCTTCAGGCCTCTCAGGTTACCAAGCAGGCACGTCATTGCTCTGGACCCTCCCCCTGAAGCCACCACTGCTACCACCGGCACCTGAACAGAGAATACAGAGGTGTGGCTTGTGCAACTCTTTGTGTTTGACCAAAAGCTGAATGATATTCAGTAGCTTATGTTTGATGTACACTATGGGCACCAGCTTTCTTTCAATGCCCGGATCAGGCAAACCAGAGCACCCTACAGGAGCCAGGATACCCGGTGGGTCTCAACGAGACAAAGCTGGTGCAGGAGGTGGAGCGGTACCAGCTAGATATAGTTGGGCTCACCTCCACGCACAGCTCTGGATCTGGATCCAAGCTCCTGAAGAAGGGTTGGACCTTGTTCTTTTCTGGAGTTGCCCAGGGTGAGAGGTGCCGGGAGTGGGGATACTCATAAGCCCCGGTTGAGCACCGCAGAACGAGAGGATCCGCAGAACGAGAGGATCGCCTCACTATGCTTGCGGGTTGCTCCCCAGATTTGCGGGGAGCGACCCGACTGTTGTTTGTGCTTATGCACCGAAACCGCAGTTCGGAGTATCCAACCTTCGGTGGGAGACTTAGAGATAGGGGCAGAAGCTGGGACATGAGGGATCTAGAGTTTAGGCACTACTCTTTCATGTCAAAAGGATTCAAATGAGGTGGTTAAGGCATCTACTCAGCATGCCTCTTGGGCGCCGCACAGTGCCGTTTTACGGGCATACCCAAATGGTAAGAGACCCCAGGACACGTTGGAGGGATTTTATCTCCCAGCTAGCTTAGGAATACCTCGGAGTCCCCCAGAATGAGTTTGATGCATGGGTTAAATCCATCATCGAACACAGTATACAAAAAAAAGGAAACTAAGTCAACAGGTCCCCTGTCCAGGACAGTTAGCAGCCATAATGTTGGATGCATTATCATGGACACAATATCGTGAGCGCATGCGGCCCAGACCACTTCCCATGTCCAAGCTGTATGTGTCACATGTTAAGAGTTCATGATGTCATAGTGTTGTAGCATGTTGGTCTTGACTTCTGGCACATTCTTTGGCATTACGTTGTAGTTTTATCGATCAATGGAAAGATTAGCAAACTGATACCCCTGTGGTGGACAGGAGTACGAGGGGAAAAGTAGCAAAGATAAAGCACTCTACCTTTTTAGGATCATTTTGAGCACCAAAAAGCTTCTCCAAAGTCTGAGCCACGACAACGCTCCTCTTCTTCAAGAACTCCTTCTCTTGAGTTGGGATGTCAAAGTTCAGACGAACTGCAAGACGCTCGCTGTGGATTGTGAAACACAACACAAAGCAAATTTACTAAATACATTATAATGAATTGAAGAAGACTTGGAACTCGAGATTCAAACCATAAACTCAACGGATTTTCTAAAATATAGACAGTAGTGTTTCCCAGACCTTTGCGAGTAATTACAATTAAAAAATGACGTTTGACCTCACTAATGACATGTAATGTAATGTAACTAATGCTCTTGTGATTGCAGCCAGGTTCCAAAACCAGTAGAGCGGAGGCTAACTGCCTATGGCTTTGCTCAAAATCACAGGATTTACATGTAAGATTTAGAAATTCACATACTTTTGGTAATAATGTCTAGTAGAAGTAGCACCTTACCCGTCATGTTTTTTCATGTCCGAATCCACTTTGTCCTGTGTTGAGAAACAGCCACAATGCTATTAAACGTTTATTATTTAAACTACAGCCCTATATGATCAAATTCAGCCAGGGGGCTATAAACGCTTGGGTCGGCCTTTCTTCAGATCTTCAGTTGGTCAAAACCAGAGGACCAGTGAATCCAGCTGCTCACACATTTCTTACCTGAACAAACACTTCCCCTGCATGTTTGACTGGTAGCGGCTTGAGATTTGGATAGTTTTCCATTGGAGGAGCGGCATAGGTAGAAGCAGAGGGCTGATGGAGAACAGGAAAAAGAGCCATGTTGTACTTTCTTTCTACATTTCGATGTATGCTGTGGCAATTATTATAGAAAATAAGTTGCTCTGAAGAACTTAACAAATAAAATGTTTCCTTGTTTTCCTCATTTCCTTTCCCCCTTCCCTTTTTTTTTATTCAAAAAGGCGACAGGTAAAGTTGACTAGTAGACCTTACATTTGTGACACATACCTGTCAAACAGGTCAATTTAACAGACAATTCAAACTCACTGATAGTACTATTTCTGACTCCAAGTCTCCCAGTGTTTCCTTTGCTTTAGCTTTGAGACTCTCACGATAGATCTCCCTCAGCTTCTGCATCTTGTTCCACAAACCTGGTGAAAGAAACAAACGTGCAAGAGAACAATGTCACGTTAATCTGTTGAAACTGATGAATACCAATATTGTTGCTGCCGCTCGATGGTTTGGTGATTTTTTTAAATGACCATGATACTAAAGTCAAGACTTCCCCAAGGTTTCTTGATTTTTTGTTAATTGTGTTTTTCCACAAGGGTTTGCCACAGAGACCATGTGCCTTACAGTTGATATGGTAAACAGTATTTGTTATGCATCCAGCAATTATGGAGCAGCATTAATATTCGTTCAGAGTTGTGTCTTTGAATACCAGATGATTGTAATTCTAATATTCACTTTTCGCTCCAAGTCCTGAAGGGATAATCTGAATATGCTCCACAATGTTCACTAGCTGTTCCCCAACTATATTTGAGCTCCTTTGCTGAAAAAAAGCAAAAAAGCTGAATGAAGTGAAGAAGCTGAAATGCTCGGTGAGCTGAAGGAAATTACAAGTCGAGTATGAATAATAGTAATACTTTATAGCACTTTTCTAGTCTTCTAGCTATAACACTACTTGTCATCATCCACCCAGTCACAGCCATTTATACACTGAGGACAGGGACCATCAGGACTAATATTCACACACTGCAGGGGTTAAGGGTCGTGCCCAAAGACACATCGGCATGGACAAGCGGAGCCGGGGATCAAACCGCCAATACTCTGATTGAAGGACAACGCTGCTCTACCACCGAGCCACAGTCAATGAATGAATTGGATAGATTTTAGACTACATACGTTCATGACTTCGCATCTTGTCAATTTTAATATCCAGTACAGAGAACGGGGCAGCCTGGAAGACACAAAGAGAGATCAGTTAGTCTGGTTAACATATCTATATAATTATATATAAATATATATATTTACATAATTATATATAAAATGATATCTATACATATATATAATTATATCTATATAAATGTATTTATTTATATATATATATGTAAATATATATGTATAAGATACATTATATTATTATTATTTCCACAGATGTGAGAAATTAACTCTATTTTGGAACTTTAGTTGATTTTACAATATCAGGTGTAATTTATGGCATAACGCAGAAGAGGGCAGCGCTGAGCTGAAGCATTCGTGAGGTCAACTTTTCAGACACTGACACTTACGGGTCAACACCATATTTTAGTGGAGCTGACTTGATTTATTTAGCAGAGTTTGAGTTGTATGGGTAATAATTGACAGTTATGATATTTGGATTTATAAAAGCCTGTGTACGTATATATTTTCTTATATCAATGTTTTAATCAAATATATTTAAATGTGAATAATGACAATTTAGTAGTTAATGCTGTTGATAAAATGTTGATGGAATACATGTATTTAAAAAATAAAATGGCACTATGTTGTCTATTTCTTGTTCTTTAGGATTTTCACCCTCTTTTATTTGATAAAACTTATTTAAAGTCAAACTGACTGAAAGGAAAGGAATTGCGTTCTCTGTGGTTCTACAGACTTTAGGCAGACAATAGAGAGGGAAACACCTAATAACTTAATTATAGGTATAATGATGTTATACTTGTTCTGGCCATTCCTACGATCTTCATTCTATTATTGTCTTTGAATATTTATTACACCACAATTTAATGTTCATACTCGTCATCTGGCATGTTCAAACCATTCTGTATATTCTATAGTCTACATTTTATTTACTCTGTATTTTATTCAGGACATTTCTCTGCACTACTGTGGTTTTTGCACTTTTATTCAGATACTAATGCCCATTTTGTTGTTCTGATACCTGTATACGTGCAATGCAAGTTAATTCTGTTGCTAATTGTTATTTAAGCAACTAAATGTCTTCTTGTGTTGCAAGTTGGTGATCTTCCATACCTTTTCAAGGTTCCAGCAACATGGAGAGTGGAATACTGATGCAACATTAGTTCACGGACTGTATTCATTGAGGTGTATATTGCTGATGTAATTTGAGAAATCTTACCACAAGGACTCCATTAGTGAGATATTCACAAGGGAGGTCCTCACTACAAAAAGACAAAAAGTAATTTATTTGTAACCAGGGAACAATATATAATAAATGTTGAGAACAAAGTAAACAGTCATATACAGTTACCTGTGAAGTATCTCAAAGGCTATCAGAAGTTTGCCCTCCGTCTATAGAAAAGTGAACACGGGAAAATCCTTCAACAATTCGACTAATGGTCACCGTGTACCAGAGCAGCCCTCAGTGTGTTGGTCATGCAGCGCAAGTGTTCTCGAGTTGCTTTACCTCTGGGTTGATCGTGAAGGCTTTGATCTCCTTCATCCCGATTGAGAGATGTGTGACATCAAACAGAAGCTCCGCAAATTTGTCATCCCGCGCGAAAGAGTCCTCATCATAGAGCTTGATCTCTACAATGTTCTGGGGAAACAGCAGAAAAGCTTTAAATCAACAAGCTTTAGACTTCTACTGGGAAAAATTTACTTTTGTTCTTGCTAACTGACACATCTGGGTTGTTGTGCCTTGTTTCCTGTTTTATTTTGAAGTTCCCGTCTCTTCGGTCCTCTGTTTCCCTGCACTTCCTGTCCCTGTGATTGTCTGCCCTGTCCATGGTTGTGACTCGTAACACTAACTGGAAGATTACCGGTCGCTAAGGCGTCAGCTTATCGGGAACTGATAAATAAACAAAAAAAACACAAAAAAACTAACTGAACTAGTTCTTTCCACGGTAGACTGAACAACAGCAGTCAGTCAGACGATCTTGTGTGACGTCATGCTAGTATTTAGAAGACTCACTTTCACATGGGCGGGGACCTGAAAGGTAAACGTTTCATTCCATTCAGGGTTTTTATTGTTGCACACGGTAGTCGTACGGTAGGTTTCGGACGTGGCTGTCGGGAGAGTGAGAATCACGTAGCAGTCGGATGCAGACACTGTAACAGAGACGGGAAGGGGTGATAATAAAAATGTTTAACATGCACAGCACATATTGTTACTTAAAAAAGTGAAAGCCTTACTTACGGTAATCATTGGAGGAAATGTGTTCTGCCCTCAGTATGGTGACTTTCAAGCACAAAGAGTCAAATGTTTCCTTCTGTTGAATAAGTGCCCAAATAACAATTATAAAAAGACTTATGTCCAGGATACATAACTTATGCAATCTGAATAGCAATTAGAGAAGTCCATGCAGCCAATCAGAATTGAGTATTTACCCAAACCATGATTTAAGACCTCTCACTGATTTTAAAATAGTCTTATTGTTTACTTTTGTCTACATGGGGTGTGTATAGAGCTCTTACCACTGAGCCAGACATCTTTGACAACTTTCTTTTCACTAAAAAACAACAACAACAATATTTTAGAGGCTCAAAATTAAAGAAAAAAAACTTAAATTAAAATGCCAAATTAAATATCAAAACAAACTTTACCTTTTCAGAAACAAATGCCATCCAGAATGTACCCTTTGGCCAGAGAGAAAAGGGCAGGAAAATGTGTAAATATATGATCATGGAAACAAACATGTGCCGCACAGCTGCTACTACTAAAGGTGATGATAAATCATATTCAGGTATGAATCCATCAAAAGGTTTTCAGGTATGCAGTACCATTTATGTCCTCCCTCTTTCAGTATATTGTGTTGCCTTGCCTAAAGATACCTACATGATGGTGATGCTAAAGAACCCACTTAGAAAACTAGTGAAGCAACCAGGACATGACCCCTCATTGGCTCTTGGCTTCCAATATACATCAGCACTGCAGTTGGTGGTGGAAAGGAGTTTAATTCATATTGCCCAATAACCCAAATAATTCTTTACTATCTGTACACAGACAACATCTTCTGTCCAAGGACCCTCACAGCAAGGACTGCCAACCCCATTTAACAGAGAGGAAGAAATGGAAGGCACCTCTGGTTGAGCAACAGAGGAGGATATACATCAACCTCTTTGTTTAAGTATAAAGAAGATTGAGGTGTGTATGTATGTGTGTTAACCCATCTAACCTGCCAGTCAACTCCAACAGCAACACAAACTATAACCGAGTAGCTCAGTTGTGCATTTTCGTCTTGGTCTTCTTTATAGAGATCACCAACCCGTTTCACAGCAATCCTGATCTGATCCAATGTCTGATATTGAATTATGCTCATTCATTCATCACTATTTGTATATATATATATATATATATATATATATATATATATATATATATATATATATATATATATATATATATATACACACATTTATATAAATATATATATATATATATATTTATAAATATATATGTTTATTTATATATTTATAAATATATTTATATAAATATTTTTATTTATGATATATGTAAATGTGCAAATATGTGCGTGCAGTATATACTTAATCAATAAAGAGTTACAATTAAGAGCAATTCTTCTCATGTCTTAACAGCTCAGTGTATCTAAAACCATTAAAGTTGCAGATCTGTGCGTCGCTGCCTCCTGATCCTCAGCAAAGCAAACACACAGAAAGTCTCACTCACAGCTCAGCGTCAGGCTGCGGTCCAAATGATGGAACCGGGAGTCGGCGGGGGTCTTCCTGTCAGGTCCTCCGGTCCAGTCACTCAGCAACTTTTAGCCAACAAAAATCTGTGCAAAAACGTTAAGCAACGAGAGCAGAATGTCCACAATGACAGTTTTCTAATTGTGCACTTCAACATCCACGAAGCTGTCCCTCTTTTCTCGAGTGTCCTCCCACTCCGTGTTTCTTACTCTTCATTAAGGCTTCGGCCGTTCCTCAAACTGCCTTCTTGTCTGTACGCGTTTCCTCGTGAACGTGTGATCGGCCCGAGCGCATGCTCCCATTCATAAAGGTGCACATCTCGCCAAACGGGGTCCAAATGCTCGGATGTCAATGGCTCCGCCCATTTTACCTGGCATGCGTCAGAGGTGACTTGTCTGTACATATCCCATAAGCCTTATGGTATAATTGCCAAAAGAGATCAATGGCGGAAGAGGAAACACACAACTGAAGGTTTACGTTTGTTGAATGTTTTTGATTTACAGGATGTCATTTTAGGATTTTTTTCAGGCGAGAAGTCAGTTGTTAGAGTATCAAATATGTGGTCTTTTTGTTTATATATATATATATATATATATATATATATATATATATATATATATATATAGTTTATGTGTGTGTGTTACAGTGATCAAAAGGCTCTCTAGCTCTTAAAGCCGACTGACGGCTGATACAGAAATAGACTTTAGAGAAAAGGATTTTTTCTCTTCAAACATGTTTACTTCCTCCTCCAAAGTGAGGGACACAGGGACGTACCCACTGGGGAGGTGCAGGTGATGAGACACAGGAGGATTCAATCGGGAGCCAGAAAACATACAAAGGTATGTATAAATTGATAAATTGATCCAGAATGCTGTAGCTCGTGTACTAATAAAAACTAAGAGATCCCATTACTCCTGTATTGCTCTGCAATGGCTCCTTGTAAATTCAAGCTTATTAAAAAGTCTTCTCCTCACCTACAAAGCCTTAATTGGTGATACACCATCATATTTTAAAGAGCTTGTAGTACCACAGACTTCCCTCTTTATAGTCTTTTAGTTAGGGCTGAATCAGGTTCACCTGGTCCCGCCCCCAGAGATGCTGCTATACGCTTATAGGGTGCTGGGGATGTTTTAGGATACACTGAGCAACTCTCTCCTCTTATGGATACATGTTCATTACTCCATTGCACATTAACTCTGCTTCCTCCCCTCAGTATTTGACTTCACGTCTTAAAGGGTCCATTGGCCCCGACTGGGTCTGATGCCATGGGCACTCCTCCCTACCTGCACCTGTCTGATGGATCATGGAGGTCTGGATCGTGGTCAATGCCTACTACCAAATAATACACTGTCATATTCATTGAATGTGTTGCAACTTTGTAACGATTCCTTCGGCACACATGACACATTGCATCTGTCCATCCTGGAGAGGGATCCTCCTCCGTTTCTCTCTTGTAGGATTCTACCCTTTATTTCCCAATGAAAGTTTTCCCCATTTGAGATATTTTTCTGATCTGATGTGAGGTCAAAGGTCAGGGATGTTGCATGTGTGGAGATTGTTAAGCCTTTTGAGGCAAATTTGTAATATCTGGCTATACAAAATGAATTAAAAGTAGACACTTTCACCATCTGTTTCCTTATCCAGAATAAGCTCTGTCAAACAGAAAAAAACTGAACATTAAATACCAGCACTCCAAGAAATAACTGCACACTTATAATTGATATTAAACTAATATGAACCGTGTTGAACCAAACAATGCACTAACTGGATAAATGCACACTAATAACTAACATGAACCCATAGGTATATTTATTCCACACCATTCACAAAGCCACAAAAACCTTGTTATAACTTTATTTTTGAAATACTCAAGAGATATGCAAGAAACATAATCTGCTTGTTACAATAAAAACACAAGGTTACTGTATTTGTTTGACGCTTATTTACTTATTATTATTTATTTATTTTATTTAACAATATGGACCAAGGTAAAATGCTGCCCCCTAGTGGGTTGGCACGTGTGGCCCTGGATTACACACAGCACAATACCGTCGAAGGAATCCTGAAGTACAAAGTTGGAGATGCTTATGGTCAACAATTTCTTTTTAACTGCAGAGTAAATATCCTGTGACCCAATTACTGAAGCATTTATAGAGCTTAAAGGCAATTAAGAAAGGTGACTTGTCAAGGCAACAGATAAACTGGTTGCTGCAAATCTTATCCTTCATTTCTTCATCTTGGATGCGCTTCTCTCCACGGCCTTACGCAAGGCGTCGAGGATGCTCTCCTTGTTGTTTAATATGTTGTAAGTGGTCAGATCCACCAGAGCCTCGTAGTCCTCTTCTGAGTAGGTAAAGTTCTTGGTGAGGTATGGAGAGCTGTTGCTGCTCACATCCACCTCCCCAGCTCTCATGTCCTCCTCAGTCTCACGCTTGACGCCTGTAAAGTCACAAGATAATACAATTAGTTAAATCATGTCCTATGAACCATAATTATAAGTCTTATTCATGAGGCAGTTTCAAGTAAAGTTGCACCTAGTCAGCAATACAGCAGAGTTATAGTAATTTAGAAGTTAATGTTGCTTCAGAGTGCTTAATATTAGCTGCATGTCTTTCACCCTATAAACATGCTGCAAAGCTCCAATAAAGTACTGTATAATGTCAATATGGAATGACGAAATACAGGTACCCTGTCGTGGAATTATCATCCCCAAGTAAAAGATCCTCACATGACTAAGATAACTGGACAGCCTTTTTCTACTGCTAAATTGCCATCGTTTCACAATATACAGAACAAAGAAACAAAAACAGATGCAACTCTGAAGTTGAGCTACTCCTAATGGGCATACCAGGGTGTTTGAAGGTCTTGTACGTGACATTGACAAGTGGGAAGTGAACCACTATCGGGGCTCTGGGATTCTCCTTATCCTCGAAGATGTAGACCTCCTTATAAGGCTTCTTCTGCAGGCTGGAAAAATCAGCATTGGGAAAGGGGATGTCACGGTCCTTACAGTAGGCAGCCGTCTTCTCCAGGACCTGATGGAGTAGACATGATCATAGAGTATAGTTAATGCTGATTGAATACATTCAGGAAACGTATTGGTTCGTCCTCCTGCCGTTTACCCTGAGGTTGTTCTCTGGTTCCCATGAGTAACTCAGAGATATGATGAGATCCACGTCTCTCTCCGGCCGCAGGATGGGCACACAGCCAATATTGATGGCATGACCAGAATCAATCAGGCGCAGGGTGGCGTCACTGGGCGTCAACTGGTTTGGAAAGGCATCTAGATGCGTTTCTGGACAGAAACAGAACAGACAGATCTTCAACTGAGATTGCACGAATAGGTAGACTAGGAAAAATAAATAACTGGCCTGCATATTTCTCTCTTCAGTCAACCATCATGTACAGAAATGTTGCTTGGTCCCAACAGCTGATTGCATATTTGGGTCAGATCTGTTGTGGAGTGCGTCCCATGCGGTTGCTTTGGGAATTCAGCCTACTAATGCAATACAGTTTCATGATTGGCCACATCAGCCATATGAAGTGCTCAAACCATCTTCACCATTTTAGGCGTATTAGGCAGGAGGGATCCATGGTGATTTGGAGTTACTCTTATAGAGAAGGTTGGGAGTGTCCCTCAATCAGAACATCGGTGTTTCGATCCTCAGCTGTTCTAGTCCATGTGTCCTAGGGCAAGACACTTAACCCCATAATGCCTCCACAATACCATCAAAGGCTGCATCAGTGTATGAATGGTTAAGAATGTTTAGATGGTCCCAATTGTCAGGTGGCGACCTTCCTCAGTTTTTGACTGGATGAATGACATGTCGCTTAAAAGCGCTTCGAGAAGTCACAAAGCGCTAAACAGGTACAGGCCATTTTCAAGCGACTTGAACAAGTACCCTTTGCACTTGCAGTTAGAGGCCAAGTATTCTTCCGAAGCGTTTGAATTCTGGGTGAAACGAAAAACAGAAATGTGAGGTCCTACCTTTCCAGGCCACAAAGTTGCTCTGTCGATTGTAGTCCATGTGCATGAAGAGTCCGCGCATGAAATTGTACATTTCAGCGACGGCAGGTCGATTTTTGAAGAAATCCGTGACTGCACTGGTGATATTCGTGGTTGGACTTATGAGCTGTGTGTCCAGAGTTGACGGTTCAGTGTCAACACCTGTCAATAGAACAATACATCTCAATAATGGTAGCAACTACTGGTACAAAATTAACCACCGTTATATGGTCTATTGTATAAATATTGAATCCGCCATATCAAAAATGAGATAAGAAATGTTTAATCATAGCTGTACCTATGTTGTCGACCTCTGGTCCGAGCCAGGCGCTCCAAGAAGGCTTGAACCCTGTTGCAAATGTCCATACCTGCGTCATGCTGACAGATATAGCACTGCTCCATATTCCTTATTACATTGAAGAAAGAAAAAGAAAATTAGAATTATTTAAAATTGGTATTGTACTAATGTAGATTTGCATTGCAACAGAAGACGTGGTCTTACCGATCAGATAAGGGAGGCGGACTTCTGGGAGTTTCTTGACAATATGACTCAGGAAGAACTGACTTCCGAAAGCCTCAGTTTGGACAAACGCCCCATACTTTTGGATGCCTACCTCATACGGGGTAAACTCACACCACTCTGTCAACAAGATTTGTTATTCGTCAATAAAAAAATAATCCTTCACAGTTTTCCATTTTGTTCAAGGGTTCTGAATTTGTCCTGAATCTATTATTCTATCACTAATCTGTCTGGCATGCTATGTACAGTATATGCATTAGGCTTCAGTCACCATGCACAAAACACTTGGTCAAGTGTAATTTCTAGCCATTACAATTCAATAATATATATCATGCAGGATATTTACCAGCCTCAGATTGAAAGCCCTTTGCCATATCCTTCATATTGACAGCGGTGTATATGGGTAGAGGGTTCTGGCCTTCATTCACAGCTTGCTGCTGATCGGACAGGGTGCTGGTAATTTTCTGTAATTTCAAACATGAATACCAATATTATTTGTAAAATTAGGGTGCAAAGACACACAAATTTGAGAGGTAATGTGTAACTTTTCACATGTATGAACGATTTGTCGTCAAGGGTGAACTATTTGTAATATGACTTATAAGAAACGAAGAAAGCTTATTTCTCAATTTCTAACGGCATGTAGACTAATTTCTATGTAAACATATTTTATCAGGGAAAAGCAAAAGGATATAACGTCTATGCGTGGTCCAGTCAGTGTGCGATTCTTTTGGCCGATGTTAACTTGCTAATTTTACTGCCAACAATGTCTTAAACTTTCTGTAAACGACACAATCATTACACTTGCAAAGTAATTTACAATGTGATTAAAGGGATACGTCTTCAGTTGCTCACCTGCCCAAAGACGAGCTGCTCAAAGACCAGGCCCAACATGTCAATGAGTGACACCATGTAACCGTCCTGCTCTTTCTCAGCAATTTCTTCTTTGTAATACAGGAGTTTCTCAGGAGAGAAGACATTCAGGATACTCGTGGTCATCCGTTCCTTCTTTGCCGCGATGACACTGTCCATGTCCTCATGTGACCAGTTATCTTCCTGGTACAGCGTAGACATAGCCCTGTTCACATGAGAAGTACTTGTGAATGAGGGGATACAATGATTTAAAATCAAATCATAAAACCAGGCACACTTTTTGTACTTTAACAAACATGTAGTCAGGTAAGCTTTTGCCAATTTATTATTTGTTTTTAAAACGTCTCTACCAATCTAAACCCATATACAGGACCGTCTCAGAAAATTAGAATATTGTGATAAAGTTCTTTATTTTCTGTAATGCAATTAAAAAAACAAAAATGTCATGCATTCTGGATTCATTACAAATCAACTGAAATATTGCAAGCCTTTTATTCTTTTAATATTGCTGATTATGGCTATATATATATATATATATATATATATATATATATATATATATATATATATATTTAGATGTACCTTCAACCATGACCAATTGTATTTGATGATAGCTTTTCCATCCCAACGAGGCTGCTCAAGTCTCACCTTTTATTAGCACCTCCCCATTAGATATTAATGTCTCTTCTCCAACAGGCAATGCACCATTCTCATGAAGAAGCCCACTCTTGGGCTTAAAGTGTTAGCTAACGACAGACCGACCACTAACCTACCCTTCCTCTAAGATGCTTAAGTAGAGACAGCACTGGTGAAAATGACCTACTAATTGCAGACACAGGACTCATCTTGGTACTTGTTTTGTTAGAAACCATTGACCATGACATCCTATTGCAGAGACTTGACCAGTGGCATTAAAGTACCGCACCAAGTTAGTTTAAAGCCTATTTATCACATCAACCTGTAAACTATACCAAACCATTCTTCGAAAAAAAAATGTTCTGCTTTAAACTTGGCCCTTTTAACATGAAGGTCTACGAGCCTTGACTCTTTAGTACAAGTCTCAATTCAATGACAGAGTTTGGCATTTCACATCATTATTTTAACCCATGACATGTCTTTTGCTCCCTTGTGTTAACATACAAACTTTCTGTATGGCACAGCCTCAAATTTGATGGATTGAAATGAAGATACTGTGGACACTTGACTACACAAATGGTTCACTCACCATGTGGATCCAGAAACACCAGTGATGTAACTGACAGCATCCAGGACCCCGATTTCCTTCAGGCCTCTCAGGCTACCAAGCGTGCCCGTCATTGCTCTGGACCCTCCCCCTGAAGCCACCACTGCTACCACCGGCACCTGAACAGAGAATACAGAGGTGTGGCTTGTGCTTTTGAACAACTGCTGAATGCTATTTAGTAGTTATTGTACCACCTTACTTTCAATGTCAGCACGTTTTTATGAAGAAAAAAAGTCCAGCAGAGGCTATTTGATCAATCAAAATATTGGTTCTATTAAAATGTTGCTTTGGTAAAAATAAGACCATATGTCAATGTTATTAAATTGTATAATGTGGCACACTTTGGCATGTCATTGTTTTTTTATTGATTAACAAAATTAGCAAATTGGCATTGGCGGTGGACAAGGGTACAAGTACAAGAAAGAGTTGCACGCTACCTTTTTAGGATCAGTTGGAGCACCTAAAAGCTTCTGCAAAGCCTGAGCCACTACAACGCTCCTCTTCTTCAGGAACTCCTTCTCCTGAGTTGGGATGTCAAAGTCCAGACGAACCGCAACACCCTCGCTGTGGATTTGCAAGGTTAAAACAAGTGTAACAAAACCAGAAGGTCAGTCAAACAATGCTGTTTAGCTTAGTGTTGACAGTTCCACCCAGCTGGATGCCCATGTTGACATCATTTGGGTCAAGGACTATTTTACTGGTTCTGCTCGAAGCGGAGGACGGGGCTACCGATGCAAGGACAAACTATCCATTGATACACTGCAGGCACAGCTCTAGGGAGCAATTTTGGGAATAAGTGTCTTTCCCAAGGACACACCGACTCAAGGAGCCAGGGCTTAAACTGCTTGAACTACTCTGAAGGACAACACTGTTCGACCACTAAACCAGTTGCCAACAGTCAGGTGTAATGGTGAGTTAACATACTTTTAGTAATACTGTAGCAGAAGAAGCACCTTACCCTTCATGCGTTTCCATGTCCAAATCCACTGTGTCCTGTGTTGAGAAAAAGCCACGTCGCTATTAATTATTTAAACTATAGCCCTATATGATCAAATTCAGCCAGGGGGCACAAACGCTTTGGTTGGCATTTCAGACCTTTAGTTGGCCAAAACCAGAGGACCAGTGAATCCAGCTGATCAAACATCTTACCTGATCAATACAAAGGGACACTTTGCCTGCATGTTTGGCTGGTAGCGGCTGGAGATTTGTACACATTTCCATTGGAGAAGCAGAGGCATAGGTAGATCCACTGGGCTGATAGAGAACAGGAAACAGAGCAAGCCAGACTTTAAGTGATGTATGTCGTAGCAGTTATCGAAAGACATTTGCTTTGAAGACTATACAAAGGAAATAAGTTATTTCTTTTTTCCATCCACAAGTAATGTTAGGATGTGACAGTCGTGTCAAAAACTCACTATCACTCCCAGTTCTGTCTCCAAGTCTCTGTTGATGTAGAAACGCAGTTTTGGAGTTTCCTTTTCAAGGATTGTGATATTCTCACAAAAGGCACCCCTCAGTTTCAGCATCTTGTTCCACAAACCTGGTGAAGGAAATGCAGCCACAAGAGAACTGTCAAGTTAATCTGTTGAAACTGGTGAATACCAATGTTGGTAAGGTATGACACTCAAGTCATCTGTTTATCTGACGAAGGCTTCGCCAAGGTTTCCTGGATTTTGTAATATACTTACTTCCACAAGGGTCTGCACATTTTTAAATGCCTGAACAGTCACTTAGGTTTTGATGCCAAGTTAATAACACTAGCTATATGGATATACAAGTCAATATGCCAATGGAAGTGACATAAAGCAAATATTAGAACCTCATGGTGGATAGAGGTAAACAATCTGAGGATCAGCATAGCCTTTAGGATTTATCTTCTTGGCACCATGTGTAAAACAAATTTACACAATTATAACATTTAAGGTAGCTTTGAATCATCACCTTACTATCACTGATTTCCCCTATATTCTTATGAATTCGATATTACAGTCCGTCATATCAATAAAGCTGTCCTTAAACCTTCGGTCCAATTTGTGAAAAATATTTGCTGAAGGGACAATGTAAACTTAAGTAATTTCAACCTAACGTAATCAGTTGGGTATAATTTTAGACTACATACGGTCGTCACTTCGCAGCTTGTCAATGTTAATATCCAGTACAGAGAACGGGGCGGCCTGGAAGACAAAGAGAGATCAGTTAGTCTGGCTAAGGTAGTCAAAATAAGATGCATTCAATAAGAATTCCCACACAATAGAGAACCTGCCTGCTCTGTGTCACGAGAAAGGTAATTGGACGTAGATCTATACATAGTTTTAAGATTCAAGACAGATTGGGCAATAGTATCAAGGAAGACTATAAACTTTCATTATTATGCAGATGATACGCAATTATGTCTACCGATCAAACCAGAGGAGACCAACCAGCAAGCAAAAAAATTAAAGGACGTCTTAAAACATGGATGACCTGCAACTTTTTTCATTTTTATTCAGATACTAATGTACATTTTGTTGTTTTGATACCTGTATCTGTGCAATGAAAGTGTATTATGTTGCCATGTTATTTAAGCAACTAAACGTCTTCTCGTTGCAAGTTGGCTGGAACCCTGAACAAGTATGGAGGATCAGCAACATGGACTGGAATACTGATGCAACATTAGTTCATGGACTGTATTCATTAAGGTGTATATTGCTGATGTCATTTGAGAAATCTTACCACAAGGACTCCATTAGTGAGATATTCACACGAAGGGTCATCACTACAAAAACAAAGTTATTTTTTACCAGTGAAGAAATAAAGTCTGTAAATGTTGAGAACAAAGTAAAGAGTCATATACAGTTACCTCTGAAGTAGCTCAAAGGCTATCAGAAGTTTGCCCTCCGTCTATAGAAAAGTGAACACGGGAAAATCCTTCAACAATTCGACTAATGGTCACCGTGTAACATGAGCAGCCCTCAGTGTGTTGGTCATGCAGCGCAAGTGTTCTCGAGTTGCTTTACCTCTGGGTTGATCGTGAAGGCTTTGATCTCCTTCAGACCGATTGTGAGATTTGTGATATCAAACAGAAGCTCCGCAAACTCATCATCCCGCGCGAAAGGGTCCTCATCATAGAGCTTCACATCTACAACGTTCTAGGGAAAGAAGAAAAGCGTTAGAATTCTACTCGGCATAATGTAACTTTTGTACTCCACAGTCAGACACTTGTGTGTGACGTCATGCTAGTATTGAGAAGACTCACTTTCACATGGGTGGGGATCCGAAAAGTAAAAGTTTCATTCCATTCTGGGTTGTTATTGTTCGACACGGTAGTCGTACGGTAGGTTTTTGCCGTGGCTGTCGGGAGAGTGAGAATCACGTAGCAGTCGGATTCAGACTCTGCAACAGACAAGACCAGAATATGAAGACAGTCAGTTTGGGTTTTTGCAATGATCAAGCTGTACCACTTCTCCTGCTATGTAAGTTTCCAATGATTTTTTTTAATACAATGGTTGATACTTATTTTTAAGTGTCATTACAAAACATGCACAGCACATAGTGTTGCTTAAAAAAGTGAAAGCCATGCTTACGGTAATCTTTGGAGGGATTTTTTTCTGCTCTCAGTATGGTGACTTTCAAGCTCAGATAAGAGATGGTTTCCTTCTGTTGAATAAGTCCCCAAAAAGCAAGTATGAAAAGACTTGTCCAGGATACATAACTAATGCAATCTTCACTTCCACTTCAATCAATTAATCTGGCCACAACAGGAGAACATGTACATGTTGCTTGTGCATTTTATAGAGATCAACTCTAAAAACATACAAATAGGCATCTTCTATTAATACATACATTTACATAAAGCGTATGTGAAGTTTCCCTTTGACATAGAAAAGGATCCAATGATGTACGTGTTCTCTTTTATTTAATCTGCCGATATAGAAAATTACTGCCACCAAGAGTATTGGCAAAGTTGGAATGGCAGGTATTTTGCAGTAAAAACTGGAGGTTGTTGAGAAACTTCATCCCTTAGAGAGCCTTTTGTCGTTGCAGTGCAGCACTAGAGACTGGTCTCGTCTGTGGACAAGGTCGTTGCTACAAGCCATTTGTGGATCTTTAAACTTCTCACTGATCAGCGTTTGGTGATTGCAACTACATTCAGAGTCTTTAACTCAGTCTTCATGGGGTGTTTCTGTAGAGCACTTACCACCGAGATGATTTTGAGGGGGCAGAAAACTTTCTTCTCACTAAAAAAAACAAAAAAAAAAAAAACACAACATGAACATAGCGTTACTCTGACGGTTTTTCTTCATAACATCTTTAACTGCAAAGCATGCTTAAACTTAAGATATTGTAAAAGTTGCGCCGTCGAGTACTCGCTGCAAAAACGAGCTATAGTCTGCTGTCTGTCTGTCTGTCTGCTACTGATTATGATCAGTAGCAGACAGACACTGATCTAGTTGTATGTAGCAAATTTACTTTACAACTGCTCAGAGAAACTGGTATGGACTTTATCAATTAAACATTTGCAGGCTGGACCAGCTATTTTATATAAAACACAGTACTTACTTTATGATATTTATCACATATAGTATACAACATAAAAGCTTTATATTGCACTTTAAAAAAAGTTTTCCAATTATTTATACGGCATGAGAAACTAATTTTGCGTTATCAAAATATTTTTGGGGCAGAACTTTAGTTTTATATAAGTTACAAGGTCTTAAAAAGCAGAGGCAAAGAAAAATCCCACATTAAATAGCAAACAAACTTTACCTTTTCAGGAGCTCAAACACCATCCAGAGTGTACCCTTTGACCAGAAAGAAAGGAAAATGTGTAAATATATGATCACTACAAAAAGGTCAATCATATCCAGGTTAGACGCCATCAAAAGGTTCAGGTATGCAGTACCACTCAAGTCAAACACACTGGAAGAGCTGTCAAATTCACGAGGTATTCCCTCTTTTTTCTATTCAATTATTGATGTGGCGACATTTAACACTGTTGGCCTATCATTTCAGCTCAATAACCTTCTCTTCAGATTTACAATTCTCGACAGTCCTTTTCATAGATGCTTCTATGGTCCTCTGGCGGTCTTCCAATAAAGCAACACTTTAAACCGTGTCATCACACAGATGGGGCTATATGGTGGTGTGGCGGCTACTCTAGCGGACATGGGATTGATTCCTTCTGTGGAGAGTTTGCATGTTAGCGAGGGTTCATTCTGGGTTCTTGCCCCCAGTTTCCAAAGACATGCATGAAGCTCAGGTTAAGTGACAACTTAATAAGCACCATCGGGATTAGCAGATACTGGATGGATCTAAAGTGTTTACTAGTTGTACCTTAGGGTCTATGATGAACTCCTTGGTTTCCTTCTTCCCCATAGTCTGACTGTTGACATCAAGCTTTATGGAGGAGATCAGGTTGTCACTCTTCATGGGGTCCTCATCGTACAGGTTCACCTCGAGAGTGTTCTGGAAATACAACAGTCTTTAAAGCAGGGTATGGCTTCACTTGGCACATTCGTCATGTGTCCTTGAAATACCCAAACTACATTTGATTTTTATTTAAGAGTTTTAAATGTACCTCCCCAAGGGTGTAAGAATGGAGACGGTGAAGAAAAACATTCAATAAACCCCAGACAGATTGTTATTGCGGTCCAATCTCTTCTTGTTCAACTTGCCTGACATGTTTGTTTTTCCTGCAGAAAAAAACACGTCTACCGACTAGTAGCTTATATTTACACTGCATATAATTATTACCTCCCCATTTGAAACACAGCATTGACTCTGATGTCTCAGTTTTCAACTAGCACAACATGAACTGGTGGATCTGGAGCTTGTGAAAATAGTCTGAAAACTCCAGCCATAAATGAAACCTGATCCGTGCGCACCAGAAGATCTTTGCACACTTGTTAACAATTTCTAACAAACACAATCGAATGTCACAAATATTTGACATTTGGACACAGGAAGCTTTTCGAAGATAAACATGATCTGATTAGTGAAGTTTATATAAATTTTTACAGCTACATTTTTTCCAGAAGAGTTCAAATATTCTGGCATTTTAGAACACAGTAAGAAAAATCCTACTTTTCAGCAAGAATTATTTCACTTCATAGAAGCCTCAACATGTTTCTAGAACTAATGTAGTTGGTTGAAGAAAGATATGATAATATATTAGTGAGGTACTGTACTGTGGTCTTACCTTGAGATCGAGATCGACTTTGAAGGTAAAAGTGTCATTCCACTCGGGGCTTTTGCTGTTGGCCACAACTTTTGTCCTGTGGAGTTGTGGAGACGTCGAGGGCAGACACACCGTAACATAGCAGTCCGAGTCGGACCCTGTGTTGGAAATCAGGAGAAGGATTCATAGTCAAGGTTCATGCAACAAGTGGAGGTCATACAATATTTGCCCTGCACATAACTAAACCAAAGTATTTGTAATTAAAGTCATAATATGGACAGCATGCTAGCAGCGTATATAATGGCCATCTGGGTCACTAAATAAGGGTGTTGAAAAGGTTGTTGGAAACATGAGCTGTGCTCAGTCACTCAAACCTGGTGAAACCAAAGTCAGTCCTTATGAGAAAAATTGGCTCAGTTTTCCATAATTTAACTTTTTTGTCATGTAAGCTTTTTGAAAGTTTGTAAACGGTTTGAAAGTTTTAAGGGGGTAAAACTATTTGCGTCAATCAGGTTAGCAAAAGTAGCGTTTTAGTCTGCTGAGCTGACGATATTATGAGACGAATGACTTGGAGCACAACGTTTGTATAGGGAACTCAACTTCGAATATATAAAAGATCCAAAAGTTTCATGATTCTGTTCAGCCGTTCGTTGATATACTGAAGGGGCTGATGACACGATGCAAGAAAAACTTCACCGACCAAACGGTTGTTGTCCTATGGACAATACTCAGGTTTAGTCCTTTATGTTTTATCCTAGTAGATGTGGTTGGCTTAACTAGCCAGCTGTTGGACTGGGAGAGCTGGAGTAAATTAAAGGGGAAGGGAGAATGTATACATTCTTTCACAATAGTTTACAGCCTATAAGTTAGCTGTAACTACTCCCCAGTTGCAAAGAGCACTTGTAAAGTCTGGCTTAGCTGGTCAAATGACATATTTGAAGCAGCCGTGTCTCAACACATTCTAGAGTTATCAACTCCGCACTCAGCTTCCAATCAAAAGTGAAAAACTGGACTGTTCCATCTCTACTACCCTATAGTTTTCCAGAGCTAATCATTAAACAGACACATCAAAATAAGGTTTAGGGCCCCTCTAAATCCTAAGCTACCTTCTATACGTGGAGATTATCACAACATCAAGTGTGCAAGTCACAAAATGTCCCTTAAAATTAAACTGAGAGCAATGCGTACAATAATCTGTGGAGGAGATGTTCTCGGCTCGCAGGACGGTGACACTCAGTGTCCAGCTGGTCACAGTCCTCTTCTATTGAAGAAAGCAAAACATGAAATCATGACAAAACATAAAAGAACAGACATTTTGGAACTTTGAACTCACAAGTTTAAATGTGCAGTAGCCTATGGTGTAAATTGGCTAAAATCCGCACAAATAACCAAACAATGAGATAACGATCTCATGCTGTTTATCTATCATAGAAAAATTGGATAACTGTCAATATGCAAAGTAATGGAGTGCAGGATTTCATGTTTATAAAATCATAAGGGGGCATCCCTTTTGTCTTGTCACTGCAACACTTGTGTGTCTTGCACACCTAAAACACAAGTACTATTTACATTTGATGACACTTCTGCCACATGATACAGCATGGTGTTACTTTTAGTATTTCATTCATTAAATATTTTCATTTCTTTTGAAAATAAAGACATTATCTTTTCTCTTAATGCACAATAGTTACAATAACCAAAATATGCACAGTAAACATATATACACACACACTGCATTGAAATTATACATATTTTAGTAGAATTAACAACAAAACCAATTGTTAAATATTAAGCAAACAATACAGCCATAAGAGTATCACAAGGATTTATTTTGTACTCACCGCTGCCATTAGGTCAGACAGTATGCCAGAGTGTTGCAAGAAAGCAGCTGGGTTGTAGTCTCAAAAAGTAAGCTTCTATTTGGACCAATGGATGGAGAAAGAGAAGTAAAGTTATAATATCCTGAGCACAACCAGTCATTCAGAATCCCTTTATATTAAGTCAGAAACTGCATCTACACTGGTTGGGTGAAAGTCTCTCCCTCTTGCACATAGATACATTTTCATCCATCAGCCTCAGGAGAAACCTTTTCCACATTCCTACAAGTCTAAACAAGCCAGTATGAGGGCACAGATTAAGGGGATGGATTCATTACTTCTAGAAAGGATGAGTGTACTAGTCAGGAGGACCACATAAAACCAAAAGCCCACATGGATATCATTACCCTCCTTGGGTCATCCCTCATACCAGCCAGACAGCTTAGAAAACAGTGTAATGTCACAGCAAATGCTCATCTGGGGTATGCAGCCATATCCCTTGTCACAACAAGAGCACTATGCAACCTTTTTTTAACCAAATACCTCGTCAGATAATGACATACCAGGCCATGCCCTGACAAGATCGAGAAGGCAATCAGGAGTCCCGTGTGGGGAGAGGGGATTGTGCTCGGTTACCTCCTGTCCAACGCGGTTCTCCTCCTGAGGCTCTGGCGATCCTTGCAGTCTCCAGTTCAGTCTGCTCTCCTGCAGCTCTTCAGTGCAGATAAAATATGATCCTTTTAAAGATATGATGGGTTGCAGGTGTGACCACTCCCATGTGCCCATTGGCTGCAGCACCTGCTCTGGGAAGTACACTCCCGTGATCACCTCCTCCAGCCTGAGTTTAGGGATCCGCCCCCTGTGCTCTGTCTGCTCTGCTTTCCCCCTGGTTTGCCACACAAAGTATAGTGCGTTACTCTGTTGCGGTTTATCTACACCGAAGGACATAACCACAATCACCAAACACATATTAACCTTTACCTACCTTACATACACTTATCGTTACCTACTACCTAGATCCGAGAGATACGCCCCTCACACAGGACTATCTATTTGACCAGCTATCCGTTTAAAAGGGTCCAGATATCCGTTGATTGTAGGAGATTTTTTAAAGCTGGTGTCAAGGAAACTCGCACGGCTGTCTCAATGCCATCCGTCCTGACGTCGACCCCACTTCCTTCGATGTCTCCTCTCGGCCGGGAGGCCCTTTTGGCCGAAAGGGGCTATCAGTCACCTCGGTAAATGGCAGCTTTCCTCTAATGGATCTTGGCTCTTGGTAAGCTACCAGGATGAGTTTAAATAGCTAGAATTGAGATCTGAGGGTCTATCTCATGGACTAGGAACTAGAATAACCATTCAGAATTATATTGATGTTATGCACACAGTAGTACCTAGCTTTTTACAACCATGAGTACACTTTAGTTCAAACATTCAGGACTACTTTGCTTTAAATGCAGATTATATGTTTATTGCAGGAGTGTTAGCAGGGGCATAGTAACAACTTAATTATCTACTTCATTGAATTACAATACAGCGAGATCAGAATGTAAATATCCTCATGAGCCGACGCTGGATGGACGGGTCATTCGATGGTTGTCGGGGATCCGGTGCGGACGAGACACCCAACTCCTTCGGCCAGGAATAGAAATCCGTCTGAAATCCTCCAGACTCCGAACAGAGTCCCAGAAAAGCCTTTTCCTTCTAATCCTTGTGGTTTCAGCACAAGATTATAACTCCGTCAGACAGTTCCTGACCACGAACGGTATCCTTTGTGGCGTGAGCAGAGACAGAGTCCTTCTACTGCTGGTCCTGGACGATGTCCTCAGTTGTGCCTCTGACAATGTCCAAAGCAGGAATCACAACTCCACGCTCTGAGAATCTCTTTTTATCATCAGTTCATTTCTCACCCTCTTTTATCTACTACCCCATCCTTAGCTTAGATGTTTCATACCTTATTACAATTTAAGCACTTACTCAAGAGGAACTTGTTCTATTTCACTCGTGGTGCAACCAGGCCCTTTCTGAGCCGGGCCTATGTGGAAACATCTTTTCGGTTTCCACCTACTCATTCCCTCCAGTCACAAGAATGCGTTTTGCATATTACTCCTTGGTAATAGTTTAAACACTCACACACTCATTGAGTTAGAAAAAGAGGAACTTCTACTTCACTCTTGGTGCAACCCGGCCCTTCCTGCACTGTGTGTGTGTGGAAACTTCTTTACACCTGCTCAGAATTCCTTCCAATCATTTAAAATCATCAGTACATATTATTCCTTGGTTATCAAATCTATTAAATCTCAATACCCAATGCAAAATGAAACCTCTCGGTTATACTCATTTGTTCTCATACTTCTTGTTCACCGAAGGAATCTTATAGTCCAATACCCGACGCCTTCTGTTCTGGGCAGCTTCTCTGTGACCTCAACTCTACCTGACAATACCTAACAGACACATACCTTCTTAACAGATACTTACCTTTACCGATCTAACAGACAATTACCTTTAACTACCTAATAGACACCTACCCCTATCTAACTAACATACACTCACCTTTACCTACCGACCAGACACTTACCTAACTAACAGACACTTACCTTTACCTAACTAACAGACACTCATCTTTACCTACCGACCAGACACTTACCTAACTAATATACACTTACCTTTACCTAACTAACAGACACTTACCTACCTAACAGATACTTACCGTTACCTACCTAACAGACAATTACCTTTACCTACCCAACAGACACTTACCTAACTAATATACACTTACCTTTACCTAACTAACAGACTCTTACCTACCTAACGGACACTTACCTAACTAACATACACTTACCTAACTAACAGACACTTACCTTTACCTACCCAACATACACTTACCTAACTAACAGACACTTACCTAACTATTATAATACGGGTAGATGAAATCAAGCATTCTGATTGGTTGAGAGTGAGTCACGGGGTGTGGTATATTCAGCCCATAATGTACAGTACGGCCTGTTTACAGGGGCGCGTTCCATATCAATGCGCACTAAAACTAATGTTTAGCTTTTGCGTGACCGTTAGTTGTCATTTCAAATAAATCCTGCGGCTCCCTTCAAAGCTACTGGGCACCAAATCTCATTGAAAGACAGCGTTGGAGTGATATCCACATTATCCAGTTGGAGACGGCACTTCAACACGGAGCCACCCGCAAAGAAAGAAGAGGAGGCGATGTCATTAGAGACGAAGAGGACATGAGAAACGTTTTCCACGGATGATTAATGGAGATATCCAGATCAACATAAGTTAAACCAGGGCTCTCAAGTTTTGAAGACAGGCAAGCGTGACATCACATGACCAGCGACAGGAAAGTGACCCACGGCGAGCGGTGAGACGTGGGTCTGAGTGGATTCCTCCGCAGAGAGCGCAGCTCATGTTGGTGCTGCGGCACATTAAAACATTAAATAGACCAGAGTTTTTTTAAGCGTGAGAAATATGAGTTAAGACTGAAACGAGTGAGTCTCACGCTCAATGCGTGAGACGTGAGAGCCCTGATAAGTCAGCCTTAACAGCAGCCGAGTGTTAGTCTATCGAGTCCCAAGTCGCTCGTAACTATAGTTTAGTAAACAGCATGTATAGCTAACATAGACCCAGTGCCTATGAAACATTTAATAAATATTATTTTATTGAAAGTGTCCCATTGTCATTGTTATTATTTTAAAGGCAACTTTCATCAAATGAGCAATTTGAATTAATGAGATGTTGCGAGAACTAGCTAACTATCTCCCCTCCTTTAGCTAGGCTAACGAATGTAAACAATGCTGTTTGTCCGTTAGCCACACGGAGGGGACTACTTTCACACGGAGGGGACTATTTTCTCTCGGCTACTGAAATGCGATGCATAACTTTGGTTGGCAACAACTATTTTGTGCTGAAAGGCAGCTTACTATTTACTTACTATTTATAATGTCGCTGGTGACCGTATTATAAAAGCAATAAGGGACTCGAGGCAGTACTTTGACGTCAATAAAGTACTATTCAAGGGTTGCCGGCCCTCCGCTGCGCGTCGGGTCTAACAACACCTTTGAACACGTACTTTATTGACGTCAAAGTACTGCCTCTCGTCCCTTATTGCTTAAATATACACTTACCTGTACCTACCCAACAGACACCTACCTAACTAACAGACACTTACCTAACTAATATACACTTACCTTTACCTACCCAACAGACACTTACCTAACTAACAGACACTTACCTAACTAACAGACACTTACCTAACTAACAGACACTTACCTAACTAACATACACTTACCTAACTAATATACACTTACCTTTACCTACCCTACACTGCGGATGAATACACAGGGCGCTTTAAGAGAAGTGGTGCAACCCTGTGGACAAAGGGAGTCAAATGGCACCACAAAGTGAATGTTGGGACAAGTGTTTGGAAGGTAAATAAATGGCCACAGGTGACTTAAAAAAAGACTGGACTCCTCGTTTCTTTCGACATCTTGACTTGAACTATACAAAACAAGATGTGTACTTATAGGCTCAACCTCAAACAAGAGCTGTGTATTACGTAAGCACCCGGTAGAACGATGAAAAGGACAGTCAGGCGATGCAAAATTAAATCTTATATTCCTGCAAGTCCATTGGAAAATAGAACATTTTGTTTATTCATGACAGTGTGCAGGAATTCATCTTTAGCCTGGAACTAACAACTAATATTGAGCCACATCCATCCTGACAGTAGCACTCATCACTTCCTGCATCAGCCTTTGACTGGCTTGGTGGGTATCACAAGGATTTATTTTGTACAGACACTTACCTACCTAATAGATACTTACCGTTACCTACCTAACATACACTTACCTTTACCTACCCAACAGACACTTACCTAACTAACAGACACTTACTTAACTAATATACACTTACCTTTACCTAACTAACAGACACTTACCTACCTAACGGACACTTACCTAACTAACAGACACTTACCTAACTAACAGACACTTACCTAACTAACAGACACTTACCTTTACCTACCCAATAGACACTTACCTAACTAACAGACACTTACCTAACTAATATACACTTACCTGTACCTACCCAACAGACACTTACCTAACTAACAGACACTTACTTAACTAACATACACTTACCTAACTAATATACACTTACCTTTACCTACCCAACAGACACTTACCTAACTAACAGACACTTACCTACCTAACAGACGCTTACCTAACTAACAGACATTTACCTTTACCTACCCTACACTACGGATGAATACACAGGGCGCTTTAAGAGAAGTGGTGCAACCCTGTTGACAAAGGGAGTCATATGGCACCACGAAGTGAATGTTGGGACAAGTGTTTGGAAGGTAAATAAATGGCCACAGGTGACTTAAAAAAAGACCGGACTCCTCGTTTCTTTCAACATCTTGACTTGAACTATACAAAACAAGATGTGTACTTATAGGCTCAACCTCAAACAAGAGCTGTGTATTACGTAAGCACCCGGTAGAACGATGAAAAGGACAGTCAGGCGATGCAAAATTAAATCTTATATTCCTGCAAGTCCATTGGAAAATAGAACATTTCGTTTATTCATGACAGTGTGCAGGAATTCATCTTTAGCCTGGAACTAACAACTAATATTGAGCCACATCCATCCTGACAGTAGCACTCATCACTTCCTGCATCAGCCTTTGACTGGCTTGGTGGGTGTTACCTTCAAAGGCCACATGATGGCCTCAGAGGCTTAATAGTTGAATATTTCAACCGACGAACAACTGTCTGGAATATGATTCTGTGTCCCAAAACCTTCTATTTATTGGGGTTTGGCACAGGATCCCTGCCTCATATGCAAAACTATGACCGACAATGTTTCCCAACATCATAATTTATTGTGGGAAATTGACCTTTTGATTATGGACTGGCACATTAATCACAAATAAATCGAGTCTGTTAGCTCAGATAAGGAAAATTAGAAGGATTAACAAAGTCCTATGCAGGTTGTGTTCCCGGTGAGTAAATATTATAATGTGTTAATGTTGTGATCAGGGAGACAAGGTGGTGTCCAAGTGCGTGAGACAATGTTGACACATCGGAGGTTTGTCCAGATCGGGTACGCACATTTCATTTTGACATTTATTTGGGTATTTGTTGGTTTTAATGACCTGAGGAGGTCTGATTTGTTTTAGGTTTTTCTTGAAATTGATTATTAAGTTAAATGAATATATAATTTGATTACTTTCAGCCCAGAGTTATATCCAGGCAAGCAGCATCCAGGTAGTTAGAATGAAAATAAAATATACAGTTACATGGAAAACAAGAGAAAAGGATGATAAAAAATAGGGAATTGTGACTGAGAGAGGTTGTTAGGGTTAGTTAAGCCAGATAACCACAAGTTGAACTTGCTTCAATCCTGATTCAATATAATGTCCCCAAAAGTCCTGAAAACACACAACTGTGTGTTTACCTGTGTGCGCTTCATAAACACTAATTGCTCCTGGGCCCATCGTAAAGGTATACGTACATTCTTACATACTGGGTCAACTGAATATGCTGCATCTCTTCTTGTGTGTTGCCATATTGGGAGTTTTTCCTGATCTGATGTGAGGTCAAAGGTCAGGGACGTCGTATGTGTACAGACTGTAAAGCCCTCTGAGGCAAATTTGTAATTTGTGATATTGGGCTATATCAAATTAACTGAATTGAAACTGAATTGAACATTGTAAAAGTTGAGATTTCATTATTCTGTACTTCCAAAAGGTCTTTTTCTACTAACGACATATACTACAGATACGGTGTGTTTAAATAAATAACCTATTGTTTGGGAATTAGGGCTCTAATTTGATATAATAATGGATTAATTCCCCCAATAAACAACTTTAGCTTATAAGATATCAGTGGCGACCTGCTGTCTGACCAACAGTCCAAAAAAAAACAATTATTCTGTTTTCAGTGATTTAGCTCATCTTCCTGTTAGAGAAGTTACATTTTCTGTCCATCAACTAATTGATTAACTGACACATCTTCCTGGTTGTCTTTGTGACGTTGTGCTTTCTTCAACTTTCAAAGCAGCCGTCGGTCTTCAAAACACAAAATATGAATAAACGGCACATGCGGAATATTGACTGGCCTTTATTAAACATGAATTAAACCAGTTATATCTAATGGGCGCACTTAGGCCTTGTGCAATCTTCTCATCTGCAAAGAAAAAAAACAAGAAAAAAACTGATTTGTCTTAAATACTTAAAAGTTGATGAAGCTCCAAGGACATCTTTTAAATGGTGAAGTGAAGAAAAAAAAGGATGTTTTGATGAGACATGTTCATACCATGCTGAATCCCTCTTCTTTTGTTCAGGATGTGTGAGAATGTGTGAAGACGTTTTAGTAAATGATGCACTGGTGTATGAAAGTATTAAAAGTTTTAGTTTCACAGTCAATGTTGTAACTGCCTTTGACTGTTAATGCATATACGCCTATTCATCACTTCTTTCCCCTCTCTGTAAGAACTGTTACAACCCGACACACAAATTATTCTGAATGATTCCAACAAAAAAAACATCTAGCCAAAAAAATACAAAAACAGCAGAACAAACGGGCTGATTTCTTCTCACACCTCATTTGCTCATCTCGCTACATTCATCGGCGCTCGTCGACTGCTCTGTTTTGTTTCACCGCCTCTTCCCGCACGCCATTATCGATCCTCCTGCTTTCACGTCCAACGTCTGCAGGAAAATGATTGACCATAAGTGAGACCAATTGTGTGTCGGGTTCGAAAAATTCAATGGTTTTTTTCTTCTTTCTTCATATTTCACATATCAACACATCAGAGCAGAATGTTGTCCTGCTTCGAGACACAGGAGAGCCCGCGTGTGTTTTAAGATGTTTGCATGTGTTGCATTTGTTGATATCATATGAAATCAACATTACATTACAAACATAAATTTGCCACTTTGAGAACAATTAGTGATGCTGGATAAAAAGTGAGGTGACGTCTGCAGCCACAGGAGGTCCTCGGCTCCTGGGCAACTGTGGCTGCTCAACCTTTTTTTAAGGTTCAGGCCTTTTAAAAAGATATTAATGGATTTGGGATGATTTGGTGTTAATACTGTTGTAATATGAAGGAATATGCAATGACATCTTGTTTTAAACACATTTCATTAGTGAATTAGCTCATACATTTGAAAAGTAGTGGCTCATATTCTAATTGTAAGAAACATAAAAAGACAGTCACACAAGTGGTTTCTTACCTTTGTCTACCTATAAACCTTTTTTATTTCTTTCCAGGGTGCAGTCAGTATGTCTAATAGTCAAGAGGGTCTTAATCATAACAATATTACAATAAAATAAGATAAACTCAGACGATGACTACGACCTGAACGACTCACTATTTCCTCCTTAAAAACTATAGCTTCCTGTTTAAAAAACCTTATGATCAATTAACGTCAGAAAGAACACACAAGCTTAGAGTGGTTGACAATACAACATAACATTGGGTTTTGAGGAGATCGCAAATACAGTTGCAGGGTGGTGTGTACACACTTACAAGTAAAATATAATTAAGGGGGTGTCAGGGTTGTTTTTGTTGTCTTTTTTGTTGTTTTTTATTGTTGCTGTTGTTTTTTGGTCTATTTTTGTTGTTGATGTTATTTTTGGAGGGGGGAGGGTATGTGTATATGCGGGTGTGTATGTATGCATGTGTATATGTATGCGTGTATGCGTGTATGTGTGTATGTATGGGTGTGTGTGTGTGTGTGTATGGGTGTAAGTGTAAGTATATGTGTGTATATGTGTATGTATGTATGTATATGTATGTGTGTATATGTGTATGTATGTATGTATGTATGTGTGTGTGTGTGTGTGTGTGTATATGTGTATGTATGTATGTATGTATGTGTGTGTGTGTGTGTGTGTGTGTGTGGGTATATGTGTGTGTATATATATGTTTATGTGTGACAGTTTTTTTATTGTTTTATGTTTATATCACTAAACAAATAAAAAATGTAAGTGACAATACAACATAAATAACATCTATCCTTTCATTTTGAATGCACACGTCTTTACTTTGAGTAATCATATTACAGTAACAGGCATTTTGCCCCTTTTGTACAGTATATTGTACCATTTTGTGCTCTTCCTCTGTGAGGTTGTTGAACTAGATGAGCAGAGGCCCAGCGATGCCCATCTGTGCTCCTCACTCCCAACACGCTGCTTTCCTGGAGGTTTCTGTTGAACAGCTGTATACAGTTTAATGGCTCCGGCTCCCAGCAGGAACGATCTGCTGTAATTCTTCATCCCCCAATACAGTGAGGATGAGGTTAAACAGTGAGCAGCGCAGCTTCGCAGTCGAGCCCGCCGTGTTTCCAAACACTCCCGAAAGATTTGCGCTGATGAAGAAAAAAGAAGGCAGAAAAAAGAAAAGAAAAATCCATCTGCGTTGTGACAAATGGTGAGGCTGAGTGGTCAGAGAGGAGAAGAAAAACACGATTTATTTTCAAAGCTTTTATGATGCTTGCCATTGTGCCCCTCACGTTTTAGTCTCGATGCACACTAGGACTGCCAATGGGGATGTAACTGTTGCAGAGACACAAAGGAACTGCTCAAATTACACCTGCGACAATTACTACAGCAAGGCGCTGTCTGCGGGACAAAAGAGTGTTATCTAAAACTACTCACGGAGAAAGTACAGGGGAGGGAAAAAAAGCGATTACTGCGGAGGCTTTGTTGCAGGTTTTAGGCCGTCCGGTATGTCACGCGCAGACGTAATATTGTATTGCCAACAGCAAATGATTATTTTCTGTCTTTAAATTGTAAAATGACATGTTGCCAGTCGATATGGATTACATATTGCAATAACAGAAGATGATTTTGGGCTTCGGCTTTGATGAAATCCAGAGACCCAGTTTAAAACGCTCCGAAACTAAAACTGTTTTTAAAACAAAGTAAAAGCTGGAGAAACATTTTGCTTTTCAGAACGCCGGATGAAGTCACTCGATGAACTCCAGATTTGCGTTCAAACAAAGGGATGAAAATGCGTCATGTCATGGAAATATAGTTCTGGGATTCATATCAGAGCTCTGGTCCATTGAGATTTTGGGCACACACACACACACACACACACACACACACACACACACACACACACACACACACACTTATTGTTCCCAGGATGTATTCAGTGTTGGTGTTGGATAATTTCCATAAGAAATTAATAAATGGATAATAAAAAAAACATGCACATATAGATGGATAGATAGATAGATGGATAGATAGATAGATAGATATATAGATCGATAGATAGATAGATAGATCGATAGATAGATAGATAGATGGATACATAGATCGATAGATAGATGAAAGATAGATAGATAGGTAGATAGATAGATAGATGGATAGATGGATATATGGATAGATAGATAGATAGGTAGATAGATGGATACATATATCGATAGATAGATATAGGTAGATAGATGGATAGATATAGATAGATAGATAGGTAGATAGATGGATACATAGATTGATAGATAGATATAGATAGATAGATAGATAGATAGATAGGTAGATCGATAGATAGATATAGATAGATAGGTAGATAGATAGATATAGATAGATCGATAGATAGATATAGATAGATAGATAGATAGGTAGATAGATAGATATAGATAGATAGATAGATAGATATAGATAGATAGATAGATAGGTAGATAGATAGATATAGATAGATAGATAGATAGATAGATAGATCACTAGATAGATGGATAGATAGATAGATAGGTATATAGATAGATAGATAGATAGGTATATAGATAGATAGATAATAGATACTTTATTTATCCCCAAGGGGAAATTTGTCGAAATCTTCTGAATCTCTTCACCGTTGACGTATTAATCCGTCTGCAAACTCTCCTGCTGTCACGAAGGAAGGGAAACAGACATTCAGCATATTAGCTGAGCAGATTATCCCGAAGCCCTCAGTGTCCACGAACAATGGCGTTGTCACCGGCCTGAGAACACAGACGCTCCTCACTGCAGAAACCAACACACGTAGCAATTAATCCCAATTATTAGCTCGGTTGTCAGAACTGCTTCAGAGTTAATAATGTGTGAACTTCAACAGCTGCGATGAAGGTTAATTGGCAGGAAAGTTTGTTTTCACAACACGAGCGCGCCATATTCACGAGGCGCCCAAGGATTTAGAAAACCGAAGGCGAATAAAAGCGGGAATACGAAGAAAAAATTCCTCGCTCGCGGTGAAAACCATCAGTGCTTTTTTAGCTCAGCTGCCAGCGAGGCCCTGGGGCACGGATGGAAACAAGCTCTTTATCTCGAGGGTTCAAGAACAGCTTGCTCTCTTACTGTGGAACATAATCAGCACATTTGTAAACGTAAAGCAGGGCTTTGAATGTAACCATTCATCTTGAGTTACCATGTTGTCGTTCAGACATCAAGGCTCTCCAAGGCCTGCGCTCGACTCAGCAGCCCACCTTGTATGAGGGAACCTAAAAGGCTTTGCCACAAAGTGCCAAGTAGCTCCGGGTCCTAATAACAGGACCACAAAGAGCCAACTTATGGAAGCCATTAATAGCGTGTTAGGCACACACACGTTTCCCCCAGCTTGCTTTGACTGTGTTAACTGACTATTTATGTGCGCCAAGAAGAGAAGGCATTTTAAAAGAAGAAGTAAAAAAAAGAAAAAAGGAACCATTTCCTCACTTGAAATTTCACCTCATTCTGTTCAGCGGGCGTTCACAGTTCAGGGGTGTGATTTGTTCGCCCGGGACGCGTTTATTTTCTACCCCGATATTAAATGTGTTGAGGCCAACAACTCGAATTTCCGCCGTTGAAATAATGAAAACTGGTCGGAGCGCGGTCACATTACAGCACGGCGCATTGTTCGGCGTTGTGTAGAGTGTCACTGGAGGCTGGATGCTGGTAATAGTGATGATAATGCGGGTGATTGTACCGCTGTGTGTGTGTGTGTGTGTGTGTTTGTTTGTGTGGGAGGACACTTGCCTTCCAGTATAAATACACATGAAGGAATATATATTCATAGATTCACCTTTCGCATTTCTTTTATGACTTTGTGGTGTGATTGAGGAAAGATTGAAGGCCGGTTGAAGACACGCTTTTGTCAAAGCGTACCGGATGAAATGCAAAGCTCGACATCAGCCGTATCCATCAAGGCTGAACGGCTGAATCAAACCCTGCTGTGTCATATAAATTATCATTTTGTAATCACACGATGGACGGTTATTTGCAGCGACAATGTTATAAACAATTTTTTTATTTTTTTTAATGTGCTTGGATGATTCGGAATTATCTTTTTTTTTTTAAGTGGATCGAACAAAATTTGAAGCTATAATTTGGATTCCATTCTCCAACATGAAAGGTTGTTTGGTTGGGGAATAAAGAAATGCCAAACACGTCAGCTTTTCATGTTTTAATTTATTGTGAACTGTTGTATTGATTTTTTTTTAGGACTTCTATGTTGTAATTGTTGATGAGAATATAATTTGCAACAGAATATAATAAACATACAGCTGGGGGGATAGAAACATTTCATATTACTGACCATGGTTATGTTATAATCTAGTAATGTTTTGCATGACAAGTGTCGAATAACTCAGTTAAGAATGGCTATGGTATGTTTAAATAAATGATATTACTTCTGAGGTTCCCCAAGGCACTGTCTTAGAGATACATTTGTTTTTGTTGTACACTAGTGTTGTGTCGTCTGGGGCATTCCCATTTAGACCGAGAAGAGCCTCCAGCCTTCTTTTCTCCTCTTTCAATGTAGAGATACTCTCAGTTTGGACAGCATCCTCCGGTCTGAAAAGATGCATTCTATCCACTGACCACCAGGGGGCGACTCTTCTGGTTGTATATAAGTCTATGCTTCATGTGTTAAAGCTGTATTCTCTTCACTGGCCATCAGGTGTGACTCCTTTGGTTGTATAGAGGTATATGCTTCATGTGTTAAAGCTGCATTATCTCTAGTGACCACCAGGTGCGACTCCTTTGGTTGTATAGAAGGCTATGCTTCATGTATTAAAGCTGCATTATCTCTACTGACCACTACGGGGCGACTCCTCCGGTTGTATAGAAGTATATGCTTCATATGTTAAAGATGTGTTCTCTCCACTGACCACCAGGGGGCGATTGCTCTGGTTGTTAGAAGTCTATAGAAAATGACTCTAGTTCTCCTATCCTCTGGTTGTATAGAAGTAATTGCTTTATGTATAAAAGCTGCATTCGCTCTACTGGCCACCAGGGGGCGATTCCTCTGGTTGTATAGAAGTCTGTATAAACGACTCTACTTCTCTCTTGATTTATTCCCTCAGTAAACATTGTAAACATGAGTTTACGACTCAATCTCTGGTTTCACGTCTTAAAGTCTCATTTAGTAAATGATGGTCCATTTGGATGGAAATATCTTTTCTCTTGTCTTTTTTCAGATGAGAAAAGTCATCAGTGAAAATAACATATCCACATATTAGTTTACATCCTCCTGGACTAATGTCACACAAAACAAAACCCAACGTGTCATCATCCGCCGCCTCGGCCTCCGGCCTGCACGCCAAAGCAGGGTTTGTGGTTCCCGAGGTAACTTCAGGGTTAACTCTGGGTTTTCAGTTTCATGAGGGTTTCAAGATCCATCCCTTCCTACTGGGATAGATCACCATGGTTACTTGTGCTGAGCACCTGTTCCGGAGCATGTTGGTTATGTTGGAGATGAGAAATCAAACAGTTAGATAATATAATAAACAAAGTAGTTAAAGTCAGAATCCGGACTCAAAGCAACTCATATTAAACAGACTAGTACAAAAAATATATATTAATACATCCCGTCTGTGTGAAGGTGTAGATTAACAGGATGCGGCCAAGTTAGCATTAGCAAATAAAACTAAAATCTCTTTATATTCTCTTACAGTCTTACATTCACAGACAGTCGCAGTGTTATTGTGTTATTTGCTGCAGGTGATTAGAAGTTATGGAAGAAAACTTTCTTAATGCTTTGCATTATGTTTTCGGATTTATTTATTTATTAATTCGCTCCCATGTCCGTTTCATACTGTTGCAGCTGAAAGAAAACAAAGAAATCGAAGAAACACATCAACTTAAAGGAGTACACACACATAATTACAGTCGGTTCTATCACCCTCTGAATATCATGCGGTGATATTTTACATCTTTGAATTCACGCATTTACACAGTGTATGATTTTTTTTCTCCAACTATCCTTCCTGCCTTTGGCCGTCTTAACATTTTAGACTGAATTATGTGTTATAACTTATTTTCTCTTAATGTATCAAATCCGCCGCTCAGATGGTTTGATTATGAGTTACCGAGTTGATCAGGATCATGATTTTTCGGGTCCGTTGAACCAGATAAACTTACGATACCCGGGTATGTTGTGTCTACGTCTTCTGAAGTCACGGACCAATGAGACCTCGGAAACTCAAGAAACGAGGTGTCAGGGATTCCCCCATTCCTCACTGCTAATTCCAAGCACTATTAAATCAGGAAATCTGAATCTGTGTGAAATATTCCAGAATCACGTCAGCGACATCGATGCTTGTTTTCCGGTAACGAATGTGCTTTTCCCATCTGCCTTGCATGTGTAAACTCGTATCATTTACAAGGCGAATACATTTCGGTATGCGCTCTTCTATTTTTTTAACCAATCTATCAACTGAAATTCCACGCAGCGATGCAGCAATGGAACTTGCGTGTGTACAGTACACATGCGGTACTCTTCACACGTCGCGGAATTGAGTGTGTTATATTTTCGGGTGGACGTGGAAACTGAGCACATCGGTCTTTTCTCCTCCTCGCTCATTGTGTGGCGCTGAGAGGCCAAGACGCAGTGTCCTCAATTGATTTCCCAGGCTTGGGGCTCTGCAACCACAGCTTGAGAAGCCCAGGTCCCCTTTAGGCGCTCCCTTCTTCGCCTCCTTTTTACCTTTCCCAAACAATGGAGCCTGCCCCTCTTCAAGCAGCCGCCCCCCAAACACTCGGTGAATAAAGTTAGTCCAACATGCGGCCCTTAAACCCACCCCGAGACTGCTGCCGGGCAGCCACACTCGCAGAATTGTTTGTTAATAGTCCAATTAGATAATTGCCATCTTTCACTCCTTTTCCTCCCCGTTTCCCATAAAGGCATGAATGGCACTCAGGGAGGGGGGCAGATTTAAGAGGGCTTCTGGCCAGCTAAGGTGACAAGAAGGGCCAGAGAATGCTCCTTGCACTAGGCCACGGGTTTGAATTGAATCATTGTGGCCTAATCAATGGTCTTATTGGATTACTGGCCACTGCTGTGTTCAGAGATATTGTTGCATTGACAATGAAAATAGCTCAGAGTTGGTGGTTGGGTGGGTGTGTAGTGGGCTGGAAGGCGAGTGGTAGAGAGAGGAAGGGGCCATTCCAGAGGTATGCGTGTGTGAGAGAGAGTGTAGGCAGCCTAAACACTAATGACAAGCTTTGTTCCCCTTAGTTTTTTGTCATTTTTCCAATGTGCAGGTTAAGACTATGAGAGGTGAAGGTGGCTTCTGGGTCGCGGACGTTTGAATACCGAAGGACGCGGCGTTAGCGGCCGAGACCTTCGTCGAATCGCTCCGCCGAGCAAAGGAAACGCCAAGGCGATCCCCCGTGAAGTAGAGGCCGGCCGGGGCTCCTTCGTCGCCTTGATACATTTCGACCGGCGGGGATTTGTTCGTCGTCCTTCTTCTTCTTCACACCCGTCCCTCTCTCTCTCTCTCTTCCCGTCGCCTGTCGCCTGCAATCGCGTAGCGGCGAGATCGGCACATTGCAGAATTCCGTTGATTGGCGAGAGAGTAAAAGGGAAAGAAGAGGAGAAGAAGGAAAAAAAGGGGATCAAAGTTCACCGGCGTGCTGCGGCAATCAGGCGCTCTGTGAGAAGTCGGGGTTGGGAAAATCGTCTGGCGGACGGAAGGATGAAGAAACCCGGGAACTTTTTTTCAGGTCTCGAAGAGTCGTACCTCTGCGATTGTGCGCGGACGCTCGGTCGCGAGGCGAGACCAATCATTTCGCTCGATTCTCTGGGCTGAGAGCGAGGAAAAGCCGAGGGGGACGGGACGAGCGAAAGCCCTCCGTCGAGACCTCGATCCGTTTCCCCCCCCGAACAATTTAGTGTATTCATGAGGTTACGCAAATGTGGAGGCAACAAAATTACCGTAATCAATTGAAACAGCGAGCGAGCATCCATGGCTCTGATTATCTGGAGATCATCTATCAGCCCTGATGTCTATGTAACGAGGAAAGGGGGGCATTGAATTACTGTTGAGTTTCCCTGAGAAGTCCATGATCATTGGGCAAGGGAGTTTGCTCCGTGATAATAGGGGCTCCTCGGTCGGCGGACGGAAGGATTTCACCACACATTAGATAGCTGACTGCCGAAAGGTGCTGTTTTTGAAACTAAACCCCAACACCGGACAGACGACCGGCGGCGGCGGCGGCGGCGGCGGCTACCACCGCGCTTCTCTGTAATCTCCCTCTTCTTTTTTTTTTTTTTTAAACTGACAAAGGAAGAAGAAGAAGAAAAGAAAAAAAGAAAGAAAGAGGCGGACGAGCCACAGGTCCAGGAGGATACACTGAGCATGGAGGTCAGGTACAACCAAGAGACGGAAGGGATGGGGCTGAGGAATGGACTAAAGAAGGGGAAAGAGGACAAGGACTCCCAGGGTAGCTTGTCCAAAAGCTTCCTCAAGGAGCAGCCGGACTCCTTTTCACCCTCTGGGACCGCCGACAACTGCGAGAAGAGCAGGGGGAGCACGGCGGACCCGGACTACTGCCGGAGGATACTCGTCCGAGGTAAGACTTGGGCTCTCTCTCTCTCTTTTTGACTTTTTTTTTTGTTCTTCCTTTTTTCTTTTGAACTTGCAGCGTCGTGTTCATCCGAGATCGAACAGTTCTCGTTCATAATCTCGAGGAGATATTTTATAAACTGCAGTTAGATAACGTGCATTTTATATTGGAAGGGAAATGAGAGAGCAGCTTTGAGAACAGGGATGAAATTTGTAGGTTTTTAATTAACGAGTTAATAGCGATAACATACCCTCAAACACATTATTTTATAATATATATATGTAATATATATTATATATATAATTATATGATGAATTAATTAATTTGTCATGAAAAAAAGGTAATTGTTATTAAATATATGTATCTTGAATTTATGACTTCAATAATTTTGTCCCTGGACTTAATTTAATACACTATGATAGCAACGTTTTGAGAGAAATTTGATACTTAAATATTACCTAATGTTAAATTAAAAAAATATATATGTTTAATGTTAATTATCAAATTGAAGAATTCACTTGTGTTCCCCTGGGTTATTTTAAATTCCACACGGTAAATATTTAGATTACAAATATGAAAACACAGAGAAAAGGAGATGAGAGTTTATTTAAAGTCAATAAATGATACCAAAAAAATGTGTGTATGAGTGTCAGTTGCCCAGAGAGTGATTCATGTAATGTCCTTCAGGCAATGTTGGCCCAACACTGAGAGAGTGTGAAAACAAACTGTGAAAAAACAATGGATTAGTTACGCAAGATAAGGTAATGAGAAAGACACACTACAGGAAATAGAAAAACATTCTCCATCAAAATATTCTACCGGACATCGCTGCATTAATATTTGTTTCTAATAATATTAATAATGTGTTGCATCATTATCATTATATGGAATTGTAGTCAGTTTAATACATATGTAATAAATATGCATTGTTGAACACTGAATTATGTTGGCCTACACCCATTGTTGTAATTTGTCTTTGTGGTACACAAAATGTTTCTGTTATTCACATTAGAAATAATTCTTGTGTTATCACTTATTATGTGTATACAATGTTGTAATTACATACATGTGACTTTTCAAAGTAATCGCTTCTTTTTATACGAAAAAAAAAAACATTTTGAGTATGATTTAATTCTTAATGATAGTCCGCGAAATAATTACAAACCATTCAACGTAATGCGTTATTCAAACAAACTGTATTTATTTTTCTAAGCACATAATAATAAATTTACGACACATTCACTGATATGAAAAACCCACAGCTAAATGTAAAAATAATAAATAAAATCTGAATTTGACTCAATATTGTATATTCTCATAACTTTCACTACTGTGCTATAGTAATATTATTATTATTAATAATAATAATAGTAATAACAATAACATAATAATAATAACAAACAATAATAATAATAATGTGTTGCTTAACGAACAATGTAAAAAGCTAGGGATATATTTTGTATTAATCTGTTGTAACTCAGTGTTGTTAATTCAAGGTTAATTTAATCATTACAGATGCTAAAGGCTCCATCCGAGAGATTATCCTGCCGAAGGGCTTGGATTTGGACCGGCCCAAGAGAACCCGGACCTCTTTCACCGCAGAGCAGCTCTACCGGTTAGAGATGGAGTTTCAGAGGTGCCAGTATGTGGTTGGGAGGGAGCGGACAGAACTGGCCCGCCAGCTCAATCTGTCTGAAACACAGGTATGTGTGCATTGTTCTGGTACCTCACTGGGTTTAAAATGTGCAAACTGGACAATCTAATGTGCAAATGACGTAACATGTGCTTTTGCTATAACTGAAATAGCAATAATACATAGTGTGGATTTCATGTCATTTCCTTTTTTTGGGGTCCGTGGTCAGTTTTTACATCAAATGCAACCATCTTTTACAAAGGAAAATACAATTACCCGTATAATACAATTAATTTCTAATTCATTTGTGAGCCCCTGCAAATAAATAATCAAGTTAATATTTTACAAAGCAATTAAAAAGTAATACATTTCTCTGACATGCAACATAATCACAGTTTGTGATAAAGAAATACGGCTGTTTTATGAGCACTACCGCTGTAAACAAATCTTTAATGGCACCAATAATCATCAGAAACCTGTAGACCCTTTGTTTTGCATTTAGATCTCGGCTTGTATCTTTAAGGATGTAGAAACAGTTGCAGCGGGGCGATGGATGCCTCTGTTTCATTGGCCTCCTTCATAAATCTAATGCAGTGTCAACATTGCTTATGGACTGTTGTCCATTATTACCTGAAGCTGCTGTAATGAAAGCTGCCATTAGAAAGAAGAAGAAGATGAAGAAGAAGAAAAAAGCTGCAGCCTTGTGAGGTCAGCGGTGGGTCACGCACTGTGGAGGAACAGCAATTTGCAGCCTGTGTTTGACACCAGTTGACCGGGTCACATGCAGGACCTGGACCGCTGCTTCAAAGCTGCTGTGTTTTCAGCTCCGCTCTCATTCACGTAGCTGGGATTTTTTTTTCTCTCTCCATAAAAGGTGCAAAGCGACTAACGGGCTACACGCGGGTTGTTGGTGCTAATGTGTTGGGGGCTTTCGCAAGGTTGCCCTTGAGTGGAGGTCTGCGAGGGGTCAACCTTTTTTGTCTTCTTTTTTTTGTTGATAAAATGCCATCATAACAGACTACTTGAATCTGTTTGTTGACGTGCTATCAACAGCTATTTTCTTCTCTTCCGATTTTTTTCCACATTTGAAATATTTCTTTTTTTCTTTTTTCTTTTAATTGACCGACGAACCACAATTGCTGCTTTTCTTCTCTTTTTTCCCACAAAAATGAAATACGAGTTACTATAAGTGTCTTCAGATGTTATTTTCGCTCACACAAAAGGTGATATAGACAATAGCCTTTACTCCCTACTTAGGCGGGACAAAGGCAGCGGCTGATGAAATGCCTTTTAATGACAACATGGTGAAACGGTGGTACTCTCGACTTGTTACATTAAGGAACGACAGCCATTTGCTGTGTGCACCAGCGTATCATCTTTGTTGGAGCTCCCAGCATCCCCCTGTTATCTTTGCACTGAGAATGTCTAACCCCCAAAATGAACGAGACGCTCCTTCTGAGCAGTCTCCACCTGGAAACAGAAGTTATGGGATGGGCTCCACGGCTTCTTGATGTGAAATGTCCGTTAACAGCTGGGGAAGAGTTAAACAAATCAAATAGGATTGGACAAGCAGGAGGATGGAGATGGTGGATTGATGCTTACTCCATATAGAAAGCAGGTGGGATTACAAATCATAGAAAACTCAATAAAGATGGATCTGTTAAGCTGATTATTAAATTATCACTCAAAGCACATTTTTTTCATCCTTAGGTATATCTATATCTATATCTATCTATCTATCTATCTATCTATCTATCTATCTATCTATCTATCTATCTATCTATCTATCAATCTATATATATATATATATATATATATAAATATATTTATATAGATATATTTATATATTTATATAAATATATGTATATATATATTTATATATATACATTTTTATAAATATATATATATATGGGAGTATGAGTTGTTCCTCTTCTTGATACTGCATTAACTGCTGAATATATCTTGGAGATACAATCTCAAAATAGTGGAAAATATTTCTCAAAATAATTGAGTAGATGCATTTTGGTATCATAAATGACAGGAGAAATCAATCCAATATTGTCATTTTCCAAGATGTAATTATATCATTATAACTTCTTTTCTAAAATGTATCATCTTTAGTCTGAGATTGTACATCCTTCTCCGTGTGGGAATCCCATGCTGCTCATTAAAGACGGTCCAGGTCAATCACGGTGGCCATTTTGAATTTTGAGGTTGGAGAGAAAAAACTTCCGGGGGACGTGTTGTCCACGCGTTTGAAAAGTAAACAGCTACTTCTAATCGCTTAAAGAAAGTCTCCAAAGATATTACATTTACGGTAATCCAAAACTGAATACAAAAAAATCCTCACATGTTTATGCTTCATCCTTAGAATTCAGCTTAATAAAATATACCACACATTTGTTTTTTGAATAAAAAAACAATAAATAATTGTATAAAAGAAAAAACTCTCTATATATATAGGCTTCAAAGAAAAAACTACACAAGGGAGTTCATTATCGAACCTTTGTCGAAGTGTGGACGTATAGCAGTGTGTTTCGTATAAAGGGCCAAACCGTCTCAGTGAGCCTTCTCCTCCGTGATTGAATTGAATCACGGCGGTTTTCCAAGACCTTGTGGGTAACGTGTGTGTGTGTGAGAGGAAAGCGTTCCTACACATATAGATGCACTAGTGAGGAGTAGTACCTGAAAGTGATGGACAGGTGCTTTGCTACTTTTCATTTGTGAACAATACCAATGGGTAGACACAATCGAGTGAATCTGTGGAGACAGTCGTACGGCTCGCGGTGCACTTATCTCCACTTACTGAGATTATCAGATTGTATCATGATCACGGGTGTTTTGTGATGCCATTTTTTTCCGTAGGATGTGTGTGTGTATGTATGGGGGGGGGGGGGGGGTGAAATGCAACAAAGGTTACGTTTCATGTGCTGTAACAACTGATTACCTCATTAATTATTGCTATTTTATGATTGCTACCATAACAATAGACATTTTTCACTTTAAAGTGATACACAATATGTTTAAATTAATAATTTTATATATATATATATATAAATATATAAATACATATATATATATATAAATATATATAAATATATATATATATATATACATAAAAATACATATATATATACATATATATAAATGTATATACATATAAATACATATATATACATATATATATGTATATATATATATATATATATAAATACATATATATGTATATATAAATACATATATATGTATATATATATATACATATATATATAAATACATATATATATATATATATATATATATATATATGTATATATATATATATGTATCTAAAGGCCCTTTCTCCCATTGTGTTGCTCTCTAGGTGAAGGTCTGGTTCCAGAACCGGCGCACTAAGCAGAAGAAGGACCAGGGGAAGGACTCTGAGCTGCGTTCCGTGGTTTCAGAAACAGCGGCGACCTGCAGCGTCCTCAGACTTCTGGAGCAGGGCCGGCTGCTGACGCCTCCGGGCATGCCGGGGCTGCCGGGCCTGCCGGGCCTCCTGTCCCACTGTGGGAGCGGCCCGCTGGGCTCCGCCCTGCGCCCTCCCTCCATGGCCATGGCCAGCAGCGGCGGCAGCAGCGGCGGCAGCAGCGGCGGCAGCAGCGGCGGCAGCACCGGCACGGCGGGGGGCAGCCCTCCGCTGCCCGCCGTCAGCAGCTCGGGCACGGCGGCGGGCCTGCAGAGCTCGCCGGCGGCCCACGGCCTCTTCGGCTTCCCCATGCCCTCCTTACTCAGCGGCGTGGCCAACCGCATCTCCTCCAACCCGCTGGCCATGGCCGGCTCGCTGGCCGGGAACCTGCAGGAACTGTCCGCCCGCTACCTGAGCTCCTCTGCTTTCGAGCCTTACACGCGGACCAATGGCAAAGAATCCATGGACAATAAAATTGCGGAATGATGCTTTGTTTTCACGTTTAAAAAAAAACAAAAAAACGGATTCCTGTTTCGTCTGGACACGTCCCGGTTGTTTTCCCCGGCTTCTATTGTCTTTGTTTGGTTTCAGCTCATTCTCTTCCCATCTGTCTGTGTCATGTTCCGTATTCCAGTTGCACATCTGGCGCCTTTGTACGAGGAAGAAAAAAACGAAGACCGACACAAGCTCAATCTGACAAAAGACGGGGTGGCGGGAGGAAAGATTTTTGCACAAGACGTCCATGTAGGACTTTGTGACAGAGACTTAGAAAGACTCTGACACTTAATGAGATTAATGAGGGATCTTTCAGGTTTTCGGTTAAAAAAAACAAGTTGAATTCATTCTGTGAATCCCAAATTACAACACACACAACACAGAGGCCCGGAGAACACGGTTTGCTCCTCACCAGCTGGACGTGGTACATAACGTACAGCAAGGAGCGCAGCATCGCGACACAGAGTGTGTAAAACGGGAAGCTACCGCTCCTGAAGTGTGTTTTATTATTCGATTGTGTTGGGTAGATGTAGAGGAAGAAAGCCCGAGCAGCGGTTTGTAAGATCCAATCAAAAGCGAGTTGAAAAATAATGTAAATTTAAAAGCGCAGCATTATGAATACACGGAGCAAGGTCAACGTACCAGACAAGAATTGAGGGAGAAGAAGAAGAAGAAGAAGAAGAAGAAGAAGAAGAAGAAGAAGAAGAAGAAGAAGAAGAAGAAGAAGAAGAAGAAGAAGAAGAAGAAGAAGAAGAAGAAGAAGAAGAAGAAGAAGAAGAAGAAGAAGAAGAAGAAGAAGAAGAAAAAAAATGCTCCTCTGTTTGAAGGTCACTGCAAGGCCGTCGTTAGCACCCACCCCAATGCATCGGACACGTGAATGCAACTCGCTTTGACGCACACAATTCAGCGCACACAAAGTCTCTTTTGTATATCTGTTTGTATCGAGTTTGGACCAAACCAAAACATAATCCAGAGAAGGTGTTGTCATACAGTGTTGTTCAGTGTTGTTTTCTCTATGGTTTGGTAACATTTTACAACACGAGTCTTCACTTTGTGTCATTTTCGTCTTCAAGATGCAGTACCTGACTCTTTTTTCTTTCTTTTTTTTGTCTGTGATTTTAATACCACTGTGAGTTCTCAGAGTATTCGGTGTACAATTTCTATTCCAACGCGCGAGCAGAGGAATGAGTTGTGAAGGAAATCTTTTTCGGCATTAGTGAGCTCGCTTTGTGCAACGCGACACACAAGGTGACAGTCGTTCCCTCCGTTGAGACCACACAAGGACCTTTCCTTCCTGTGTGAACACGTCAAAGACTCACGTATGTGGAGACTCGATGGAATTACTGTCGTATGAAAGTACTGGAAATTCAAAATTGTTATTTTATTGTAAATTATTCACTTCTGTATCTAATAGATTATTAGTATATCTGGAAATTAATGAATGAATGAATGTATTAGCGGGTTGAGGAATCAATCAAAAGCTCTTTTTGGTGCTGTTGTTGTGAAATATCTTGAAATTTGTGAAACGTGTGGTACAAATGTGCATATATATGATGTATGGCTACAGACAAAGACAAGTGTGTTTTTCATTTTTCTTTCCTAGTTGCTGTGAATCGAGTTATGATAAATTTCATGACTGTTATACCTCACACGCCACTTGCCTGATGTGTACGCTCGCGGCAGTTCTCACATTTATTGGTACTTGTTATCGGTACTAACCTTTGACTGATAACAGAACTTATGGTTATAAGTCAAACTCGTAATAACAGCGTTGTTACACATTGGAATGAGAGGTTTCAAGGAGCCATTACAGGAGCTCTCGTAGTCCTGACACTGTTTCATTTCTAATAGATTCAGTTGGACCTCAGATAAGTATTGTCATTATCGTGGGGTTGAGAACATGAAAAAAAGACGATATCATCAAATATCTTGCTTTGTCCAAAACCCAAATATATTACATTTACAAAGAAACAGAAAAATCAGCAAATCTAATCTAAAAATATGTATTTTTTTGGTTTATAAATAACCTAAATGATTAATAACTATCCGAATAGTTCCCAATCCTTTTGGTCATCAAATAATGAATTAACGGATTATTTGTATCACCTCTGCGTTCCACATATGCCTGAAATGGGATAGCCACTAATGGAGGACTAATGGAGGCTACATGTGTGTTTGAGCATGCCAGGTATAATGCCAGAGGGAATGGGAACACCACCTTCCACTTTTGAAAAATATAAATTTTGTCTCCCCATATTTACATACGGTTTCGGTTTAATTGAGTAACTAACATCCTTCTGTCCAGCGGTTGTCCTAGATGGCAGAGCAGCAACGTTGACCTGGATGAGGATATGCTCCTCTGGCTTCAGCGACCTGCGACATTCATGACTTCAAAGTTCCTTATTGTTGCATATGAAAATAAATCACATAGTTAATAACATAGTTATTAACGAAATAACCAATTCCATCATAACGTGTCGTTTATAACACCGTTATAAATGCATTTAAATAGCAAGAAACAGCATTAATGAATCAAAAGTAGCTTTTCTAGAGCAGTCAACCATCTCTTGGTTTTATTGGCTGAAAGATCTGGAATTTTCTTTCTTTTTTTCTGTCAATTATACTAAAACCACGGTTTCCAAGGTTGATAGGAAACATTCATTCAGCATCAGTTTACTACAGACAGTTATTCACAGGCTTGGGCTCGTTGGACACGTTGAACCGGAGTGAGTCGGCTGTGCCACCGGCCACCGTCAAGAACACACCATGAAAAGACCCAGGTCTTCTTTTTAAATCTGTATCTATTATTTGTATCTGAAAGAAACTCACGGCAAAAAAAAACAAGTGGAGTAATTTAACCATTCCAGTCGTGCATTAGTGTCGTTGAACCGGGAGCATCGGCCAAAGAACCAAGAACCAAGAACTAAAGCTAAGCATGAACATTCAATATGTGACAGTTTACATAAATAACTACAAAAACACAGCAGAGGCCAATATTCATATATTAATACTTTTATTCTTACAGCTCTCAGACAGCGATACTTCATTTTCAGATTAAGGTTTTACAAATAAAAGATGGTATCGGTCGTCACGGGGCTCGTACAGTGAGGGCGCCGCAACTTCTACCCAAGTAAAACCCGTCTCCTCGGCACTTTGTCCACCGCTCGCCGCGAACAGAACAAATGGACTTACACATTTTTTGGAGCACAATGGTCTGCATACGCACTCTCGCACGAGTTTAAGCTTTTCTGTAAAGTTGGGACTAACTTTTTGTTCTGTTCCAAGTTTAGCTGTACCGCTCCAGCGACAGAGAAAAACCCGAGGTTCTTTTGTGAGCAGAGCCAAAGAAACCAATCCTCCCCACTGTGTCTTGGGAATCTCCCCGGAGGAAAAAGAAAGGTCACATTTATGCCTCCCACCCCTCTCCATCCCCCCACACACACACACACACACACACACACACACACACACAGCCACCCTCCCATTCTCTCTCTTCACCCCCAAATCCAATTAGAAGGAAGGTCGGTGAGGTTTTTGTAAGTGGGGGGTTTCGGGGGACTGTGTGTGGGTGTGTGTGTGTGTGTGTGTGTGTGCTTGTGTGTGTGTGTGTGTGTGTGTGTGCAGGCAGAGGCTGTTATAGCTGCAGACCACCAACACATTTCCCCCCCGTCACATGGTCCGGTCTCTAAGCTCAGGTCTTAGGAGGTGAAAGAAAGGCTACATCCTGTTTTGCTTTCCGTTACTGTTTTTTTTGTCCTTGTCCTTTTCGTGCCATACAGTGAATCTGGGGATCGACACGCAGACTCGACCCTCTCCGACGGGCACACCGATCCGGCAACGTGGCGCTCCGCGGAGCCACAGGTTGTGAAAACCTGCACAGTTTAGTCCCTCTGCTTCTTCAAAGAATAATTAATCCCATTAAGTAATCAGAGAGTGAGGGGAGAGGAAGCCTCTCCAAAGCAAGGGCTCCACTTGTGTATTCTGCGGAACACTTAGCACAAAGCCGTGAAATAACCGTAATTACCAAATGTGTTGGAACAATACGATGTTTAATTACGTCTGCAGCACCCTCGCCATACGGTGTTGTATCGGCACACAGTTTGCCGTTTCCGATAGCGAGATATATTTACGTCTCTTTTGCAACATCACTGATTCAATTCATTTTATTTTGTATAGCCCAATATCACAAATTACAAATGTGCCTCAGAGGGTTTTACGGTCTGAACACATATATACGACATCTCTGTCCCAGGACCTCACATCGGATCAGGAGAAACTCCCAAGGAATATTTTGTTAAACTTTCACGAGAAAAAAAGCGAAGACATTCTTCAGGAGAGCAAGAGAGGAGGATCCCTCTCCAGGATGGACAGAACAATAGATGTCATGTGACCAGAAGGAATCATTACAGAGTTACATGAACATTCAATGAGTAAGACATGTATGAATAATGAGGAGTAGGCATGGACCACGATCCAGACCTCCACAACAGACCTCCAGGTCCAATGGACCCTACGAGACGTGAAGTCACGAAGAATCCGGGGAGGAAGCAGTTAATAATGTGTGATGGAGAGATGACAATTCATCTATAAGGAGAGAGAGAAGAGGAGAGAGGTGCTCAGTGTATCCTAAAATGTCCCCCAGCAGCCTATCAGCCTCTAGCAGCATCTCTAGGTCGGGACCAGGTGAACCTGAGTCAGCAATAACTATAAGACTATACTAAACTAATGCTATCAAAGGCTACTTATAAGGAGCACCACATCCTTATGCATAGTTACATAAGCTATGATGCTATTTGCAGTATAAATATGTTAATTAAATGAGCAATACTGAGGATATTTAGCAGTGTCTCTATTCTCTTGATTGATGACGTATTTACTCATTTACTTATGGAATCATTTAAAGCTGCAGAGCATTAATTCCCTTCATGTCAGCAGCAGATCACGAGACTGAGATGTAGAAAGATGACTGGAGCGCTCCTCAGTTCTCTGGAGCGGTTAACCCTCTTTGAGCTCTTTGTTTTAGTCTTATTATAATTATAATTGTCTTGGCCCATTCTGATTGTCTCTCTAGGAAGTTGACAGCAAGGCTCGAAAAACTTTTATTGTAACAACAGCAAGAAAGGATGTGATACGACTGCAATCATGAATAGTGAAATAGGAAATAATAAAACAGAAATGACAAGGAGGGATTAGGAAAATCCAATTTGACAGATAACCTTATTGTCTTCCCAGGATTCCTCAAAGCAATCTCGAACAATGTTATTAGCATTTGATAATACCATATATTAGCCTTTCTCCAGACAATACATTGATATTGAATAATTCAGCTAACCAAAGATTGTATTCAGTGACATTCTCAACATTCAATGTAAAAATTAAAAGGGATTAAGGACAGTTCATAGCAATTCACATAACCGCTGTATTCCCATGAATTCATTCTTATGCATATTTTGATAAGTGCATTAAAAACGTGTTTTATGATCAGTGAGGTGATCAAAGAATGATTTGGTCATTCAGTCATTGGATTAATTTTCCTTTAATGTTTAATCCAAGCTGGCCTACAGAAACCATTAAAACCCCATAGCAAGAAAATATGAAGGAACACCCTCTACTTTTCTATAGAATTGTACTTGACATGACGGATCTTTGGGGCGACATGTGATCCTATGACTCTGGCGTGAAGTTGTGACACTGTAGGCATCAGGCTGACACACACAGAAAGGTACTGGTTCTTAAATGGTTCTTCAAAAGGCTTTGTGGTTCTACAAAGGACCATCACCTACTGAAGAACCATGTTTTTCATTTAAGGCACCTTTATAGGAACTATAATAGAAATATATAGAACTATTTAATGAAATGGTGCCTTAAAAAAATATTGTTTTAAGTTTCTTTGAGACACCTATATGTTTTCTTTCGAAGAAGCATTTAGGGAACAGGTTCTTTAAAGAACCCTGGTTTGAAAGGTTCTCTGTGGAACCAGAAATGGTGTATTAAAGAAATAAAATGTGAAGGTTCTTTGAGGCACCTTTATAGGTTCTTTGAAGAACGCTTTAAGGAAATGGTTCTTTGAAGACCCTGGTTTGAAAGGTTCTTTGTGGAACCAGAAATGGTGTATTAAAGAACCATTTCTGTGAGGTTCTTTGAGACAACATTATAAGTTCTTTGAAGAACTATCTAAGGAAATGGTTCTTTGAAGAACCCTGGTTTGAAAGGTTCTTTGTGGAACCAGAAATGGTGCATTAAAGAACCATTTTAAGGTTCTTTGAGACACCTTTATAGGTTCTTTGAAGAACTATCTAAGGAAATGGTTCTTTAAAGAACCCTGGTTTGAAAGGTTCTTTGTGGAACCAGAAATGGTGTATTAAAGAACCATTTTTAAGGTTCTTTGAGACACCTTTATAGGTTCTTTGAAGAACTATCTAAGGAAATGGTTCTTTAAAGAACCCTGGTTTGAAAGGTTCTTTGTGGACACAGAAACAGTGCCTTAAATAACCATTTCTTGAATGTTCTTTGAGACACCTTTATAGGTTCTATAAAGAACAATTTAAGGAAATGGTTCCTTAAAGAAGCCGGTCTTAAAGGTTCTTTGTGGAACCATACATGGTTCTTCTATGTCATGACTCTGAAGAACCATTCTCGGTTCCAGATGGGACCTTCATTTCTCTTTGTGCATGTGTAAGTGACCTCCTGTCTCCTGCATGAAATTCAGATGTATTTCAACATTCCAAACTCAAGACACAGAATCAATATATATATATATATATATATATATATATATATATATATATATATATATATATATATATATATATATTGAAGGCTGTGGAATCACTCAGTGTGGATGTCCTTCATAGAATACAGGGCTGAGTTGAACAGACGGTTTATATTCCAGGACGCCGTGTGCACCCTTTAACAGCAGCAGCAGCCACAGACATGCAAAATAAATGCATTAATATGATGCTACATATTTGCATAACTGGGTTAATCTGAGGAGTTTGAGAGAAATCATATCCCTTTGAACTCATCAAAAAAGACTCAGGAAAAAGAAATTATATTTTAAAAAATGAGGGCACTGCTCCTGTAGGCAGAAGCTCTTCACTTGCATTAATTAGCTATTTTTTTTGCATGCAGCCTGAAACATTTGGATGAGCTCCCCGGGGGTTTCCGTCAGCCTCACCACGCCGGTGCTCACCACTTCAGTCTGTAGTGCTTTTTCACCATCAGAGAGAGAGCTTTGCCTTCCGCGATGCCAGTGTGTCGGTAGTGTAGAGGGCATGGTTCAAAATCATTTTCAAACAGCCGCTTAAAAGCTATTGTGCAGAACATGATGCGACAAATGAGAACGCAACAGAGTTCCACAAATGGGAAAAACAGCCAACGAAGACTTTTTAAAGGGGGGAAATGTGAGCAATCATGTAATTTCACCTATCACTCAACTGCTCACTCACCAGTATATTGTGTTGGTTCTGATTGAGAGAGAGAGAGAGAGAGAGAGAGAGAGAGAGAGAGAGAGAGAGAGAGAGAGAGAGAGAGAGAGAGAGAGAGAGAGAGCACCAATACAGTACAGCATATTCACTTCTTCCAGCTGCAATTATCTTATCATATCAGTCAGATTCTAAATTAATTCCCATAAAATCTGTAAAAGTATAGCCTGGCTGGGGCCTTTGTTTCCAATCTGCAGTTTGCCATTTTGTATATTTTGTCATATTCTAGTTAGAATATTTCCTTTTTGATAAATAGAAACACATACATGTCAGTGATGACAGCATAAGCATGTTTGATGCCAGGTTTTGCTGTAATGTCAGTTACCATGACAGTTTGTGGAAACATTTAGCTACAGATATTAAATAAGGTTAACTTAAGAACATCCAGTGCTCGAATTCCATATCCTCTGGGGTATTTTTTTTTTATTCAGCTCCAACTGGTTATTCAATCTGAGAAAAAACATACAAGCTAGGATGCCGGTGACAAACACTCTCAATTGCAGCAAACAAATCATGAAAAGAAACTTAGAAATAAACAAAATATGATTAACTTCTCTTATTCCCATTAAAACCTTGCATTTACTTATTAATTTACTTATTTAAGACCAATTCTCAAGTTCACGATTTCAACACTAGACAATCTGCTAATCTCCATCCTCCCTTCAGCCGTACCACTCTCTGCCAGTTCTCCATCAAACACAGAGGTTCTTTACTCTGGAACAATCACATTCTTATTGCTAACTCATCATCTTCACTCAGTAATTTCAAACATAGATTTGGGCCAGCCTGGTGAATCAAGCCTTTTCATCATCTTCATAGTGTTTTGTATTCCTTGATATGTATTGTTGTTTGTTTTAGCACGTTAAATGTTATTCTTGTTTATTATTCATTACTTTAGGTGAGAACCTTGCATAAGCCCTTTGGGTTTCTTTACTCACCTGCACTCATTTCTGTGTCTTTTTTAATAATGTTACATTTGTTACTTATTTTTGCAGCATAACTGGTCGTTAGATATAATGACTGTATATCCAAGTGATTGTATTTCTATTATATTGCCTTGTCATACATACATATTTTTACTCTGTCAACGTGTTAATTAAAAGATAAAACCTAAAGCTCTGACGTGACTCACCTATGTTATGCGCATGCGCGCGCCTATCAGCCTGCTCTATCCGCTCTCCACAAACATCCGGTTCCTCCGTGTCACGTGACCAGCGCTCTGCTGTCATTTTCGCTATTCGGCACCAGCTAGAAAAACACATCGACCAACGTTAGCTCGCTCGGGTTTCCAGTTCTGCATCGCACGATGGCAACATTGGTATCAAACAGGGTGATGGACATCAACGGCTCGGCAGCAGCGGCGAGGACGCACACCCAGGCGGTGACCCGAAATTACATCTCTCAGCCTCGGCTAAGTATGTGACGTTTGCAGCCTGCGGGAGGTAGCTGCGAGTGTAGCTAGTGGCTAACAAGGTTGTTGTGCTGCATTCAATGACAAGCACTGACATTATAATGACATTATACTCTTGTTAGAATACTCTCATGCTATATACTATTCGTGTTCCGCTTTAGTTTGACGTTAAACCCTAATCCAAGACGGTAATACATTGCGTTACCAAAATAGATGAGGATGTTATATTCCAGTACATGGTGGCTTTGTAACCGTATGTTCAATGTTGCTTAGTGTGACAATGTTCATTGAAATAAAATACAAATTGTCAGCCATGGCTTTTAATACGGGGTTGTTTATACCCAGGGGCAATTGAACGCAGCACACGTCAAGCTATCACGCACAATTTGCGAGTCACGACTATAAACTAGCTAACGTTAGCCGCTGTTAGGCTGTGAATTAAATGCGGGTTAAGTTGACATATAAGTAGTACAACTGCTATAAACTGTTGCCTTTCCCGCTGTTAAACGAGTACCATTAATAACTTCGTGTCACACAGAAAATCAGCTAAGCTAGCATGCTAGCTGCAGCTAACGGTGATTGCGGTGGTTCATCATTTTAGCTCACGTGACACACCCTTAACTGCATGCATTAGCTTTAACATGCGTAGTCTCGCATATACATTTAGGATAAAAATGCACGATTGTCTCTAAGACTGCGCACAAGAGCAGTGTCGATACGGTTGACGTTAGCAAAATGTCACTGGCGCAGTGGATTAGACAGTCAGCTGACTCGTTAGCCACACGAATGAATGAGTGCTCGTATTTAATGTGAGTGGAACATGTAAAGGCAACTTTATTGTCTCCACAACATATAACTAGTGTTGCCGTGCAGCGATTCACCAAATGGATTCATTAAAAAATGTTGGTAGCTTCAGCATAAAGAAGAACAGACAGATGGGATGATGCTCATGTGACGTGTCACATGAGAGGAGAGATCACATGAGAGGGAAGATCACGTGAGACGGGAAGTCTGCAGGGCAGCAAACCTGCTGGTTTCTCCTTTTTGGTTTGCCTAAACCCACAATTGTTGATCAAATCTGTTATTTAAATATTTGCTACAGGTCGTGCTTCGAATGTTTATCTATCTTTATGGTAATAATTGTTAGAAAATGTGTTTATGCCATAACAGTTTGGATATTTCGCAATAAGTGTTTTCTTTCTTTTTTTTACCTTCGCATTGAAAATGCAGAAGGTTATGTTTTGATCGACGTGTATTTATTTGTATGCGTGTAACTCGCATAACTCAAAGTATTAAACCGAATCGCATGAAACTTGGTGGGATGATTGGTTTTTATCCGGGGACCATTTGATTAGATTTTGGGATCGCTTGCGTCAAGGTCATGAAAAGGTCAACATCTTCTTTTTACCATATCGTGGTCAATTTCTATCCAATTGGCATGCAACAAATGCCAACATGTTCATAATGCAATGTCCAATCTTGTGATATGCGAAGGTATGCGCTCTATCGAGTGCCCGTTCTGGTTTTATTATGTAGAAATCAACCCTTACATACTTTGAAGACAGCAATGCAATGCTTTTGTGATCAAATATTTGTCCAGGTATTATATTTATTACATCGTGGTGGATAAAGGAACTGAAGGGGATAAGTCCACCCGAGTTATTTGACGTTGGTCATTATTGTATTGTAGGGTAATAATTCAATTGGTCGTTTTGTGTCACAAAGCCCAATTTGATGTCATCACATCTCTTATTTTGTCAGACTAACTGTCACAAACCTTAATATATTGTATCGATGTTGAAGATTAGAAAAGTATACAAAAGATATTATTTGAGTTGAAAGCCGTTTATTATTTTTCACAATTCTTAATTGATTATCAAAAGTGAGCACAACTTGAGGGAAAGCTGTTTCCATCAATTGATAATAGCTGGTCCAGCTTAAAGATGAGCCCACTTTAATGGCCTAGCATGTATAAAACATTGAAGTTGAAAGAAAACAAATCAAAGTATTAGCTGATTTCTTACCACCAGCCTGATAATGTAAGTATTTCAGGGGATCTCATTGGTTTTGAGGAAGTCAACGTTTTACATAATTATCCTGCTTAGAGAAGCGGTTATTGGGCTATAGAACATATTCTTTACAGATGCATGGCATCGTAATCTACTGTGCTTAGTGGTGTTCATGATGGTCTTATGGATTCTTTGACGGGCATGTTGATTAAATTATAACAGATTGAGGTTCACACATGTTGGTCTTATTTGGCACTTTGCCAAGTGGAACTGATGAGTCTTTATTGTGACTTTGATTATGCTTGTGACAGCCCGAGCCTTGAAGCCAGCAAGGCAATGTGTTTTCTTTTTATAACTTAAAGTATCAGAGAGGCAAGCATGGACTGAAAGCCTCTCTGCAAAGTAGAACGTAATGACTTCATGGAGCCCGGGCCCTCAGAGAGGTAAGCATAGAGCATGCTACCTGGGATAAAACCCTCGCCCTTAAAACATCTAATCATCCTTCTTCTGAAACTCCACTTATTTGCTGAATGACTCGGCTTTTTACGCTCTTCAAACACATTACTCGGCGGCGGCAGTCCGTTCTGATGTTTTGGCGGCAATTCAGAGCCGAAAGATTATCTCAAGTAACTGAAGGAACTTTTTAGGCGCTCCTCAAATACGGCATGTGCTGCCTTCACAATAGCTTTAGCTGGTTTTAGGACCCTGCCGGTGGCTAGAGATCATCTTAATTTCCTGCTTTAGCGTATATAAGAGGCCTTCACAGAAGTGTTCTTTTATTGACTTAAGCACGCAACTATAGGATTTGAACAGAAGTGCATTAAATTACACAAATGCAAACAGATTTGCAAGGGGTTGAGATGCTGCGTCAGTTTAGATGACGCGCGGCGATTGTTTTTCAGATAGAAAGTCAACACATTTGAAAACTGCACAGGGTATACACATCCGGAGTTTGTTACATTACTCTTTTTTTCTTTTTTTTGTGGACGTGAATTATGGCTTATCATTCAGCAGTGTTGTGATTCATTTAGGGGGCTCCTGTTCCTGTTTCAGTGGTTGCTTCCTCTTTTTAAAAGGTAAAATCACATTTTGTGCACAACTGTATTGAAGGACCAAAAAATAGACACTTAAAAGATACCATACCCTTTTTTAGATAAAAGTATTCAGATAACTTGGAGTGGACATGTCGAGGTCGGTGAGAACTTTTACTCAACTCTGTTGCTCTCCTGAAGGTTTCTTCTCTTCTTCTTTTATCCCCCCTGAAGGGTTGTTTGGGAGTTTTTCCCTGATCCGATGTGAGGTTTTGGGACAGGGTTGTCTACGTGTACAGATTGTAAAGCACTCTGAGGCAAATTTCTAATTTGAAAATGGGCTATACAAATAAACTGAATTGCTGGCAGCTGTAGTTGGAAGGCCTCCGATTGAAGACCCGATGCCCTCGGACTCAGCCTGCACCAATTGGTCTAAGCAAACCGCTATCCCCAGTGTGTGTGTGTGTAGAGCGTAGGTTATCCCAGAGATTAGCTCAGACCCTTCGGTGTTGCCATTTGCCAGGCATCCGACGGTCCATGAGATCACCCCGTAGAGACGGTTTTCCTCCCGATCTTATTGAGTCGGCGGAGCTCCTGTGAGAGGCAACCGTTGAGAGCCGCTGTGAGACAGAGCAGCGAAATAAACAAATAAAGACATTTCTCATCAGACCAAGTCTTTTCTTTTTAGAGGCCTTTGTCTCTCTCATGTCAAATGCGACAAAAGCTATTAGCCCACGAAATGGCTGGTCTTTGTTTTAGTCGTGCATTCTGTCATTTAGTGCTATGAAAAGACATAGAGCAAGGCGCTATACTTCTTTGTGAGGATTTAATTAATGGTAATAATGTAGTCACGATAAACAAATGTCTCATCTGTCACCATGAAAGTAATTTCTATAAAATCAATGTTATTTTTGTAAAGGTTTCTATAATCCACATTCTAATTAGGCTTAAGCAGCTAGCTTGTCAGTAGAAAAGACTTTCCGTGGGCGTTTGCCATTGTTTTCATGAAAGAACATTAAAATGTAGGCTAACGATTTGACACCGTTTCTGTCTGTCGCGCGAGCAGAAACCAATCCACGGGAACGACACTTGTTTTGCTGACCGCTCATCATTGATTTCCTGACATTTCTCATCTTTAAGAATGGGCGGGTCATTTAGAGAAGTGCCTATTGTCTGGAAACCACCAAAATCCCCATGCATCAGTCGGGTGATTTCCACAGCCGCATGATTAAATCTGTGCTCTCGTAAAAAGTGGCACAAGGACACACGGCTATACAATGTTCCATCGCTTCACACGAAAAGTATTTTTGATATAGTATTTATTTATTCTTTTAATCAAAAGCGTTTTGGTTCATAGTATTTAGTTCAAAGGTTAAATCCTTGCAGAGCAAAGTGCGATCCGAACTGTAAGATATCTTAAGATCCCTTTTAGTGAAACGCTTTGAGTTTATTAAAATTCTCTCTTGTGAACAGGTGCTGTGGGTGGGGCTTTTATTGTGAAAAGTAAAAACAGAGAGTCGTACCTGCAAACTTGTCACCTTTTGGTGAAATTTACCGTTTATAAATCAAGATAGGTCATCCAGAGTTTTTGTTTTGCGGTGGGAGGGGGTCAACTGTGTGACTCAATTAGTAGTTGGTAGTAGGCATGGACCACGATACAGACTACCATCATCCATGATCCATCACCAGGCAGATGGAGGTAGAGGGAAGAGTGGGCGGGGCATCAGACCCAGCCAGGTCCAATGGACCCTACGAGACGTGAAGTCATAAAGACACCGGTGAGGAAGCAGAGTTAATAATTTGTGATGGAGGGATGAAAATTCATCAATAAGGAGAGAGAGATGAGAAGAGAGGTGCTCAGTGTATCCTAAACGTCCCCCAACATCCTTTAAGCCTATAGCAGCATCTCTAGGTCTAGACCAGGTGAACCTGAGTCAGCCCGAACTATAAGACCATCAAGAGGAAAGTCTTCAGTCTCCATGAGGTGACTGTGTCTGAAGGTGGAAGCTGGTTCCATAAAAGAGGAGGAGCTTGATACCTGAGAGCTCTGGCTCCCATCCTACTTCTTTTCTTCCTCTTAAGTAAACAGCGTTTTACCTCGTAATCCAGAAACCAACACGACTTGACCCTAAGCCCCTCCCCTCAGGGCGGAGCCTCTCAGATTTTAATGCAGGTCAACAACATGTGTAGAGACACGCTGCCCGTTTTACTCCTTTAAGCAAGGGTAACGCTACCTAATGTGCTTCTGAGCAACTTCCGTACGATGTCGGTATTTCCTCCTGTAAGCAGTGGCTTTGATGTATAAAGACGCCACACGCACTTTAAGTATTTACATGCATTTCACTTTCTTTGTCGGCCGTGGCCCCTGTTTAACTCATCCCACTGCTTTTTGTTTCCTTCTACGAGTCTTAAAGGATGGTTGAGAGATACGTGAATATGTTGCTCGAGTGCCACGGTTACATCGGTATTCATTATTTCTGCTAATACTTTTTAAAGTGTTGCAGAGGGTGAATACATTATCACCTGCAGCTCGACCGCCGCTATCTTGAACCGTCACCTGTCAGGTGGTCGAGTGACAGTGACCACATGGAAGGTCTGAGGACTGCAGTCATTTTACTGTGTGTGTGTGTGTGTGTGTGTGTGTGTGTGTGTGGGCTGCTGGTTGTAGGTTCGAGGCAATTAGCATTCCCATGTCCCACCGGGGCTGTGGGAATCCCTTGAAGTGAGAGGCTAAGACGTGATGGCGGGGCGGCACATCCCAGCGGCGGCGGCTGGCTGCTTTTGTAGCGCTCATTTATTGTCAGAATGACGATGCGCCCCATCTCCATCCCCATCTCTCTGACCCCCCCTCCATCCCCTCGAGCCCCCTCCCCTCTTTCAGCTGGGAATTGTGTTGGAATGCTCTGTGCCTCTTTTCTCTCGGCACTTGAATGGGCCCTTTAGTATTTCACACCAAGGTGTCCTTCAGGGTGCGAGGTCAGGCTACCAAAACAGCTTCTAGTGGCGGATTAGGACCAATTAACATCTCGGCGCACAAAGGGCCGTGGCAGCTGAACGGGCTGCAGGGTGACCCACACGGCTGTTGCATGCCAGGCCGGGGGGCTGCTGCACTTGAGCTGAAGTAGCAAAAGAGGGGTGGGGAAAGTTTTCCAAACCTAATAGGAAATGTTGCTACTTCACACCTAATGGCCATATAGCCCATTGAGCCATCGTTATCTTGTGAAATGAGAGAGCAAACTACTTTTTTTTAGTGTTTTTTTTTTTTTTTTTTAACATCACAGTTCTACGCCAGAGGGTAGTATGAAGATCTTTTTTGTTTCATAAACCGATGGGCTCCTGTGTATGGCCGGGGTTCGGCCTTTAATCCCTCTGGATCTACCCGTTCAGTGATGACACACACGTCAGACTTCATGCCACCAAAATGGCGGATAGGTTTGCAAACTAGAATCAACCTTAAAAACAATACTCACTATTCAGAAGTCGCAATTGATGATTTACTGCAGGCTGTATTTGAGATTTCTTCATTTCATTTTTTTTTTTCCAAAAAACCTGACAATTCTAGGAATGTTGAGGCCAATACCAATATGGCAGTGTTTGGGAGTTTAAAAGATCCAGTGACGATATATTTTCAGATTTCTGTTTTCCACATTTCACAGTAGAATAATACATGTTTTTGGAATTTCTGTCTTTTTACTTGACTAAGATAAACACAGAAATGGTTGCATGGTTCCCATACATCAAAATGCACTGTAATTAATTATTTGAGGGATAATTCAAACATTTGTATTTGATTTTATGTATCATAAATGAGTCCATTTAAGTGAGTAAGGAAGAGGAAAGTTGGTAGATGGGACACAAAACAAAGGGCTACCCTGAGGACATCGTTGTTTAAACAAGTAATCTGTAATAGATAACAAAGTAGTATTTTTAATAATTAAGCATATTTTTATTTTTTCCTTCTGTCCGTTAACCCCTTGTTTGAAACTGCGACCAATCGATCCGGAAACGAGTTTCCCTCTAAACGTAACTGAGTAGTTCAGTTAAAGGTTAGCGTGTGTGGAGACGTACCCCGAAGGAGATATGGCTGCTAATATAGCGTGATGTCACATAAATGACGGAAGGCAATTTTACAAAAAATGACTTTAAAAAGTCATTTTCCTCCTTTTCCGGTTATTAAATATCTACCATAGGTTGATGGATTTCTAAGAAGTTCCCGTATAATTATGGAGCCCAATTGTCCCTACGTCCTTATCATCCGACTTCAGGTAATAGCCGCATGCATCTCCATTTGACACTTATTAGCCAAGTGTATCTGACAACATGGAAATCTCCCATTTATGAGGAGGAAAAGGGGATGGCCGTAAAAGCTTTTTATTTAAAAAAAAAAAAAAATACTTTTCTACATTGTGAGCTGTAAGTTTAATGTTGTCAATAATTGACGCTGTTGGGGAAGTTGTGCGTCATGGGAAGGACAAGGACACTTTACTCATTGTGAGATGCTGACTCGGCACGGCTCCATCTGGCTCTATGGGGAAGAGCATCGTTTCAACATCGCTCTGGCTTATGCAGATGAAATCCTCTATTGGGATTCATGTTCTATTGCAAATTAAAGATGTTGGTATTTTATTGTTCTTTTGCTAAAAAACAAAACAGCTTGACTTCTGAGGCCGATACCTGCGCATATATTTAAAGTTAGACATATATGTAATGAGCTAATTGTAGACTGGTACAATGTCAAAAATGATATCTCATAATATATATATATATATATATATATATGTATGGAAAAAGGATATAATATATGCCCCTTTTTTTCTATTCACACAGATTAGTATATATATATATATATATATATATATATATATATATATATATATATATATATATATATATATTATATCCTTTTTCCATTTTATTTTGGTAAAGCTGTACGTCGGCTATAACATTAATATTACACAATAGTGTTTGTGTGTGTGTGTGTGTGTGTGTGTGTGTGTGTGTGTGTGTGCGTCCGTCCCAAGGTTTTGTGGAGCAAATGGAAATGTGTGCCTTTTGATATTGACGGAGAGATTGACGGTTCGCACATAAAGAGGAACACCCGACCTCGGTGGAAAAGCCAGTGGAAACGATGCCGGTCTGCAGATGTGCATAGGGGACCCCCCCCCCCATCCACCACATGCACACAACCCAACCCGGCAATGCATTTCTTGCAAACTTTACTTTAATCTGCTTCCATGTCAGCTGAGTAGGATGACAATTAAGACTCTCTCTATTTATTTTTTGGACCCAGGATCAGTCGGCTTCACCGACGACACAAACGGGTCAACTCCATCATTTATTATAATAATCCATTTTTTTTATATAGCGCTTTTTTAAGGTACTCAAAGACACTTTAAAAGTAACATTCACACCGCGGACACGGCTACGTGGAGCAATTCAGGGTTAAGTGTCTTGCTCAAGGACACATCGACCAGGGCGGGGATTGAACCGCCGACCTTCGAACCACCGACCCACCGCGTATGAGCGGGGCATCGCCGCTCCCAGTCCACTTAAAGTCGTCTCGGCTTTCTTCTTTTTAAGGTGCTCTGTTCTCATTGTCGTGACAATCTGCTGCTTCGAGTTTTCCTCCGCTTTTAATTTTTCGTAGTCAAACGGCACGTTTTGACGTTTTAACTGATTAGCATTTATCGTGCTTTAAGGAAATCGTTAAGATTCCAGTAGAAAGAGTGTTTCTACTTTTTCCATCCAGATCCGTTTCCACCGAGCACCTTCCGACGGCGCGGATATTATATTTTTATTTCAGAGGGACCATATAAAGTTAAAACATAATGTCACTATTTAATGCGCTGTGCCAGATCGTAGCTACAGCTAATTTGCATCTGACAGACCATAATAAACATAAAACAATCTGTAGACTATTGTCCAATAGTCTTATTATTGCCATTTTTATGATAATTGCAAGCCTAAATAAGAAATATTTATTATTTTTGAACAAAGGTTAAATGTTATTTCACAAGTTTCAAAAGTGCCCTCAATTTATTTTTAAATGCCCCTGGATTTCAGTCAGTAGGGCAACAATGTCCCCCTAAAAAAAGATATGTAAATGTCCTACCCTGCTCACTACACCTTTTATAAAATAGAAAAAATGCTATTCAAAGAGGAGTAACAAAGAGGGTTTTCTGTGAATTGTTGCCCATTGATAATAGGCTGGCTCTGTGTGAAGAATTGTCATTAAGTGTGTGTAACCTCTTGGAAGTTCAAGCTCAAATTCCATCGCATGTTGATTTTAGAAATGCCGCCAAACTTCTTCACAATGACCCAATCACGGAGCGGTATGCGCCTGTCGAGAAATGACCTCTTATTATCCGAGGAGGAAAGAAAGGGAGCCGTGGGCACAAACGGAGAGGCGAATCGCCGCTTCATCGTATTGATAATTGAAGAGAAACGCCGCAGCTCAAGTTCAGGGAAATGGCAGTCGTTGTTTTATTTCCTCTCATATTTGATGCCTTGTGTCCGTGGAGTTCTAGTAGGTTCTTTCATGCTGCATTTATTCGGATGTGCTAAGGCCACAGGCTATTTTCACTAACCTTTTTATCAATGATGACCCTTCAATTAGTGTTCCATTATTGACTGGCTCAGGACTAACCACATGCCGGTGTAATTGTGCGCACTATACAAGTGAATTTCATACATTTTTTCCTGACATTTGCCTTCCTCTTGACATTTGGGCCTGGAAGTCCATGAAAGCTGTTTAAAATATCGCCGTGAAAGGTCAGCTTGTGATTGTATAAGCAGTGTCTGTTATTAAGGACGTCAATCTATTCAATGCTTTCAGCCGCTGGAACAAACGGGCGATATTGTCGGTATTTTCTGCGTTGTCTTTGGGCCTGTTGGAATAAACATGAATGAACTCTGGAACTCTTCTTCCTTTCAGCCTACTCGACTGTGTCTGGTGTCAACGGGCCCCTGGTGATCCTGGACAATGTGAAGGTGAGGCTCTTTTATCTTTATTTAAATGTTCTCTGATTATTACCTCTATTCTGCGAAAAAATCCATTTTGAGAATTGATTTGAGGTTGGGATTGGCAACAGAACCACCCACCCAATAGTAAAAGTGCATCCAGAAGCCGATATAAATGAACACTGTTATTACGATATGGAGCCGCTCTTGCATTAATTCTATAATTGCGGTTTTCGGGCAGCTGTAGTAGTAAACCCGTGTTCAATCTCTTTTGAATCCAGTTTCCCAGATATGCTGAGATCGTCCACCTGACCCTGCCGGACGGCACCAAGAGGAGCGGCCAGGTCCTGGAGGTGATCGGAAGCAAGGCCGTTGTCCAGGTGAGTAGAGGAAATGGCATCGTGCACTTTCTCCACAGCTGGAAATCATCCCACCTGGCGATCGAATGCAAACAATAAGGGCGGAATTACATAGTTCGTCGTAATTAACGTTCACTAATACCGATGTGATTTCCCACCGCATCAAAGCAGGAAGTCAATGGTACCTCTTGATGTGATAGGTTGCCTTGGTCAATTGTGAGATTGATGAATGATGCAACGCCGCGGTTCAATATTTGAACTTGCATGGTCAAAAGTTTTAAAATACCCCCATTTTTCCAGTTTTAATTTAATTTTAAGCAGTTCAAGTCCAGTGAATAACCTGAAATGAGTACTGATTTGTGTCTGAGACGGTGAAGTGTGGGGGGGGGGGGGGTTCAAGGTAGCACATCCTACAGAACCATGGGGGGGCTCGACGAGCACTGAAGCTTGAAGCAACCAGAGTGGGCAGCTCGGCAACATAATGACACGGAAGGATGCAGGAGGTGCAACTTCTATTGATACAATACACCGCCATTCCCGAGAGTTTCATTATTAGGGTGATAACTGGTTGTCAGCCTAGCAACAGCTTTTAAAAGTTGTGCCGAGCCCTGGGTACCCTTTGTCCCCAGAGCATAACTCCAATTACCTTTCGGTGGTTTGCCTTCCTCTCCCTCTAGCCCAGGACCTCAGGCTGGTTGACATTTGGGATTCAGAGTAAAATGCTGCACCGACTATTTGAAGGATTGCAAATTTCCAACAGATGTAAAAGGTCCTTAGAGGATGCTCTATAACAGGGGTCCCCAAACACCGGTCCGCGGCCCGGTACCGGTCCGCAGCTTGGTTGGTACCGGGCCGCGGGAAAAAAAGTTGCAATTTTTTTTTTTTTTTTTATCAGTCGAAAAAATATTTTATTTTGAAAAAGGACCGGATACACCCGTGTGTACGTCTGAGCCGCGTTCAGGAGTCTTAAACTCCTCGGCTCGGAAAATTAAGATAACATAGAATTAATTCATAATTACACTCTATACATTGTTACTGTGGTAAATAACTATTCTCTGGTTTTAAATGAAGTCCTTACAGAGGTGTGTAGAGGCCCATCTCCAGTGTTCTAGTGGTACATTGTGTAATCGCTTAACGGAGGGGTAGAAAACCTTGCCCTTTTTATGTGAGCGCAGCTGAAAACAGTTATGATGGTGAGAGAAGCGGAAAAAACTGGCCTTCCGTTGAGCGACAAGTTTGAAGAACACAATTAATATTTCAATTAAAAATCATTATTTCTAACCTGGTCGTGTCTTGCCTATATTTTCTGTTAATTCTGCAATTCATTTGATAAATAAAGTGAGTTTTCATGGAAAACACCAAATTGTCTGGTTGACCCCAAACCTTTGAAGGGTAGTTTATCTCTAATCATCTACTGATGTGGACTGAACTGAAACGTGTCTTTTAGATTTGATTGAAATCCTAACGGCTGGTTTATTCCTCCGTTTGCTCAGGTGTTTGAGGGAACATCCGGCATCGATGCCAAGAAGACGGCGTGCGAGTTCACCGGCGACATCCTGCGGACCCCCGTGTCGGAGGACATGCTTGGTATGACGACCCAAAAATATTTGCATGTTTAAACCAAAATGAAGTAAATATTCCTCCAAGTAGTCCACAGTTCAGGTTTCTTTACAGTTCACCTTTTTAAACCAAGACATCGATTTTAAATCACGTTGAATGCTATTTAAAGTGTTGCTCTGCATTTCCCTTCAACAAGCTTATTTTACTTATTTACTTTTCCAATCTACTAGGTAAATGGGCGAAAAGCAAAGCGGCGCTAAATCCAATCTTTTTGTCTCGATATTCTTGAACGTTTCAATCAGTGTAATTATCTAAGCGCAGCACAAGGTTGCATGCATTTCAATAGCAGCAGAAAGTAAACCCGCTTTTGTTTTTCAAGTATCATTAATCGCGTTCCGTGAATTTTATAATTACTTGTTACTTTTAGACTCGGCAAGAGCCAACGGAGCCAATCTTATCTGTTTAGAGTCTGATAACAAAACAGAATAGATCAGATGTGGTTGCAACTGTCATCTAATGAATTTCTTTTGATTGGGTTTCTCTGTAATTATCTTTTAAATTCAACTTCCAGAGAAAGCTAAGTCGTATTTATCAAATAGACGGTATCCACTCGGCTTAAAGGACATCTGCTTCTTTTTCAGGGCGTGTGTTCAACGGCTCGGGAAAACCCATCGACCGCGGGCCCAACGTTCTGGCCGAGGACTACCTGGACATCATGGGTATGCCTTCATGTCATTTTGTAGGATACGTTCTGAACCAAATAGAAGATGCTTTATTAAAACGATAATTCTTATCAACATGTTGGGTTTCTTCCATTTGTGTCTCTCTGAATAAAAGACCATCCTTCAACACACCCGCAAATGGGAAAATTATGATTTTACTATCGCAATAGAATATGAAATGTAGGCAACTTCTTCAGGGTTCTTGCGGTCATGGAAAACCTGGAAAAACCATGGAATTTTAAAATGGTCATTTCCAGGCCTGGAAAAGTCATGGAAAAAACTTAAATCATAAAAGTTTTGGAAAAGTCATGGAAATGTTGATATCACTTGTTCATTTACACAGAGTTTAAAATATGTTTTTTAAAGAAAGATGCTCAAAATATAAGCCGGCGTACGCTCTCAATACACAACATTTTCTAAATTTTTCATGTTTTTACCGAGATTTCAGTTTGGTCATGAAAATTTGGTTTAAAGTCCTGGAAAATCCATTAAAGTCATGAAAAATTCATGGAAAAGTCATGGAAATCCATTAGTCAAAATGTGTAAGAACCCTGTTCTTTCATGAACATGGCTCAATCATACATGGTCATAAAAGTACAGGTGCAGCTACCCAGACTGTCTAATGTGGGTGTGTCTTTGCGCTCCAGGTCAGCCCATCAACCCTCAGTGTCGTATCTACCCCGAGGAGATGATCCAGACCGGCATCTCGGCCATCGACGGCATGAACAGCATCGCCAGAGGACAGAAGATCCCCATTTTCTCTGCTGCCGGGCTGCCCCACAACGAGGTGAGAACCACCAAACCTTTTAATTTCATCCGCCACGGGGAAAGATTCCTCTGATGTGTGATTACCAGCATCCTCCGAATGATTTCCTGAACGAAAGTAAATTGACATCGGAAGTTCTGCCCCACGACTACAAGTTTGAAAATAAAAGCCTGGAGGTGTTGCCCCCTCCTCATCTCTGCTGGGGGGGGGGCTTCTCCTCCGCTATACATAAGTTTATCTGCATCTCACTGTAGAAAAACAACAGCAACCTCTTGGATTTCAATCCATTCCACTCTATAAATAGCAGCCTTTAAGGGCCACATACTGTGGACAGGCCTCGCCTCTAGGCCACTGATGAGGAGTAATAATCGTGTTATTAATGGCAAAAATTGCAGTAGTTTGTCACAATATAACTCGTCGACTATCTCGATGTATTAAATTGCTTAAATGGAATGTAATCCTTCTATTTTTGTTGTTGTTGTTGAAGAAAACTGTCAACACACTCGGCTCCTTGGCTTTACCTGAAACTCGGCGGCTGTGAGTGTTCCCAAGGTCGAGGAAGAACCTCCGAATGGCAATTTGTTTCTAATAGATTCAAAACATTTTCCACTCCGGAGTCGAACTAGGATGACAAAAGCTCACGGGTGATGTTTATTTCCGCGTCATCCTCACAATGGAAATGTCTAACATTGATGACTCGGGTCATTTGTACGTGCCCGCTGTGTTTCTCAGTGTCCCATGACAGCAATTTGACTTCTGTTTCCTTTTCTGAAGGTTTTCAAACCTCACAATAGACTCGGTTGTCCCACTTAGATTACAAGTGTGTTTATACATGTGGAATATCTCTTATTCTCTTATGTCTTATTAAGCCAAACATTTGACTGAGGCTAGTTTAGTAAGTGTCGTAGTTATGGTTACAAAGGGTTGGCAAGAATTCCTCAGCAGGAAAGACGAGGGATGCTTATCGTTTGGGTTTTGTCCGATTCCGGTGCCTGAACCGATGCTTAAAAAAATAAGAAGCACAAAACGAAGATTGACAATGAGGACATTAAAAAACCTCTTCGGCCAGATTCCCTGTAAAAGCTGTTCTCATGGAGGACTGACCAAAACGAATATCAGACTGTCGCGCTAGTAGCTACTAGCTAGTGCGAGCTTTCAAAGTTAAATGATAGGCTATCGTAACCTGCCGACAGGGCGGAGTCTCCATATTGCCGCCGCTTTTTCGGTACCCAACCCTAGAAAAGACCAAGTCTCTTCATGGGTTTGATCGTCGACTGTTAGAGGCCTTGTCTTTTTTTTATACACAACATAATCAGGATTTTGCTGTCACTTATTGTTTTTTTGTCACATTTTCGAAAAATTTAATTCGTACTGCCTGTATTACTTCTTGAAACGGTGACCATGTTGGAAACCAGAGACGCATCAAGAACCACTGGCAGCCGAAGTGTTATCCAATCGGGAGCTCCGGGAAGAACATTGGCTCTTCTCGATGCTCTTCGGCTTAAAAATAAAAGAAAAGAAGACTTTAGAAACCGATTGGGGGGGGGGCTTTATTCTTCTTTTCACCCGTGTACTCATCACTGTTCAGGGACATAATGTATTATGGTCTCGAAATGGTTTGCAATTGTCACTCAGTAATCACATTGTACTGTAAATGTTTTGGTATCCCCTAAAAACCTTTATTTGTAAGTTTTTTTTTTTTTTTTAGACCGCCAGAGATAGAACCACCTTGACGCAAGGCTATGTTTAAACTTCTTATTTTTTTTCTCTGCCAAGTGGAGGTATGAAAAATCATATCCATTTGTGTTTCTGTGAGAGTAGGAAAGGGATGGTTTATGAATAAATCAAATTGGCCTGTTTTTGACGAATCAAGTCATGTGAAACTCTTACTTTCAGCGAGTTGTTCTCTCCCTCCATGTCACTCCAGCCAAACGGATTTACAGAACAATAATCCATGGCTATATTTTTAATAATTGTACCTGCTTTCTACACACGCTCATGAATAAAGTCAGATGTTGGTTTAAATCAAAGTAGATCGTCGTGTTAACCAGAGCCGTCACGCTTTAAAGTAGTTTTAGTTCAAGTTCAATTCAGTTTATTTTATATAGCCCGTTATTACAAATTTGCCTCAGAGTGCTTTACAATCTGTTCACATAGACATCCCTGACCTTTGACCTCACATCGGATCAGGAAAAACTCTCAAACAACCCTTCAGGGGAAAAAAGGGAAGAAACCTTCGAGGACCCCTCTCCAGGATGGACAGAACAATAGACGTCATGTGACCAGAAGGAATCATTACAGAGTTACAACACATTCAATGAATAGGACTGTGTATGAATAGTTGGTAGTAGGCATGGACCACGATCCAGACCTCCATGATCCATCAGATGGAGGTACAGAGGAGGAGTGGGTGGGGCATCAGCAGGGCCATGCTATAGTTGGTAGTAGGCATATTCAACAATCCAGACCCCTGTGGTCTGGATTGTTGAATATGCCTACTACCAACTACGCCATGGCCCTGCTGATGGCCCGGGCAGATGGAGGTTCCTATGTATTGACACAAAAACATGTATTTGCTCAGGCTTTTCCTTTTCTCACAAGGTAAAGTTCAGATTTTACTTTGATTTAAAAAGCAGAAGCCTGAAATCGTTCCATGAGCTCTGGAGGAAGTGAAGAGAAATGCATTCTGGGTCCAAGTCTCCGCTACCTCGCCCCCACGAAGCAGCCGGCCAGTGAACACGGCGGCAAAGATCGACTTGAACTCGTATTACACGGAAACTTGTCCGAGCATCTCTTTCTTTAAACGCTCATCGTGTTGCATAACCACGGCCGTCAACCCCCCCCCCCCACCATCTCGTCCGCGGTCTGGAAGCGAATGATCAAAAGGAGTCCCAGCTGCAGAACCGACCCAAATACGGCGAGCGTTGTCCCGCCTAATGACGTCCCGCTGGCCGTGCCATCGGGACGGTGTGAAAACTCGGCTCATTGTTTCGTTAAGCGCCGTGTCACGGAGGTCATGCGTGTGGCGGCCGGCCTCTATGGGCCAGGTGCCTGGACTCGCGGAGCACGGAGAGGTCAGGCCGGATCAACGCCGGGGGCCGGTGACATTATGCGATGAGCGTGAAATTCCTCTTCCATTCCACAACTTTCCAGAAGTGTCACACGGACTCCTCCCTCTACTCGGTTTTGGTGGTTTCCGTCGAGGCGAAGCGCGTGGTCGGTTTAAGGTCTAACCGTACGCATTTCCTAAAACACTGGATTTTTATACATGAGTGGATTATGTCCACCACAAACTGATATTCTAAATCTGTGTCAATGTTGTTGTTTTTCGAACTGAAAATATTGTACAAACATTGTTTTATGTAATCTTGTGTTTTATCTGCCTCTCGGGACTACAAATAAAAAATAGTCTCTTGGTTTTAATTAATGTGCACTGTCCCTTTAAACCGACAAAAAAAATGGTGTATGTGTGTATATATATATATATATATATATATATATATATATATATATATATACTGTCCCTTTAAACCGACAAAAAAAATGGTGTATATATATATATATACTGTCCCTTTAAACCGACAAAAAAAAAGTTTATTTATGTCTGTGTATATATTTATATAATGTGCATATATATATATATATATATATATATATATATATATATATATTTATATGCATATATATCTTTCTCTATGCCAGATGAGCAGTATGACCAGTATACATGGTGTGTATTGAATATGCAAAGACGATTACAGAATGAAGATCGTAGGAAAGGTCCAAACAAGTATGACATAATTATACCGAATATCGGACAGAAGGCTTTTCATTATTGTGGCCCGTCCCGTATCAAGTAAAAACAGTTGGATGTTTAAAAACAAATTCTAAACGAAGCTCAATTTCCTTACAATAGATTAACGGTGTGCTTTAACTAGGTAAGCTCCACTTCTCGTCCTCTCGTTTTCAGGGTTTCATTGTGAGTGTTTCTGCGTTCCTTCACGCGGCACATTTCAAATTAATCTGTGTGTTTTTGAGAAGTTATTCTAACCTCCGGTACTTGCATATGTTGAAAGCGAAATCCAAATGGGTCCGATAAGGGATTCAAAAGGATTTGGACTCTAATAGGCGTACTCGATACCAGACTTAGACTCCACAGAATCCGCCTTGAGAACACTTAAACGTCTAAATCCTACTGTGTGTGTGTGTCTCTCTCTCTGTCTCTGTCTCTGTCTGTCTCTCTCTCTCTCTCTCTCTCTCTCTCTCTCTCCCTCTCCCAGATTGCGGCCCAGATCTGTCGCCAGGCCGGCCTCGTGAAGAAGTCCAAGGACGTGATGGACTACAGTTCCGATAACTTTGCCATTGTCTTCGCAGCCATGGGGGTAAGCCTCTCTCTCTCTCTCTCCCCCCCCCCCCCCACACACACATCTGTGACTCTAATCCCCTTTTAACCCCGACGTGACACCCTGTCCCTTCTCTCCCGCCCTGCTGTCTGTCTTTTATTCACCAGGTGATTTAACCTTTAAGTCCCTCTCGTTACTTCTGCCCCTCTGAGCATATCCCCGTTCACGTCGGCAGGTTACTAATTCAACGGGCCCTTTAACGCGGTCGGGCCCACAGTATCGAGTTCTCGCCTCCTCAGCTGCTCCTCCTTTCCCCCCCCCACACACACACACACACACACACACATAGACTTGCTTCACTTGCTAAATACTAATCCTTCCCTCTCCCACTGCTCCACCAATTCACATCCCATTGTGACTCGTCTAGCAGGGGACGTTAATACGGATGGATGCAAGTCAACACGTGGATATGAATATTCTCTTTAACGCTCGGTGGTTGTTGTTGTCGTTGTGCATTTTATTCAGTCAATCCAATATTATTCTATAAAATATACAAAACAGAAAGACTGAAAAGGTTTAGGTAGAAGCAAAAAATGCTTATATATTCCTATCCTAAGTTATTATAATAAAAACATCTGAAAATGTATATAAAATAAAGAAAAATAATATATATATATGTATATATATGTCTATATATATATATATATATATATATATATCTGTATTTATTTATTTATATATATGTGTGTGTGTGTGTATATATGTATGTATATATGTATGTATATATACATACACACAATCACACTTGTAACTCACAAAATTGTTTTATAAATAATCCTTTTGAAAACCAAATATTAGTTGACCATTCTTGCATCCATTTTAACGTTGTTCCATAATTGGACTCCTACAATAGAAATACATCTTTTATTTTAATCTCTGGTTGAATGTATAACTATTTGCTCAAAGCGGGTCCAGAGGACTGACCCGGCTGCCTCGTTACCTTCCAGGTCAACATGGAAACCGCCCGCTTCTTCAAGTCTGACTTTGAGGAGAACGGCTCCATGGACAACGTCTGCCTGTTCCTCAACCTGGCCAACGACCCCACGTAAGAATCAGCTGGAAATGATCCGGGCGATGAAAAACTATCGTTGTGCCGACCGATCCAGAACGTTAGATTTTATTTGCATCGTAATTATACATCTTTTCTTCGACCAATCAGAATCGAGCGCATCATCACCCCCCGCCTGGCGCTGACGGCGGCCGAGTACCTGGCCTACCAGTGTGAGAAGCACGTCCTGGTCATCCTGACCGACATGAGCTCCTACGCTGAGGCTCTGAGAGAGGTACCACCACCTCCTCCTCCTCCTCCTCCTCTTCCTCCACCTCCTCCTCTGCCTTCGACCGCCTGGTCACACTCGCACTGTTCACATAAAAAACAACAACTCGTATTTCACTCCTTGTTGGCCCTGCTGTGAAAAAAGAAAAGGTGTACCAGTAAATGGACACTTGACAAGTAGACCCCATGAAGAAGTGCTTATTATCCATGTTAATGTGTCCTCGGCGTGAGTGACGGGGCGGATTACCAGAATATCATTTAATTTCTGTCCGCTTTAAGGCATTTACAGGAACACTCTGACATGCGGTATGAGGGGCTGCACCGCGGGGTCCTCTCACTTCATCTTCACCACGTCTGAAAGGATTAAAGGATGAGGCTGGCATTCAACAAAAATATTCAACCAAACCAATTTACTTTGCAGGGCTCGTACGGTCATGGAAAACCTGGAAAAGTCATGGAATTTTAATATGGTCATTTCCAGGCCTGGAAAAGTCATGGAAAAAACTAAAATCATAAAAGTTTTGGAAAAATCATGGAAATGTGTTATATTCACATGTTCATTCACGTCGAGTTTGAAATAATGAATATGTTTTAGAAAGACAGACTCAAAATATAAGCCGGCGTACGCTCTCATACTGGCGGCGCAATTTTCTTTTTTTTTCCGCGTTGCAAGTGAACGCACCTTAACTGTAAAGTTTGATGGCCATAGCTCGGGAAGCACATGTTTATTCTTTAAATAAAATATTGTCTCTTATTCATTTGTTTCATTAAATGTATGCTGTATGCTTTGGAATTCACATTGTTTAAATACTAAATGTTCTCACTTTTTCATTTATAAACCGAGATTTCAGTTTGGTCATGGACATTTGGTTTAAAGTCATGGAAAAGTCCTGGAAATCCACTGGTCAACATGTGTAAGAACCCTGACTTTGTTACTCAGCCCCAAAAGACCTTTTGACTCCTACTAAAGAAAAAAAAAAGATCAATCATTTCCTATAACAGCCGATCAATGTCTTTTTTTTGTAGTTTTTAGTAAATCTTCCTCTAACTTGAGAATATGGATCGTGTGCCGGCGGCTATGGTCGTCAGAAATATGTCTTCTCGCGTTCTCCGTGTAAAATGTCCACATGCGCGACACACGAGGAATCCTCTCGCTGTGAATCGTCTGCTGGACTCGCCGCCGCATTGTGCCGCGCGCTGAAAGGGAGGTTAATGTGTCCTTCATTCATACCTGAACTTCATTCTAGTCGGATCGGCTTCAAAAGGAAGCCCCCACCCCCCCCCCCTCCCCTCGAGGCGAGGAGTCGGCCCTCTTTGACTCACTTTTGTGTCTCTTGTGATAATTTCCTTTTTTACGCGGTACAGTTTGCCGGCCGCGCAATGCGGGTTATTAATTGGTCCCGCGTGCATAATGCCTTATTTCCTTTCGTCGCCTGCCGTCCGTGACCTTGGCGCATGTGGGCGGCGCCCGCCGGGCCGCTCCCGGCTCTCGGGCCTCGGGCAGCTCGACACAAAGAGCCGGGAGGACGTTCACGTTTAACTCCGGCTCCCATTCACGCGGGCGGCGAAGGTTGAAGTCGCGGGCGTGGAAAATGTAGTTTGTGAGCGTTTCAGCCGGCCCATCAACGTTTTTTTTTTTTTTTTTTAAAACCCGTGGATGAATGAGGATCCATTTTTCTTTTCCCTCTTGCTCTTCAATCACTTGACTTTAGGAAACACAGATTTGTTTTTTGGGGTAATTTCTCTGGAGGGCCTGTAGAAACGGAACGGCAACATGTCGACCAGCTGTTTGCGTCTTGTGCAGGGTTTGGAGTCACATGACTCCAACTGTAAAAAAAATATATATATATTATTTTTTCTTTCTAGTTTGTGTGAAAATGCAGAAAATTGTGTTTTTTTTAAGATAAAAATAAATAAATCTATTTGTCTATTTGCCACTCTGTCACAGAGGAACTTTACAGCTCCCCTAATCTTTATTCTTTCTATTCTATGTCTGCAGTTTACAGGGAGAAGTACGAGCAGAGAGAATCACAGGAACCATTTTTTTTAACCGTGCATCCGTGATTTCAAATTCATTGCCGAGTGAAAAAAAACCCCGGAAAGATTCAGAAGAATTAATGATTGAATTAATTAATGATTCAATTAATGATTGAATAAATGCAGCATCAACATATTCTCAAACTCGCCGAAATGAAAATGTAAATGCACGTTGCGACCACCGCGTTCCCTTTTCTAGCTTTACGCTTGGCCCCGCCCTCATCGTGTCGCTCTCCCACTCACATCACCCTCTCTCTCCCCCCCCCCCCCCTCCCCCCTCTTGTAGGTCTCCGCCGCCCGAGAGGAAGTGCCCGGCCGCAGAGGCTTCCCCGGCTACATGTACACCGATCTGGCCACCATCTACGAGCGCGCCGGCCGGGTGGAGGGCAGGAACGGCTCCATCACCCAGATCCCCATCCTCACCATGCCCAACGACGGTGAGCCAGAGAATACTCTGCCTTTTTTCTTTTTTTTAAAGTTGGGACCCAACATGACTTCACAGCCGTCGGCCTCGTAGGAGACACGGTTATCGACTCTGAACACGAGCGTTTGCTGCATTCGAAGAGAAAGCGACAGGTTTTCTTCACGTGCTCCTGAATCTCTCTTCGTCGTTTTGGCGAGGAGGCATTTTTGATGCCCGCGGTTACCATAGCAACGCGAGTGACGAGCCTCCTCCCCTCTGTGGAGTCTCGGCTGTAGCTCTTCTTCAAGATGAATGTGAAGTCGGTGGTAGATGCTCTGGAGCAAAAGCATATTTATTTGTGGGGTATGTTGTGATTGAATACATCTTTTTGTGCCATTTCTTTATTATTTTTAACAGACATCACCCATCCCATCCCTGATCTGACCGGATACATCACGGAGGGTCAAGTCTACGTTGAGAGGCAGCTGCACAACAGACAGGTACCCGTCGGTCTTCACTTGAATGCAACGTTCATCCACTTGGGGCAAAGAACTGGGACTCCATCTTGGTGTTAGTGGAAATGCACACAATTTAAACCTCTAAACTAATGTAATACTCTGTCGTGGACATGTGGCGAGAAGACGCTCAAAGTCCACATGCCCCTCCATCTAGACCTCCACAAAGGTGTTGACTGAGAATTTCTGTAATCTGTGTCGTTAAAGTAAAATAGTTTAAACATTTCTGTTGCCTTTCAGATCTACCCACCCATCAACGTGTTGCCTTCACTGTCCCGTCTGATGAAGTCGGCCATCGGCGAGGGGATGACCAGGAAGGACCACGCCGACGTCTCAAACCAGCTGGTAAACGATCTTAACGCACTCCTGTTACCCAGACAGAAGGTTTCTACCCTCTGAATAGGACCAGAAGTTGGAAGAATAACTAAAAGTACGGTCATGGAAAACCAGGAAAAGTCCTGGAATTTTTTTAATGTTTATTTCCAGGCAGGAAAAGTCCTGTAAGAAGAAAAGAAATACCAAAGTTTTGGAAAAGTCGTGAAAATATGTTATATTCATACGTTCATTCACGCCGAGTTAAAGAAAATAGTCAAAATGCATTTAAAAGAATGAAACTCAAAATATAAGCCGGCATACGCTAATTTTTCGCACTGCAAGTGAACCCACCTTAACTGAAAAGACAAATGTTTATTCTTTTAATCAAACTATTGTCTCATTTATTTGTGTAATTTTAGGTTATATACTGTGTGATTTGGAATTCTCATAGTTGGTTTTAAATATTAAATTTGTTTTCACTTTTTCATGTATACAGCGACATAAAAAAAGAAATTGGTCATGGAAATTTGGTTTAAAGTCCTGGACACCCATTGGTCATGTGGATGAACCTGTTCATTGGTCATGTGGATGAACCTGTTCATTGGTCAACATTTGGATGAACCTGTTCATTGGTCATATGGATGAACCTGTCCATTGGTCATGTGGATGAACCTGTTCATTGGTCATGTATATGAACCTGTTCATTGGTCATGTGGATGAACCTGTTCATTGGTCATGAGGATGAACCTGTTCATTGGTCATGAGGATGAACCTGTTCATTGGTCATGTGGATGACCCTTTCCATTGGTCATGAGGATGAACATGTTCATTGGTCATGTATATGAACCTGTTCATTGGTCATGTATATGAACCTGTTCATTGGTCATGTGGATGAACCTGTTCATTGGTCATGAGGATGAACCTGTTCATTGGTCATATGGATGAACCTGTCCATTGGTCATATGGATGAACCTGTTCATTGGTCATATGGATGAACCTGTTCATTGGTCATGAGGATGAACCTGTTCATTGGTCATATGGATGACCCTTTCCATTGGTCATGAGGATGAACATGTTCATTGGTCATGTATATGAACCTGTTCATTGGTCATGTATATGAACCTGTTCATTGGTCATGAGGATGAACCTGTTCATTGGTCATGAGGATGAACCTGTTCATTGGTCATATGGATGAACCTGTCCATTGGTCATATGGATGAACCTGTTCATTGGTCATGTGGATGAACCTGTTCATTGGTCATGAGGATGAACCTGTTCATTGGTCATGTGGATGACCCTTTCCATTGGTCATGAGGATGAACATGTTCATTGGTCATGTATATGAACCTGTTCATTGGTCATGTATATGAACCTGTTCATTGGTCATGTGGATGAACCTGTTCATTGGTCATGAGGATGAACCTGTTCATTGGTCATATGGATGAACCTGTCCATTGGTCATATGGATGAACCTGTTCATTGGTCATGTGGATGAACCTGTTCATTGGTCATGTGGATGAACCCTCACTGACAATGACGAGAAGAGGAAAGAGACGAGGTTTGATTACAAGTCCTGAGCCGCCGTCTTTCTGAACCTCTC